>CM069134.1:8897093-9198038 GCA_035221665.1 Okamejei kenojei
TTATAGAAACTTACAAAATTCTGACAGGCTAGATGCAGGAAGATTGTTCCCGATGTTGGGGAAGTCCAGGACAAGGGGTCACAGTTTAAGGATAAGGAGGAAGTCTTTGAGGACAGAGATGAGAAAAAAAATCACACAGAGAGTGGTGAGTCTCTGGAATTCTCTGCCACATAAGGTAGTTGAGGCCAGTTCATTGGCTATATTTAAGAGGGAGTTAGATGTGGCCCTTGTGGCTAAGGGGATCAGGGGGTATGGAGAGAAGGCAGGTACGGGATACTGAGTTGGATGATCTGCCATGATCATATTGAATGGCGGTGCACCTATTTTCTATGTTTCTATGTATCGTAGCACGCATGCCAGAGGTTTCTGTTAACATGTGTTTCTGGTGACATTGAAAATACATTCCTCACAATACCAGCGAAAACGCAGAGTCAACGTGCACACCGCCTATTAGTAACATGCGTTCAATAGATCAGCATGGGAAACCATCCGTCCACTATGTCAAATAATTCTCAATTTAATACATGCATTTTCTGTGCTTTACATACAGTAAATTTAATTTCGAATGTTAGTACTATATCTGAAAAACCGTCACTTCTCAGTTTATTTGGCAAATTATCCTGATTTTCTTGTTTCCATTTTCAATTGCATCTTATCGTTGGCATTCATTTAAACATGTGGGATTGGTCCCCCCACTTGGTTGTGCTGCTGTCTACATTGCTGAAAGCTATGCAAAGGATGACGATTTTGCAAATTACATTCAACGTAAATCGATGTCATATGATCGTTGGCCCTGCTGTGAATAATGTTATGTCGACCGGTGTGTCTCGCCTACTCCAAGAATGTTGAACGTTCACGGAAATTCTCCAACGAGCTTCAGGACGGTACCACACAAATTAATTGGAAACTCCAGGACGATGCCTATTTTCCGGGTTTCAGCGCCTTGCTACAATCAATCAAAAGAAGGGTCCAGATCCGAAACATTGCCTCTCCATGGGGTACACAAAAAGCTGGAGAAACTCAGCGGGTGCAGCAGCATCTAAGGAGCGAAGGAGATAGGCGACGTTTCGGGTCGAAACCCTTCTTCCTCAGTCTCGACCCGAAACGTCGCCTATCTCCTTCGCTCCTTAGATGCTGCTGCACCCGCTGAGTTTCTCCAGCTTTTTGTGTACCCTCGATTCTCCAGCATCTGCAGTTCCTTCTTTAAAACATTGCCTCTCCATGTTCTCCAAAGATGCTGCCTGACTCGCTGAGTTACTCCAGCATTTTGCGTTCCACGGAAGATTCCAGCGTCTGTAGTTCCTTGTGTCACCACAAAGTTCTATTCATTTAAAGGGTCGTCAATTAAAATAAAAAGTAAGGAAATGCCGATTATATCCCTCTGTAATTGCCAAATTATTCTTCTCTCTGTCGGTTAAATCTGAATTGTTTAAAGCGATGGAATGGATGCTCTAATTAAAATTAGTTTCTTGTGTTCAACGCACTCTTAGGTGTTAATCAAATCACGCAAAGTTCATCTTCATAAAGTTACCTGGGGGAATAGTTTCAAGCAAAACTATTTAAATAAATAATGTTAGCAGGCGACCAAATTGAACTGGTTCGTGGTAGATTATGCATTTGTTGATACGCAAAGGAGTTTTAACAGATTATTCAGGAAATAAACTTAATATACTTTGGCTGCGCATTATGTCCTGAAACATATTCCTCTCAAAAACAGAGACTCGGCTCCATGTTCTGTGAATGGCACCTTAGCAGGAATGAATTGATTTAAGTTTCCTAACATGTGGTAGTATCTCTAACACTACCGATGTTGTGTTGACTGTGTTGGCCATTCTCTATACCAGGCTGCTATATCGTCCTTACCAGATACAATTGTCCACTGCCCACGGGCTTACCTGTTTCAGGGTATCAAGTTGCACTATATATTCCAGTTAACTGCCTCCTCCTCCCCCCCCCCCCCCCCCCCTTGATTGCCCAAAAAGGTTTTCCCATATTTACACCACCTAGAAAGTTTAAAGTTAACCCCCGCCGACTTTCCATACTCATCTCTAACAACATTCTTCAAAAACCAACACCTGGGTAACAATCCTATTAGCTTCCATGTTCAAATACAGTAACTCAGCAGGACAAGATGCTTTATGACTCATTGCCAAACTGCACTGAGACTGAACTAATGAACTCAAATTTCTGAATTGCTTTCTTTGCACCTGCAGCATGGGTGTCGAAATCCATCATATGTGAGAGTGAGGCATAAAGTGATTTGTCAAAAATGAACAGCAGAGCAGCCCATTGTTGACGTTTCTGAACCGCTTCTTCCTTCTTTTCCACCTCCATACCTATTTCGCTGACAAGGAGGTCTTGCACCCCCTGCGACAAAATTTATTCCCGTCTCCAACACTCCTCCTTTTCCTGGACCCCCCTGCTGGCCAACTAACCTTCTTTTGACCTTTTTATCTCCAATTATAGACATTAGACAATAGGTGCAGGAGTAGGCCGTTCGGCCTTTTGAGCCAGCACTGCCATTCAATGTGATCATGGCTGATCATCCCCAATCAGTACCCCGTTCCTGCCTTCTCCCCATATCCCCTGACTCCGCTATCTTTAAGAGCTCTATCTAGCTCTCCCTTGAAAGTATCAGAGAACCGGCCTCCACCGCCCTCTGAGGCTGACAATTCCACAGACTCACAACTCTCTGTGTGAAAAAGTGTTTCCTCATCTCCGTTCTAAATGGCTTATCCCTTATTCTTAAACGGTGGTCCCAGGTTCTGGACTCCCCCAAAATCAGGAACATGTTTCCTGCCTCTAGTGTGTGAAAACCCATGATAATTTTATATGTTTCGATCTTATTTTGCTGCCACATCGACCATCTCAACTTCTCCACTCAACTTCCCACTCCAATCTCACCCCCTCTGAACGAGCAGCCATATGCTTCGTTCACTCGGTAACAATCCCAAATTGTCATTAAAACCTGCTGATAAAGGAGGTGACCTTTAAGTCTGGAAGATTGCCCTCTACCGTGCTGAGGCCAGGCATCAGCTTTTACCGTGCTGAGGCCAGGCATCAGCTTTTAGATTCTTCATACCTACCCCTCACCAACATCTTCTGAACTGTCATTGATTTTGACTTATTTTGGTGATCCCTTTCCATAACTACCATTCTCATTTTTCTTCTATTTTGACTCCTCACTTTCTTCAAGTCAACAGTGGACACCCACATGGGCCCCAGCTACACCTGTCTTTCCATTGGTTATGTTGGACTTTTATTCCAAATATACCCAGGCACCATTCCCCAACTATTTCTCCACCGAGTCAATTACCGCATCAGGGCTGCCTCCTACACCAATGCACAATTCATTGATTTCATCAACTTTACTACTAATTTCCACCCTGTCCTAAAATTCACTTGAACTACTTCTGACAACTCTCTCCCTTTCCTTATCTCTCTTCCTCCACCACTGGGGACAGACTGCACATGATATAAACCCATGGACTCCTACTACTACCGTGACTAAATCGCCCCATCTGTGCAGGGAAGAACTGCAGATGCTGGTTTAAATCGAAGATAGGCCCAAAATGTTGGAATAACTCAGCGGGACAGGCAGCATCTCTGGAGAGAAGAGTCTACCTTAAATCATCCCATCTCCTGCAAGGACACTACCACTGGCTCTCAAATCTGTCTTTGTGCCATTTGCTCTCAGATTAGGCCTGCCATCTTAAAACATATGAGATGTTCTCTTTTTTTTCAGTAAATACGATTTCACTTCCTGTTGATGTAGATGGAGTCCTCACCCATGCCCCCTGGGAGTCGGGTAGTTCTGTTCTTGCTCGTTCTCCCCCGACAGAATAAGGATAGTTTACCTGGCCCTCGTATTTTATCTAGTCATGTCACTAATCGCCCCCTTTTCGAGTTTCTGTGAGATCATTCTCTCCACAACTCCTTGGTTCGCAAATTCCTTCCCTCCAATCCCCTATTGTCGTCACTTTCCCCTGCAACCGCGTCGCATTCCCCTGCAATATGTCCTTTGCCCTCTCTCCCACTTCCATCTAGGGATCTCAGCAACCAGACCATCTGGGACCTAAGTCCTGTTGCACTTCTTCCAACCTTGCTTATTGCTTTCGGTCCTTCAACTGTGGTCTCTTTTGCATTGGCCAGACCAAGCGTAGACTGGGCTACCGTTTCGCCAAATACGCGTCATGTCCACCAAGAGGTTCCCAGTTCGCGCAGCGATCGTGTTGCTGCCTTTTATAGCGCCAGAGACTCGAGTTCGAATTTTGACTACGGGTGCTGTCTGTACGGGGTTTATACCTCCTCTCTGTGACCGCGTGGGATTTCTACAGGTGCTCTGGTTTCCTCCCATATTTCAAAGACGTGCATGCTTGTAGGCTAATTTGTTCCTGCAAATTGTCCCGAGTGTGGAGGACAGGACCTGTGCACGGGTGATCGTTGGTCGGACGGTGCGCCGAAGTGTCTGTTTCCATGTTGTATCTCTGAACCTATCTAAACTACTCCCCGTCTCATTCCCTTGGAGACCTCTTGTCCCTGTCATATTTGACAGTTTTTGGATATCAGCAACCAATGTTACATCGGTTTGGTTAAAGTTGCTGCCATTTTTTTAATTGTATATTAATCCGGCGTTATTTTTTTATATAAGGCCGGTGATTATCTGCATGGGTCCTCATTTGATCTGCCTAGTTTATTGCTGCATTCGAATGATGGGACAGATTAAATGAAGAGCTAACCTCCGCCTTTGAATCCATGAACTTGTCGCTTAACCACTGGGGTTAGTTACATTATCATTTCATTAAATGTATTTGAAGATACGCAATTCAGATTTCTCAAAGCAAACGGGGGTGACACGGTGGCCCAGCGGTAGAGTTGCTGCTCGCAGCGCCAGAGACCCGGGTTCCATCCTGGCTACGGGTGTACGGAGTTTGTATGTTCTCCCCGTGGCCTGCGTGGGTTTTCTCCGGGCGCTCCGGTTTTCTCCTACACTCTTAAGACGCACAGGTTTGTACGCTGATTGACTTGGTAAAATTGTAATTGGTCCCGTGTGTGTGGATAGTGTTAATTTGCGGGGATCGCTGGACGGTGCGGACTCGGTGGGCAGAAGTCCCGTTTCGCGCTGTATCTGTAAACTAAACTAAACGATGGTACAAGCCGGGACATTTAATCCATGTCTCCACATCAATGTGTTGGGTGAATATTAGAGGAAGAAACAGGGGGTGGGATGCAAATTGCTGCATCCTACATTAAGGAGCAGAGGTAAAAAAAAAGTTAATAATGCCCGCTGCTGTTTAATGTCGGCTTTCGCTGGCGTGAAGCGCCAGCAATGTTGTACTGTTTGCATTACATCCAGGAGATCAAGGGAACAGCCCCGTTTCAAGTTTGACGCGCACATTGATGCGGCTCTTAGCAAAATCCACATGATTTCCATCTCTGATCACCCATGATCGCCTTTGGTGTGCAGGCGTGCTCATAAATACAAGACGCATCGTCATTGAGGAGTCCTGCAGACTTCGGGCAGTGGGAAGTCAGCCGGAGCTAACATGAAAGAACCAACGTGCTTATTCTGGATATGACGGGGAAAATGCCCTCATATTCCCGCTGTTTTCAACAGATGGCTTATGGCTTGAAAACAGCAAGTAAGCAAAAACGTGCCGTCTGTTTGATCCCTTTTGATAGTGTATAAAGGTACCACGCAGAAAGATGTGGGGCCAAATGATGTTTAAATGCGCTCAACTAAAGCGGTCGGCACCGTAATATTAGCCTCTCTTATACTTATTGATATGAATGGATCGAATGCTAGTTCAGGGAAGCCATTGACTCCACTGTCATTATGCATCTCATACTCGGGAGTGGTGAACAAACAAACGTATTGGGTTAAAGTTTGAATTTGCTGGAGGAGTCGATGATTTGGTACAATTATTACTTTTCCCTCATCCTCTCATCTATTGGTTCGATAAATGGTATTTTCAAATGAAGCAGCGCTCTCTGAGCAACCATCCGTTCATTATTCGACGGCCTTGTGTGCTGATTTGCTTAAAGGGAGGGAGTATTGTACAGACAGTTCTGTGAAGTGCCTGCTCGCCATCCTTTGCCACTCACCCAAATTCGTGCATGTGTCCCAACCCAATTTGATGACCATGGGCGTCTCCAGGGTGCTATTCCCCTTATGGGGGACGTCTTTGCGTGAATGTTTAACGTGGGGAGACTGGTGCACAGACAGCCACCCCACGGTCAATGACAGATCTGGGTCAGGATCCAGTGGGATGGAATCCAAGACGACCGGGGACGCTTTTCTGCTGCAGCCTTCATCCGCCTTCCCAGCCGTTGTGACGCTCCACTAAGGTCAGCCATCGTCCTCCGCCGGTTCCACCGTTGAGGTCTTGGTTGGATTGCTCTTTGTCAGGGACCTCCCCCTCGACCTTACCGCCATGTGTGTCCCTACCAGGAGCACAGCTCCAGACGGCATCGCTCTCAGGACCTCAGGTCCACACAAGCTTCTCCACCACGACAAGCTGACAATCCCAATCCCAATAGTTCATTGATATTTTGTAGGAAAGAACTGCAGATGCTGGTTTAAACTGAAGATCGACGCTAAAAGCTGGAGTAACTCAGCGGGTCAGACAGCATCTCTAGAGAAAAGTAATAGGTGACGTTTCAGGTCGAGACGTTCTTCAGACAATCTTCATTTCATTCATATTTGCAGATCTATCTATCTCCCTTCATTGCATTACATTGTATAATGAACAGGTCGCCAGAGAATTGCTGAATTGTGCAGTTACACTAAATGGATTATGTGGTTATTTTTCTCCCTCTACGGTAACCCTGCATCATATTTGGCCTGTCTTTTATAAATGTCACTGGGAAGTAGCTGAGGGTCTCCTAAGGTATGAAGGAATGCCCCCTCACATGTAACTGTATCTATGGCCTCCTGCACATCGGCGAGACCAAGCGTAGAATGGCGACCGTTTCGCCGAATACTTGTGCTGGGTCCATGAGGCCCAGTGCATCTCCCAGTTGCTGATCATTTTAACTCCCCGTCCCACCTCCCTGTGACTGCGTGGGTTTTCTCCAGGCGCTCCGGTTTCCTCGCACACCCAAAAGATGTACGGGTTTGTAGGTTACTTGGATTTGGTCAATTGTAAAATTCTCCACAGAGTGTAGAATAGTGTTAGTGCCGGTCGGCGCTGTCTTGGTGGACTGGAAGGCCTGTTTCCGCGCTGTACCTCTAGGTCTAAAGTCTAATGGACCATGTAGACCTTTCTGTCCCATTGCCAGAGCGACACCACACGCGAACTGGAGGAATAGTACCTCACAATCCATCTGAGTACCTTACACCCAAAAGTATGAACGTTGGATTTCCAATTTTAGGGCACTAACCTACACCCCCACCCTTCAGAATGAAAGGATGTTCGTTTAAGAAGGAGATGAGGAGCATTTTCTTTACTCAGAGGGTGGTGAATCTGTGGAATTCTTTGCCACAGAAGGTTGTAGCATCTAAGTCAGTGGATATTTTTAAAGGCAGAGATAGATAGATTCTTGATTAGTACCGGTGTCCGCGTTTATGGGGAGAAGGCAGGAGAATGGGGTTAGGAGGGAGAGATAGATCAGCCATAATTGGATGGCAGAGTAGACTTGATGGGCCGATGGCCTAATTCAACACCTATTCCTTATGACATGACCTCTCTTCCCAATATTCCAATATGGACACTTTCCCCTCCATCTGCCTCCACTTCCTATTATATCCCCCTCCCTGGCTTCGCATTTCAAGCTTCATCTACCATAATATCACTGTTTGTCTGTTCATCTTTGGGTTTTGTCCAACCATCTTCCCACGAACCACCCCCCTGTATCTCACCTCTCACTTGCCAGATTTTGTGCCATCTCCACGTCTCTTCCAGCTGTCTGCCCCCTGCTACAACCAGTCTGACCCAAAACGTTGTCTATCCATGTTCTCCAGAGAATCCCCTCCACCCCCTCCCCCACTGTCCCCTACTACAATCACTGAAGACGAGACCTGACCCAAAAGGTCACGTCCCTTTTATCCGGAGATGCTGCCTGGCCCGCTGAGTTACTCCAGCGTTTTGTGTCTGTCTTTGGTGTAAACTAGATTCTGCAGTTCTCTACTATAACATTCTCCAGACAAGGAGTCAGGCCCTTTGAGTTACTCCAGCACTTCGTGGCTTTTTTTTTGTAAACCAACACCTGCAGTTCCTTGCGTCTACAAGTGGCAAGAGTCAGACCAACTCGAGTGGAGACGTTGATTACGGAATGGTTCTGTTCATCGGACAATAGTATTCGCACAACAATGCAGGGCTCATAAAACGCTCCGTGCCGACAGGGTGACACTCTATCCGGCCGCACTGCCGTTTACCAAGCTACAGACAAACTGCGGCGGACACATCTGGCAACCTCTCTGACAGGTTGCCTTCGACACACTCACAGTCTGTGCCAAATCGGCGAGTCAAGTTACTCTTTGCGTGGCAAGAGTCAGACCAACTGGTGTTGAATGATCTCCGCGGCCAGAGATTACGTGGCTCCTCCCGGTATGCGAGAGACTGCTAGCGCTTCCCAGTAGTGGATGCGAACAAATGATTAAGCTGGTTGCGAAGGAAGGAACTGCACATGCTGGTTTAATCCGAAGATAGACACAAAACGCTGAAGTAACTCAGCGGGACAGGCAGAAGAAGGATCTCGACCCGAAACGTCACCCATTCCTTCTCTCCAGAGATGCTGCCTGTCCCGCTGAGTTACTCCAGCCTCTTGTGTCTTCATTATCTTCAATACTAAGTGGGTTGCATTTGATTGTGCTCTGTGCAACTGTGTGAATAGGTGGCGCACGGAAAAGCAAGCTGTTGAAACACTGAAGGCAACCTTTTGTGGAGCAGCGGGACAGATATCACGAATTCTCACAGATACAGCTATAGATTCGGTAACCGCTTTCCGATAACGTTTGTAAACTTGTCAAGAGATGTTACACAATACTGGATCAGACGGTGCGTTATATTCAATCCGGTGATGCTCCAATCTTTCCCGCTGCTTCTGGCGCTGGTAATAAGAGCAGAGACACCGGACATCAGAAACATCGGTCCTGGGTTTTCAAGCACATCGATCCATATCCAAGCTGCGGGTTCACTGCTAAAATATTCCTCTGAGCTTAATTGATATGCAGTATTTCAGTTTAGTTTATTGTCGCGTGTACCAAGATACAGTGTAGAGCATTTGTTGCGCTCTATCCAGTCAGTGGAAAGACAATACATGATTACAATCGAGCCAGTTACAGTTTAAGGGAATAATGTTTAGTACAAGGTAGAGCCAGCAAAGTCCGTTCAGGGATAGTCCGAGGGTGACCAATGAGGTAGATAGTAGGCCAGCACTGCTCTCTGGTTGCGGCAGGATGATTCAGTTGCCTGAGAACAACTGGGAAGTAACTGTCCCTAAATCTGGAGGTGTGTGTTTTCACACGTCTGTACCTTTTGCCTGCAAATTTGTAAGATTGTATTTAATAACATTAAAAACTGTAAATAGTTAACTAAAATAGATGGAAAAATAAATTATTTATGTCATGGTACGCAGGTCTATCTGAAAATATATATCTTACATGATGATTTTTTTTAAACGGAATTAAAAATAGGTAAAAATAATTGAATGGAGATCCACTTTTGTACATTGCTAGCTTTTAGTTTCTCATGACATAGGCTTCCCCTCCTCCTCTGGCTTGTTTACCTCAACCAGTGCATTCCCCTCTTGCTGATCATTATTAGTCCAGGAGGTTTCTCTTCAGTGTCTCTGCTCTCTTTACAAACCTATTTACAAGGAATAGCAGAACACATGCCTGGGTTCGGTCAAGGAACAGTTCTTCTCGGATTTGGACAATTATTTTCAGATTTAGTGACATTGAGTTTTCTTCTCACACCCTTTTCGGTTTTATTTCAGCCTGTTTATTAGTGCTGATCTGTTCAGCATTAACCGTTTTGGGATGTTTGGATTTTTTATCATCTGTGAACTAGGAATTACGCTTTTCAAGAGATCACAGATAAAGTATTTTCAAAGCACCAGGCTTCACTTGATTTAATCGTACAGCACCGTAACCCTTTGTTATAACTGACCATGGGGGAATTGGGGGGATGGTGTCTATTATTGCCAAAGATGAGCTATAAACATGTATGGTATTATCATTACATAAGTAGTAGAAATTAACAACTTCAGTTGCTGGTTAATACACAAAAGGGTACAAAGTGCTGGAGTAACTCAGCAGATCAGGCAGCATCTCAGGAGAACATTGAGAGGTGACATTTCCGGTTGAGATCCTTCTTCAGACTCTTGGTCCGGAACTGGACCTGCAATCCAGGTGAGTTGATGGTCCCAGCCTGCTGGCTGCCGGGGAAGAGGTGGGGATAGGCACAGTCAATGGTCATGGCCTTACCTGCACTCCAGACTCTTACATGGCTGGAGTGCAGGTAAGAGTCGCTAGTGTTGGTGGCAGCAGGGGAGGCAGGGCGAGTTGGGGATGGTGTTGACAGTCATCGGTAGGTCCGTTCACGAGTACCAAAATCTGTTGTAAAGAGATCCATTAAAATAGTAAGATTAAATGAGAACTTACCAGTTTAAAGTTTGATCTTTATTTTATGAGGAGTCGAGTTGAGGGACTACGTGAATAGAAGCCTGTACAGCCGTTGGTGCGTCAATCTTCAAAGCAGCGGAATGAAATCACAGCTAACAATGACCGAAGTATAACGGTAAGATGATAAAACTAGAACTACCAGATGAGATCTATGAGGGTGGGAGCGGAGGGCACATAGTCCCTCAACTCGACTCCTCATAAAATAAAGATCAAACTTCAAACTGG
The DNA here is from genome assembly GCA_035221665.1 of Okamejei kenojei. NCBI lineage: Eukaryota > Metazoa > Chordata > Chondrichthyes > Rajiformes > Rajidae > Okamejei > Okamejei kenojei. The sequence continues at coordinate 8,907,946 of CM069134.1, forward strand.
TAAGTTCTCATTTAATCTTACTATTTTACTTCGGAGTCACGTGAGTGACTACGTGAAGACTTCAAAGCACTGTGAATTCACGCCGTAGACCCAAATACGACGTTCACACTGCCTGGATTGACTCAAAGTCGTTAGCAATCAATCATGCATCAATAATAACATTTGTTAAATGAATAACAGTTTATTTTAAACAAAATCATAAGACACCGCTCTAACTCAGGGGAAACTATAACAGTACTCAAAACAGAATCAGCAAACACCCCGAGCCTTGAAAGCGGCTTGTGATAAAACCTCTGAAAAGTTAGCTCACTGGACCATCCTGCAGCCGCGAGGATATGGTCTATTGGCAAGTCCATCGCCCTTGCCGCGGAAGTTGATGCCGCCCTGGTGGAATGAGATTTGAATTTATCAGTATCAATTCCAGCACTTGCCAGGACCTGCTTTAGCCACCTTGAAATTGTTTGCACCGACACCTTACTGTGTGTTTTGTTGTGACTGTTAAACAAAGCCAACTCTGTTCCTCTCAGAGGTTTAGTAATCTCAATGTAACGAGATAAATGTGAGCCTACACACAAGCGATCATCTGCGGGGTATGCTGAAAACACAATCTTACATCCTGTCATGCCTCTTCTATTCTGTTTAAGCAAATCATAGACATAAGATATAATGGCATATGCCGACACATGCATTCAATCTAGCCGTAGCTTTTGCAATGTTTGTACACGTTGAGCTGAAACCAACGCCATAAGCATGACCACCTTAATAGTTAATTTGGCTATAGATAGGCTTGTAACCGGAGCCCACTGGCGAAGAACCATAAGAACCTTACTCACATTCCAAATACCGGCATACCTGGGTTTAGGAGGATTAGAATTGAAACTCCCTTCATGAATCGTGAAACTAACGGAATGTGTCCCTACTGTATGCAATTCTGCATTCATGGGTAAATAAGAAGACAGAGCACTTCTGGCTGAATTGTCCCACTGTAACTTAATTTTTTTGGTCGATATAAAGAGTTGACAAAGCTCCAATACGTCCGTGATCCCTGCAGTGTGATATACAATATTCTGCTGTAGGCAGAATTGCTCCCACTTCCTTATATAGGTGATATATTGCTGCTGTGTACTATCCCTGCAGGCCGACGTGAGAACATCCACAGTCCGATGAGACAGTCCTCTCCCCAGGTATGGCCTCCTTAAAATCTGCAAATTAACAGATCAATACGATCATGTAAAGATGTTGATCCCCAGTGACTGGATTTACCAGTAGATTTTTATTCTTGGGAATAATCATGGAAGGCTCCCTAGCCATTTGTAACACAACAGGAACCATGCTTGTGTAGGCCAATCTGACACTACCAATACCCCTGAAGCGGAGTCCTCCTTGATATTTTGCATACACCTGCTGATGAGACAGAATGGAGGAAAACATACACAAACATTCCCCCCCAATGCAGCGAAAACGCATCCACTGCTACTGCCCTAGGATTTGGTTCCCACGAAACATATCTAGGTAACTGATGATTTAATCGAGATGCAAACAAGTCAATATCTGGCAATCCATACTGAACAATCACTTGGTTAAATACATCCTGATTTCACATCCATTCAATGTTGCCATTAAACTGATGTGACTTAGTGTCAGCTACAGTGTTGAATCTTCCTGGCAAATAAAGTGCTGAAAGCCAGATATTTTGGTCAATACACCAGCTGCAAATCTGGTTAGCCAGTCTATCACAAGTCTTAACTCAACGCATGTGGTTTACATATGCCACTGCTGTTGGTGTTGTCAATCTGAACCTGCACTTGCAGTCCCTCCTCATAGAACAACAAGCTTTGAGCCCATACCAGGTGCCCAACAACTCTAAATAATTAATCGCTCTTAATTGAGAAGCGATGTCTCATCCACATTCCATCTGCCTCCACGACTAGAAGACATATCTGTTGCACCGCAACCCAGTGCACTTACATTAGTCTGTAATATCAGTGACGGTGGTTCCACCAAAACCTTCCTTAAATTTTTAGAACATGTACTATCCACCATTGTATGTCAGCAATCGCCCCAGCTAACAACTGCATAGGCCTATCAAAATGGCCCCTTTGTATTCTCAGTGCCTGTTCCTTTGATCGTTGTAATTGTCGATAATGCATAGGACCATACTGCACAGCTGGAAATGCTGCAAAGCCTTCCCAATCAACCTGGCTAGTTGTGTAATCGAAGGCCGTTGTTCTCCAACGAGATTAACACAGTCCTCAATTAACTGATTCAATTTATCCCTGGGCAAAGTTACCAACATGTGATTGGAATTAATGGTAAATCCCAGATAATCAATAATTTGGACTGGTGAAAATTTAGATTTATCTGGGTGATAACAAATCCCATTTGTTCAAAAGTGATTTTAACCAACTGAAACTGATGATTGAGTTTCAGCATGAGTCTTTCCAATAATCAGAATAACATCTAAATAGGCCATTACCACATGCCCCTGAGCTCTAGGTAATGCTAACACAGGTTTTACCAATTTAGTAAATAATCTAGGAGCTGAAGTTAATCCATTCGGCAATGCCCTGAATTGCCACAGCTGATTATCCAAATAAATTTCCAAATATCTTCTATCATCACCATGAATAGATACTGAGTAGTACGCATCCTTTAATCAATGGTTGCCATATAACACCCTTTGGACACTAGATGTTTGGCCGTGGTAAAGGTTCCATTTGCCTATAACAAACAAATTTGTTCAAACTCAATAAATCCAGAATAATTCTACATCCCCCAGTCTTTTTAGATCTGGGAAATTAAAACCCCTGTCTCACTGTGCGAGACGAGTGACCCCGAGTTTTCACTCGTGGTGATCACGTTTACGAGCAACTTATCGACAACGGCAGGTACTCGGGAAACTTGTTAACTCCAAACATGTTTGATTTTTTCGAGTCAAATTAAACTGTTCAAGTTAAAAATGGAAACATTTAACTTGTTGTAATAACTCCCCGTGCGTTTTTATCTTAGTGTCTCGTGAACCGTGGGAACTTTAATAATCTGTTCTTTGCTCGAAAGACTGACCAAAGATAGACACAAAATGCTGGAGTAACCGTGACCCTTCTTCAAGACTTACCGAAATGCCACCCATTCCTTCGCTCCAGAGATGCAGCCTGTCCCGCCGAGTTAAGCATTTTGTGTCTATCTTCGGCCTTTCTGCCACTTGATTACTGAGGCGCCTGCCCCTGGCTTCACTGTGTCTCAATGAACTCCTGCCGATTGTGAATCCACCCCCCCGGGGCCGAGAGTGTGGGAAAGGAACTGCAGATGCTGGTTCACACCGGATCTACGGACTCTCGACTCTATACCATCTCTCCAGAGATGCTGCCTGGTCCGCTGAGTTTATGTGTGTGTCTCTCTCCCTCTCTGAATTCCTGTTGTGGCCAGCTGCTGTCTGTGTGTAAGTGTGTGTGTGTGTGTGAGTGTGTCAGTGTGTGTGTGTGTGTGTGTGTGTCTCTCTCTCTCCTCTCTGTCTATCTGTGTGTGTGTGTGTGTACCCGAGGTTCCACCTATCCTGTCCCTCATACCTTCATTCACGACGGGAGAGGAACTAACTCGGGTTTCATAAAACTTGCAGTCTCGTGCACAGTCTGTCACTCGTACACAGGGCCAATACTCTTTGAGACAAAGAAGGCTCAATTACCCTTTCTTATGTAACGACTGAATCTCTGCTTGAATAAGCACATTTCCCTCATCTGAAAAATAAGTTTCCGACTAGAAAATTGCTGATTAGGTAAACTGTCCTTAGAGTAAAATTCAATTTTCACCCTTTCAATACTACTAAGTATGAAAGATCTGATGTCAACTGCTGCCATTGTTTAAAAAAACAATTTTAACCTTCCCCCAATTTGAACAGGAACATCAGTTAATTCATCGTCTGTCAATGTTATATTCCTTACCAGCATCATTTCCTTGCGGACCTTGTTGTCCTCGACCTTCTTGTAGAGAAACCTTTTTGCCTTGCTTGCCAGCTGGCTTAATGAGGGCCATGGTTATAACAACCTCATAATAGTCTTTGACCCTTTTTGCAAGGTTACCACCAAACAACAGATTTCGTGGTGGTACACTGGTCGGTTTTGCACAAACTCGCCAAATTTGGATTAGCACTGGCCTAATAGCGGCCCTCCCGACATTATTAATTTCAAAATACATTACAAAGGAGTCCCAGTTCGTCCTGGTGTGCTTCAACCATATTTTGTATCAATAACTTTCACCACAGCTGTAATACCTGCTGACAACAGTTTAAGCACTTTTTTAAAACTTCATCTCCTGGGCCCTAACAGGCATACCCATCTGTGACCAAATTTGGTGATTAACCACCGGTACCTTTCAGGAGATCACAACTAACAGGAGCTTTATAGTTTTTTGCTACTTCATCCATAGCTTGCTCCTGTAACTGGTGGGAGAGCATATACTGAATGGCTTCAGCCAATTCTACATCAATCGCCTCTCTAGGCTCAGCAACTTCCCAGCAATGTTCGGAATTACCTCCAACCGAACTCCTTTACTGCTCTCCCCCAGCATAGAATCAGTGTCAGCAAACTGCACTGATGGAACATCCTCCTCACAGGCAGGATAGTTCTGCAGCCCTGAAACAGGTGCTGCTAGCACAAGCTCTCCATCAGCCTGGCTTGGGCACCACTCCTCCTCACGGAGCTGGAACATCCTCCTCACAGGCAGGATAGTTCTGCAGCCCTGAAACAGGTGCTGCTAGCACAAGCTCTCCATCAGCCTGGCTTGGGCACCACTCCTCCCCACGGAGCTGGTCCCTGTCGAGCATTCTTTTGAAATAGAATCTCGACGTGGGAGAGCCGTGAGCAAAACGGACTCTCCTATGGAGGGTATAAAACCTCCAGGCCCGACTCATTTACGGGCCACAGAGACTTGCCAGTGGCCTTCCGCCCTACTGTGCAAGCCTCCACTGCCCCCCGGCAGTGGGGTCCCGCAACCACTGGCTGTGTAGCCAGCACCGGACCACAGGTGTACCAGACGGGCCTCCATCCTCAACACTCTCCTGGCCACTTTCCTTTCTACCCCCGGAGCGCCTCGCCGACACCTTCTTCATTTTCTGCAACATTCTCCAAGAACTCCAAACCGTCGCAGAAAATGACCTGTGGTAAAAATTTTTTTAAAACCTTACCTCCGTTTAAACTTACCGCTCGGAGGAGCGCTGCTGCTCCAACCGGCCGACTGCACCAGCGTCTGACGTCATGACGCACCAACGGCTGTACGGGCTTCTATTCACGTAGTCGCTCACGTGACTCCGAAATAAAATGAGGGTTTACTGTAATATATGCAATGCTATAACTCAGGATCACTAAGTTCTGATCCTGAGTTATAGCAGGATAACTGCTATATAAATCATATAAATATTATCTATATTATTTAAAATATATAAAATAAATAAAAACAAAGAATGGGTAATGTTTTTGTTACTTTAACATTGTCCACATTTGCTGTCCAATTTAAATTATTCATGAAGACCAGCCCTTGAGGGCACTGGACTTGAACATTTGCTAGAACTGCCAAATGCTCCATAGAACCCTGGGCATGGAGATCCATTGCAGAACCTCAACTGCCCATTATATTTATGAATTAGCTGCACAAGCCGTGTTGTTTATTCTTAAGACATTATAGTAAATAGGGTAGAATAGGATGTTGTCAAGGATTGTGGACAGATGAAGTGGGCACGGCAGATTCAGATAGATGAGAGTCAAATATTTTGGATTTTAAAATGTAGTCATTTAGAAAGGTAGATTTATGTACCACAATATATAAATATAATACATACAGCATAAAACATGCATACAGCATATGCACATAAATACACACACACTCAAGTAAAAACATAAATGTATATATTTCTGTGTGTGTATATCTCCATCTTGGTGATACCCCTACTAATTTTCCCTCTAAACTATTATCTCCACATTCCCATCAGTTCCCTTTAGTTTCTGTCACTTACCTATATGGTTTTTCAGTGACCAACTATCGTCCAAATCTGCCTGTTTTTGGCATGTGGGAGGAAACTGGAGAACATTGAGGAAATCTACATGGTCGTAGGGAGGATGTACAAGCTGCACACAGACAGCACCAAACGTTAGCATTGAACCTGGGGCAGTTGGACGTTGAGGCTGCAGCTCCACTAGCTACACCAGTGTGCCTCCCTCAAGTGTTTCTCTCTCTATTGAACATTAAAGGGCCTGTCCCACTTTCATGAACTAATTCACGACCTCTGCCGAGTTTGCCCTTGAGTCATACTCGCAAAATGGTCGTCACAAGGTCGCAGGAGATCATAGGTAGGTCGTAGGAGGCTGTGATGCTAGTCGTAGGTACTCGTGGCATCAAATAGGTCAGGGCTTGTCCCACGATGCGAGTTCACCCAAGAGCTCTCCAGAGTTTAAAAAAAAATCAAACTCGTGGTATGTACGTAGAATGTACATAGCGGGTATATCGGAGCTCGTGGATGTTTCGTAGCGGCTCGTAATGCTATCGGGAAACACGGAAACTCGTGAAGTTTTTTCAACAGTGTGAACAATTTCCAAGAGTAAAAAAAATACTCGTGATGAGGTACCACGAGTTTGATTTTTTTTAACTTGGTAGAGCTCTTGGGTGAACTCGCATCGTGGGACAGGCCCTTAAGGGTGCTCCGATTGAAGTGCTTTAAGAGTGAAAGATTATACAGGGTCGAGAGAAAGAAACTGCACTGAGTGAGACAAGAGCAAAAGGGACACCTTTAGAAATTAGGAGTACAAAATCATAGTAGGAGGTAATCTTTTATGCATAGAAAAATTGGAAATAATCCCACTGCATCAAGAAAGAACTAAGGCACATAGAATGAAGATGGTAAACATAGAAACATAGAAACATAGAAATTAGGTGCAGGAGCAGGCCATTCGGCCCTTCGAGCCTGCACCGCCATTCAATATGATCATGGCTGATCATCCAACTCAATATCCTGTACCTGCCTTCTCTCCATACCCCCTGATCCTTTCAGCCACAAGGGTCACATCCAACTCCCTCGTAAATATGGTCAACGAACTGGCCTCAACTACCTTCTGTGGCAGAGAATTCCACAGATTCACCACTCTCTGTGTGAAAAACGATTTTCTCATCTCGGTCCTAAAAGACTTCCCCCCTTATCCTTAAACTGTGACCCCTTGTCCTGGACTTCCCCAACATCGGGAACAATCTTCCTGCATCTAGCCTGTCCAACCCCTTAAGAATTTTGTAAGTCTCTATGAGATCACCCCTCAATCTTCTAAATTCCAGCGAGTACAAGCCGAGTCTATCCAGTCTTTCTTCATATGGAAGTCGTGCCATCCCAGGAATCAGTCTGGTACATAGAAGAGGCTATGGATCAGCCTGAACTAATTATGTGGTAATATAGGCTCAGGTATTTGAAGACATTACTCCTCTCACTGTAGTCAAAAAGTGCCTTTGCCATGACGTATTTTTGGAGAAAGTCTGCTTAAATTTTGATATTATGCAGAAGGAGTTCATGATAGTTTATCACGGTGGTGCAGCAATAGAGTTGCTGCCTTACAGTGCCAGAGACCTGTGCTCGATCCTGACCACAGGTACTGTCTGCACGGAGTTTGTACCTTCTCCCCGTGACCTTTTATTTCTGTACCTGTAAGTTTGTACCTTCTCCCCGATGCTTTCAAGAGAGAGCTAGATAGGGCCCTTAAAAATAGCGGAGTCAGGGGATATGGGGAGAAGGCAGGAACGAGGTACTGATTGGGGATGATCAGCCATGATCACAGTGAATGGCAATGCTGGCTCGAAGGGCCGAATGGCCTACTCCTGCACCGATTGTCTAATTGTCTATTTTCTATTGTCTATTGACCTGCGTGGGTTTTCTCCGGGTTCTTTGGTTTCCTCCCATACTCCAAAGACGTACAGTTTGGTAGATTCAATGGATTGGTATGAATGTAAATTATCCCTAGTGTGTGTAGGATAGTGTTGATGTGTGGGGATCGCTGATCGGCGCGGACTCGGTGGGTTGAAGGACCTGTTTCCATGCTGTATTTCTGAACTAAACTACTTAAAAGTGAAATCTGATTGCGATGTCAGCAATACACCAGCCATGCAACCCATTCATTAATTGAGGTAAAATAAACATGCAGTAGACCCCATACAAGGCCTGTTTATTGATTAGTAATATCAATAGCTGTTGGTTTTAATTTTCCCTGTTTTAAGCAATGTGGAACTTTCAGCGTCTGACAAATAATTTTAATTTGTTACTAAAGCAGTTCAGGCATGGAGCACAATTTATTAAGAAATTATTAAGAAAACACTTTCATTCTTCAGTATTAGTGACTAGTCAATTGTATTGAATTATTTTTTCCAACTTGCGAGGGAAAATAGTTGGTTATTATTTTTTTTATATAAGTGGTGTCATGATAAAAAATAACCACCTATTTTCTGTCTTCATACAGGGAAGAATCACAAATTCATTTACGAAACTGGTCTGGCCGAATCACAAATTCATTTACGAAACTGGTCTGGCCGAAAGTTCAAATAACAGACCCAATCATACAAATCACAGAGTAGTTGTGGCAGTGGGTTGTGCAAGGATTGCCACCATTATCCCGGTTCTCTATTCACTGGAATTTTGAAGGATGAGTGGGAATCTTATGGGAACATATAAAATTCTTAAAGGATTAGACAGGCTAGATGCAGGAAAAATGTTCCCGATGTTGGGGAAGTCCAGAACCAGGAGTAGGTCACTTAGAACTGAGATGAGGAAAAACATTTTCACCCATAGAGTTGGGAATCTGCGGAATTCTCTGCCACAGAAGGCAGTGGAGGCCAATTCATTGGATGTATTCAAGAGAGAGTTAGATTTAGCTCTTAGGGCTAATGTAATCAAGGGATATGGGGAGAAAGCAGGAACGGGTTACTGATTTTGGATGATCAGCCATGATGTTATTGAATGGCTCTGCTGGCTCGAAGGGCTGAATGGCCTATTCCTGCACCAATTTTCTATGTTTCTGACATATGATCTTTGACCTGAAATGTTAACTCAGTTTATCTCTCCACACATGCTGCTTGACTCACTGAGTCTTTCCAGCATTTTCACTTTTTATTTCAGATTTACAGCATCTGCTTTTCATTCGATTCTCCACAGCATCACAGCAGGGAACGTGTTTCCTCTAGCTTGCACCAATCAGTGTCAGATGTGAATGTAGAGATAATAGATGAGTGAGAAAATTAGTGGCGGTGCCAGATACGAGACCATTTTAGCCCAAGAAGCCTGTCATAACCAGATGTGGCTTCAACTACTGCAACAAAGTGGTGCATCTGGTAGAGCTGCTGCCTCACGGTGTCAGAGACCAATGTTTGATCTTGACCTTGGCCGCTATCTGTGTGAAGTTTGTACGTTCTCGGAAGCACCACGTGGATTTTCTTTTGGCGATCCGGTTTCCTCCCACTTTCTGAAAGATGTGCAAGATTATAAGTTACTCGAAACAGACTTGTACTTTCTGAAAGATGTGCAGACTTGTAGGTGAATTGGCATCTCGTAAATTTCCCCAAATGTGTAGGGAGTGGACGAGAAAGTGGGATAACATAGAACTACCATGAATGGGTGACCAGTGTCTGCATGGATTCAGTCAAAGGACCTGTTTCCATGCAGTATCACTGAAATGAGTAAAAATACCAAAAAAACGAGTGGAGATCCTTGGCACTGTAGATTATAATTTACGCTTTAGTTATTTTTTTGTATTTAAGGTCATAAGTGGTAGGAGTAGAATTAGGTTATTCGGCCCATCAAGTCTACTCCGTCATTCAATCATGGCTGATCTATCCCTCCCTCCTAACCCCATTCTCCTGCCTTCTCCCCATTTCAATGTTCATTTAAATGTGCTATTTTTAATGTTCAAATGTTTAAATTATGTGCAGCTCAATTAGGTGCTCAGTTGAACACATTACGTGGTTATGTACAGCTCTGACTTTAGTCAGGGTTGCCAGGCTGGTACTGGGACACTGGTGCACTATCCGAGGTCTGTTCATCACTGAAGCTTTTCTAAACCTCTAAAGTGCAATGGGGATGGGAAAATTACTACTTGTTTAGTCCTCACACCCAGAGCAAATAAGTGGCAGCAGACATGGGACTTAAAAGCCGTGTGTCTGGGCAGCCAGCCAAATACTGATCGATCAGCTCATGGAATTTCAAAATGCCAGCCACACAGGTTTACTATAAGAGTGTGATGGGGCGAAGGTAGGAAAGGGAAGGTTTTCTTTGCACACTAGCACCAGCCTTTTGATAGAGATTCTATCTATCTATCTATCTATCTATCTATCTATCTATCTATCTATCTATCTATCTATCTATCTATCTATCTATCTATCTATCTATCTATCTATCTATCTATCTATCTATCTATCTATCTATCTATCTATCTATCTATCTATCTATCTATCTATCTATCTATTCTATCTATCTATCTCTCTACATAACTAAAATGCTGATTTTTCTATTTGTGCAAAAACGGTCCGCGATAGCGCTATGAGTTTTTGCCAGTTCACTCACCATTCTCTATGCTGCGAGTCCACCTAGTTTTGTTCCAATCGGTTGAATGTCGTAAATGTTAGCTAGGTTTAAAAATCTTAAAAACCGCACGTGCGCAGATCGATCTCTTCTCCTGCCAGTCAGCGCCACATGGATTAGTCTCTTCCTTGTCACTCTCTGGGATGGTCCGCCCCTTCCTGTGGCATCGCGTCTTTACTGGAGCTGGAGGTAGATAGATAGATAGATAGATAGATGAGCCGTGCCTGCGCAGTTAGGGGCTATGGGTGAATGCGTTGGGGGAATGGGTGAGTGGTAGAATATTGTGCAGGGGAATGGGTTGCATTGGGGGAGCAGCCCTCCCTTGTGACTGGGACCCAACGGGTCCCACTTAGTCTAGTGACTTTACAATTTTATTCCATTCGGCATTCAAATAACTATTGCTCATCATATGCTTTCTTTGATCATTTCCACACGTCCTGTAACATTTGGTTACTGAGGAGAGACTAGACAACCGCATCAATCTAATATCAAATTGGTTTAAAAATAAAATACTCCTTGAATATTGATATGAAAACCGCCCACTGCTCCTTGCATCTTGGTATTTGCATGCATGTTAGAACTGAAGGATTGAGGTAGTTCCCACCAACCATCAAAAATGGAATACCTCGCAGAAAATATTTCCATTCTAATCATGTAATGTGTTCAGCTGTACACCTAATTGACTTCATAAATCCTATAGCAGAATGTGATCTATTGTACTTAAAACATTAACATGGCTAACATCGTGTAGATTTAACAATGAAGCAATTATCTTTTTTAATTTAATCTATGTCACCTGTTTTGATATGCAGATCTGCAAACTCAAGTCTCAGACACACTCAAGCTCAAAACGAATTACCATCAATAAAGGGAAATTAAAGTCATTTCTCCATGTTGCCCTTATTACCACTCTCATTTTCATGAAGATCTTTTCCATATAATATGGCATTCATATTTTCAGCTGATGCATCCAATTCCTTCACAAGTTCTACTGTTTCACCGCCAACTCTCTATTTAGGACCATTGACGTTTTATTTTCTATTCACAGCATGTTTTCTATTCAAGCAAGTCTATTCATTATAAAATGTCCTCTGAAAATGGCAATTGATCCAGGTCACGTTCTTTTATTTTCATCTAGTCTATGTTTCAAAATGATTCAGGTCAGAAGTTGTGTCCAGAATTAGTAAGTGTATGATTAAATTAATATTTTAATTTAGTTTCTATATGTACGTGAATATTTGTAGACAATGATGACTTAATACCAGACACCAGCCAACATTTTCCATCCAACTTTGAGCAGATCTGGTGCAAGTGGATTGGAAAATCGTCAAGATAGTTAATCTGATAATTTCCAGATCATAAGAACATGTGATATGAGCAGAATTAGGCCATTCAGCCCATCAAGTCTACTCCGCCATTCAATCATGGCTGATCTTTCTCTCCCTCCTAACTCTATTCTCCTGCCTTCTCCCCGTAACCTCTGACACGAGTATTAATCAAGAATCTAGCTACCTCTACCTTAAATATATCCACTGACATGGCCTCCAAAGCCTTCTGTGGCAAAGAATTCCACAGATTCACCACCCTCTCACTAAAGAAATTCCTCCTCATCTCCTTCTTAAAATAATGTCCTTTAATTCTGAGGCTATGACCTCCAGTCCTAGACTCTCCCGCAAGTGGAAGCATCCTCTCCACATCCACTATATCCAAGGCTTTCACTAATCTGTATATTTGAATGAGATTCCCCCTCATTCTTCTAAACTTCAGTGAGTGCAGGCCCAGTGCCGTCAGACGCACTGATTACTATCATTTTCCAAGATTTTCTATTGGGTTTGAATACATGTTGTGAAAATAATCATTATTTGCAAATAACAGAGTGATGTTATGGCATTGCCATTGGAATGTTAGGTAACAGAAACAGGATTTTATTGTGGTTTTTACACGAAATTGTGATTAGAAGGCGTCTTCTTCTTGCGTATGGCATGCACAGCCTAAAGTTGTAGGACAACTTGTTCTATTTGATCTTATTTGATTGTGCAAGCCAGGTTCATTGTATTCGTCGAAACAGGGTGAACCACATGAAGGTTGCAATCTTCCACCCCATTTGAAGGCTAATTAAACCACACAATGAAAAAGAATGATCAACTGTGGGATGACAAAATTGCTTTTTATAAATCACACAATATTTTACATTGTTAAAAAAATCCAACTTCTGTCAAGATAACCTGATGATAGTTATCCCCAAGCAACCTGATTGGAACTGAATCTTTTGGCATGGAATGGTTATTAGAAGAGCATCTATTCAGAAATAATTCAGTTATTGTTTCATTCAATTCTAACAACAAGTAATTGGTTGACCAAAAGTTATGTTGACATTATTGCCATCTAAGAATTATAAAGTGCCATCATACAGACCACCATTCTCAGCTGGTAAATTGAACCAGTAAAACGTCTTCACGTTTCTTGTTCAAGAGTTGATTTCATCTTTTGCAAATACACCTTGGTGGAAAAATAGTGTCCAAAGTTACATAATGCTAGATGGTTTGTTATTGTTTATTTTTCAAAATATTCTTATTCTGTCCAAGAAACGGATTCAAGAGTTACCAGTTATTTATCCAGCAGCAGTGGTATCGTCAGCGAATATAAAGATGGTGTTGAAGCTTTATCTGTCCACACAGTCATGGGTATAGAGAGCAGAGAATAGGACTGAAAACACAGGCTTTATTGATAGTCATTGAGGAGAGAATGTTGTTACTAATGCATTGTAATTGTGTTAAAGAAGGAACTGCAGATGCTGGAGAATCGAGGGTACACAAAAGGCTGGAGAAACTCAGCGGGTGCAGCAGCATCTAAGGAGCGAAGGAGATAGGCGACGTTTCGGGTCGAGACCCTTCTTCAGAATTGTAATTGTGGTCTGCTTATGAGGATCCAATTGCATAGGGATGAGCTAAGAACTAGTTCTCCAAGTTTGACGATAAGTTTAGAGGGGATGACAATGTTGATGAACAATAGTCGATGAACAATACCAGGACGTGTGTTCTTATTGTCCAAGAGTCCATTGCTAAATTGGGAACCAGCGACTTTGCATTTCCTGTTGATCTATTGTGGTGATAGGTGAATTATCATGCCTACAGTTCCTTACCCTCAGGGTACACAGACTGGTGTTTTTTAACCATGGTGAGCAACTCTTCTGGTATTAGCCAAATATCTGCCTGGGGCAGAATGTAAACCTCAGTCATGATGATGGTGGAGTATTGTATTGTGGTTGACTTGAGTCTCAACTTCCATTTATTGCTCACACAATTAAGGGCCTTCCCACTTACGCAACCTTGGCTCGCCAATTACGCAACCTCGTGGTCACTTGAGGCATAAGGGCACGGGATGGCCGCGCGGTGCCGGTCCCACTTAGAAGCGCAAAGTTGTGCGGGGCTGGTCCCAACATTGGGCGGGGCTCCGAAATTCTGGCAGTGGGCGAAATCTTTGCGCGCCACGGCCTGTCGGCCCGCAGGCGCATTGCGGTCGTATGCAGCGTCTTGATGGCGTACGCAGCGCCTTGACGATGTACGCCTAGCGCGTGGCGTTGTGCGATGACGTCACCGCCCAGCGTAACATTGCACGATGATGTCACCGCCCAATGCCGTGCGATGCCCAAATTCGGTCGACCCGCCTCCTGCCCAGCTGATTGGTGAGCATGACGCAAATGACGTCACACATGAACTTAGTGTGTACTTAGCGCGTACTTAGTGTGAACTTCGCGTGAACTCTGCTTCCGTTTGGTCGTGCCAAACGCACGTAATCACATGCAAGTGGGACAGGCCCTTTAATGGTATGGTATTTGTTGCAATTAACCAATCTTCTGTAAATTCTCCCCGAGGTGCCTAAAACTCTCTTGCCGCCTAAACCTTGCTTATGGACATCTAATGCACTAATACACAGACGTGATGCTTATATGAATAATGATTTTGTCATTAATAATTTATTTGAATGTACAAGAAAAGCTAGATAGTAATTGTAATTCACTTCATGAAAGTATTGGATATGCATCATCCAAAAATACTGTAGTTGAAACGGTTATGTCTGATATTACGATCCTTCTGCTGCTTCTATTCATGGCAATTGCATACAATACTGATGAATTGTTTACCAAAACTTTGTCACTTTCCTCTTGGAATTTGCCTCCTATATTTCTTTATGTTTCTTTGCATTTCAGTTTTCAGTTTTCAGTTTTCTCTTTCCATTTACGTTCCCATATTTCCCACTTCTGCATATAATGCTGTCAAGTATTCATCCCCTTTGTTGCATTACATATTTGAGCATTAAACTGAACCCTTGACATTTCTGCTCATTCCATCTATGTGGAGGTTTAGTCTAGCTATGGTTCCATTTCTTCACATGCTTTACCTTTGATTTGTTTTGTGTTCTCGGGTATATCTGCTTTTCTGCTTCAATTTTCTTCCTCAGCTTTGACTGCATTTGGATCAAGATTTACTTCCATCCACTCAATTGGGTTCTGAGACAGCAGATGAAGCCATCGTGGGATCTGCAGACTCTGCCACAATTGGGACAAGGGGTGCTTCATAGTGGGCAGTATGCCTGCTGCATTGTTTTCCCATCACTTTTGCTGCATCACTGTGTGCTCCTGTCAAAGAGATTCAATACTCCCAGTGCAGCCAATGTTCCTTATCCACTCTGAGTAGTCAGATGCCACAGGTTCCCAAGAGTCAACAGGGATGTTTCACTTTTTGAAGATAACCTTGAGAATGAAAATGAATCATTTCCCCAGTCCTCCTAAGTAACCTGGTACAATTGATCCATCTTCTTCTTATCGGGTCCACACACAAGATTAGAAGTTGTTCAGCCAGAGCTGACCACACTTCTTGGCATCTGCATGCAATGGTGTCTATCTTGCACTTCTTGTGTGTGATGGTGAAAAGCTTGGTGAAAACTAGGCCGCAACATGAACGCTCTTTCCTTGATCCCACAATTGACCCATGATACTACACTAACCGGTAGGATGACAACCTCCCTGAATACTGCTGTCAAAGCAGGAGACATCATAATTCCCAACTCTTTCTCAAACATTGCATCTCATCACCAACACACTCCATGTAGGGAAGATACAAGATACATTATGTGTCACATGTACCAATTGGTAGATCTTTAGTTTTTGTTTTGTTTTGTCCCCCACTCAGTCATTTTTTCGCCTTCCGCTGTGCTGCGGCCCAAAGATCCAGAGAGAATAATGGCCGCCAGGGCCACTTTCCCATCGCATGCCCCGCGTGACGATAATGGCTGCTGCCGCCCGGCTCTCCTCCATTTTCCCGCCCCCCCCCCCCCCCCGGCCCGGCTCTGTCACGCTGGCGGAAGCCATCATCTGCTTTTCACCGTCCCCCTGTTGCTTTTCACGGTCCTCACATCGCTCCGTGCCTTGCTCGCGGCCCGCAGGCTCACTCGGGACTGCGCCCGCCTGCCCACTCCACCCTCCCCCCCCTCCCCTCCCCATACTCGGAGTCTGAAGCGTTCGGGAATCGGTCCTCTTTGACGACCCGGAAATAACTGGCTGGCTCCGGGGGTACAGAAAGGATGCGGCGAGGATGCGAGGCCAATGAGCTGAGGCTCACTCTGAGGACGAAGGCTGCTGGGCAGCCCTACCCCTCTCTCCCTCCCATCTTCCCCCCTCCCTCCCTTCTTCACCTCCCTTCTTCCCCCCTCCCTTCTTCCCCCTCCCTTCTTCCCCCCCACCTTCTCCCCCTCCCTCCCTCTCCCCATCCACCTCCCCCTCCCCCTCCCCTCCCCTCTCTGACCCTCTCCATTCTCTCCCCCTCTCTCTCTCCCCTTCTCTCTCTCCCCCTCTCTCTCCCTCCTTCTCTCTCTCCCTCCCTCTTTCTCTCCACCTCTCTCTCTTACCCCTCTCTCTCTCTCCCCCTCTCTCTCTCCCCTCTCTCTCTCCCCCTCTCTCTCCCCCACCCCCTGCCCTCCCTCCCCTCCCTCCCCTAAACCCCCTTCTCCCCTCCATTCCTCCCCACCCCCCTCAGCCCCCCGCTCCCTCCCCTCTCTCCTCCCCTCTCTCCTCCCATCTCTCTCTCCCCACCCTCCCTCTCCTCCTCCCCTCCACCCCCCATTCCCGCTGTCTCTTGCCCTTCTGTCTCTGCCCTATCTCTCTGTCTCTCCCCATTCTCTCTCTGTCCTCACTCTCTATCCCCCCCCCTTAATAATATTAATATAATATCAAGGGGGGGTAGTTAGCATGTGTGTGGGGGTGGTTAGTGCATGTGACACTGCATGCCACCCCCCTAGCCCCCCCACCGCAACCGGGCATTGGAGGAACAGACCCAACGGGTCTGTACGTGGTCTAGTATATTATAAATGGCTCGATTGTTATAAAGTATTGTCTATCTGCTGAATGGATAGCACGCAACAAACTGTATCTTGGTACACATGACAATAAACTAAACTGAACTTTTTCCACTCTATTCAAAGCCTGGCCATGGGAAGTGATTATTGGATTGCCAAAAGAAAATATTCATGGATGTGCTCAAAATCTCAACGAAGAAATGCAAAATGCACACCATCTCCGAGGAACATCTGACCCACGATTGTTACAAGTGATGAAGGGCCATTTGCGATGGTGCTGAGAACCTAGTGCAATCAAGACACAAGTCAAACAGGAGAAGTGATCTAGTTCTCAAACAAGCAACCTACCCACAGGCAACCGCTTCCACTCCATCCATTGGTGAAAAGATGTGAGAGAATGTATGTGGAGTGAAGGAGGGTGGCAGGAGGCTAGGAGATGGGGGAACAGGAGAATGAAGAATTTGAGGGTGGGGGAGATGGAGGATAAAATGAATTTAGGGAAAGGTGGATATGGGAGAAAGAGTGAATAACTGAGCAAAGACATACATGCCTGCCATCTTGGAACTCTTGGCATTGGACCATAGCACTGCTCTGTCCAACTTGCGTAGCAACTGCAGTGCACGGACAATCCAATATGGATCCTTGGACCCAGAGATCCACCGGGTGGTGCCGTACGTGGCAGCCTCGCCAACAGCCTGTCTTGTCACTTTCTTCTTTTGTTGTTTTAGTCTGCTTTAATTGTATGTTTTAGTGGATCTTTCGTTTTTGTTTTATGTGGGAGGTGGGGGTTGGGGGGGAAACCTTTTTTATCACTTCCACTGAGGGAGATGCGACTTTTTCCATTCATATCTCCGTCCGCACTGCGGGCCTGAACATTGTGGAGCTGGCGCTTCCTTTGTTAGGGACCGATTTCGGGAACTCCAACCACAGGAGCTTCGATCGCCTTGATCGCGGGGGCTTTGGTCGCCCCATTGTGGGAGCTTCGATTGCCCTGACTGCAGATGTTCGATTCCCCTGACCGCAGGGGAAATGGAGGAACAGTGGGGAATGTGAGGTTGCCGATAAAACAAGATGGATGTGTGGCATGTACTGGTGCAGACTCGGAGGGATTGCCGTGAGTGCAGTGATCTCGGTGTTTACAGGGACATCGCACAATGAGGACATCCCAGAGTCTACTCTCGAGTGTGGATGGCTTTCTGACTGTTCGGGCGGACGGGGACTGCAGAGAGTGTGACAGCGGTCGGTACAACTCTGGTCAAGTCACGGTGAAGGTGTGTGTGGACAGGACATTGGACTGATGGCTGTGAGTCTCTGCTCATGCTGTGTGCCTTGGGGATTCTCACACGCCGCTGTGGTGGCTGTTCATGTGTAATCTTTATGTAGTTTTGTATCTTGTTGCTTTTTTTTTGGTATGACTGTATGGTAAATCAAATTTCACTGTACTTTGGTACACGTGACAATAACGGACATTGAACCATTGAACAATATTAAAAGACATCAAGCATGGGCACCTTCCTCCACTCAATGTGCAATTTGATGCCGGGAATACCATGGACATTCCCAAGTGTGACAGACCTGAACATTATTCCACTAACGTAATCCAGGAATTTAGATACTTTGACAATCATATTGCCCCAGTGAATGAAAAATAATGGACAGAGGGGCACAGCTCAAAGAACAGGGTGATGAGTACACCTTATTTTGGAAGTAAACGTCCAGAAGAAGTGAGACTATGAAAAGCAAAGGGTAATCCAACTCCAATAGAGTCCTCTGCTAGTCATGGCTTGGAATAACCACAGTTTCATCAGAGAGACAAGTCCACATATTCATGGCAATGTTCTCAATCCAAGCACAGTCACCTTTTCAAATGTGTATTATTTGAAAGAGATTACAAGAATGTTCATAGGTAGTAATGATGAGAGTACAAGAATGCATAACTTATTTATTGTGTATTTATAATATAGTTTATTGTGTATTATACGTCATAGCTGCTTTCTTGCATCTCTCTCTGTCTCTCTCAGATGGACGAAAGCAATGATCATAGAGTGGAATAGGTGACATTTCGGGTCGAGATCCTTCTTCAGACTGACATTCTAGGGAAAGGGAAACGGGAGATATAGGCATATCTTCCATTCATTTGTCCTTAGTACCGTCTATATCTCTTGTCATCTTTCCCCTGACTCAGTCTGAAGAAGGGTCTCGATCCGAAATGTCATCTAGTCCACTCCATGATCGTTGCTTTCGTCCGTCTGTCCGCTCGTCTTGGATTAAGTAGCGCAGGATAAAGCTGCAAATTCACGCCATTCTGCCCCCATTCCCAACCTGACCTTTCTGTCCTGGGCCTCCTCCATTGTCAGAGTGATGCCCAGCGCAAATTGGAGGAATAGCACCTCATTTTTCGCTTGGGTAGCTTACACCCCAGGGGTATGAACATTGACTTCTCTAATTTCAAATAGCCCTTGCTTTCCCTCTCTCTCCATCCCATCCCCCTTCCCACTTCTCCCACCAGCGTTACTGTCTCCAACTACATTCTATCTCTGTCCGACTCATCCCTGACATCAGTATGAAAAAGGGTCTCAACCCAAAACGTCACCCATTCCTTCTCTACAGAATGCTGCCTGCTCCTTTTACAGCATTCCAGCATTTTACATAGATACATAGAAAATAGGTGCAGAAGTAGGCCATTCGGCCCTTCGAGCCATTCAATATGATCATGGCTAATGATCCACAATCAGTACCCCATTCCTGCCTTCTCCCCATATCCCTTGATTCCACTAGCCCTAAGAGCTCTAACTCTCTTTTGAATGCATCCAATGAGTCAGCCTCCACTGCCTTCTGAGGCAGATAATTCCACAAATTCACAACACTCTGGGTGAAAAGGTTTTTCCTCATCTCAGTTCTAAATGGCCTACCCCGTATTCTTAAACTGAGGCCCTTGGTTCTGGACTATCCAACATCGGGAACATGTTTCCTGCATCTAGTGTGTCCAATCCATTAATAATTTTATGTTTCTATAAGATTCCCTCTCATCCTTCTAAATTCCAATGGATACAAGCCCAGTCGTTCCATTCTTTCATCATATGACATTTCTGCCATGCCGGGAATTAACCTCGTGAACCTACGTTGCACTCCCTCAATAGCAAGAATCTCCTTCCTCAAATTAGGAGACCAAAACTGCACACAATACTCCAGGTGTGGTCTCACCAGGGCCCTGTACAACTGCAGAATCACCTCTTTGCTCCTATGCTCAAATCCTATCATTATGAAGGCCAACGTGCCATTAGCTTTCTTCACTGCCTGCTGTTTCTTGCATGCATACTTTCAGTAACTGATGTACATGTACACCCAGGTTTCATTGCACTTCCCCTTTTCCTAATCTGACACCATACAGAGGAAGGGTCTCGACCCGAAACATCACCCATTCCTTTGCTCCAGAGATGCTGCCTGACCCACTGAGTTACTCCAGCATTTTGTGTCTACCTGCCATTCAGATGATAATGTGCCTCTTGTTTTTACCACTAAAGTGAATAACCTCACATTTATCCACATTATACAGCATCTGCCATGCATCTTCCCACTCACCCAACCTATCCAAGTCACCCTGCATCCTCATAGCATCCTCTTCATAGTTCACACTGCCATCCAGCTTTGTTTCATCTGCAAATTTGCTAATGTTACTTTTAATTCCTTCATCTAAATCATTAATATATATTGTGAATAGCTGCAGTCCCAGCACCGAGCGTTGAGGCTAGTCACTAGTCACTAGACCTCACTAGTCACTACCTGCCATTTTGAAAGGGAACCGTTAATTCCTACTCTTTGTTTCCTGTCTGCCAACCAATTTTCTATCCATGTCAATACCCCACCCCAATACCATGTGCTCAGATTTTGCCCACTAATCTCCTGTGTGGGACCTTATCAAAGGATTTCTGAAAGTCCAGGTACACTACATCCACTGACTCTCCTTTATCCATGTTACTGTCTACCTGAACTTAGTTGTTAGGGATAACATTCATTTTACTTCAGAGTCACGTGAGTGACTATGTGAAGAAGCCCCGCCTGGCGCATGATCGGCATTACGTCGACGCTGACGGTAGAGCAAGAGCTGCAGAGCGCAGCTCCTCTCAGCGGTAAGGAACGGGCCCGCAGGTAAGTGCATATGAATTCACTTTTAGGGCGTTCTAAAAAACCGTTACGCTGGCGTACAGAATCAGCAAAGTGAAAGTAAACATTTAAACAAAACGGAGAAATCTCAGAAGAAGGTTTCGCGGGTAAAAAGATCGTCCCGGGTGAGACTAAAGATTCGGGACAAGAGATTAGTGTGGAGCCGGTTCCGATACCGGTGGCCGTTGATTTACCCGTTAGTGAGACTGTAGTTGCTCCACAAACAGAAGCCACGGAGGAAAGTGTGCCTAAGAAAAGTAAAAAGAAATCCGTGAGGCCCGTGGTTTCTGATGATGACTAATAATGAAAATCCTCCGGATAATAAAGCCATGTGGCTTAAAATGGAACATATGGAGAAAGTTCTCCAAAGTATTATGAGACAAGGGTCCAAGAACCCAGAATTTTCCCAAATAGACCCTAAGGGGTTTGAATATCCAGAATATGCCTATATGCCAAATTGGGAATATGAAACTCCAGACCCAGGATTTAGTGTGGAGGAAGTCTCCTTTGATGAAATCTCAGGAGTTCCAGGGCTGCAAGAGACAGACCCTGAAAGTGGTGATGTGGATTATGAGTGCACACCACAAAGTAAAAAGAAAAGGCCATATGTGCCTGATGTGGCAAGAGATTTTGCTATACCTGAAGGAAGTGGTGAGGCTACGGAAGAAAACCTAGCTGCCAGCATTAATTATATGGTATCTCACTAACTTCAAGATTCTGTTATGGCTGAAACAGCAGATTTATATAAAACACCGGAAAATTGCACCTGATTGAGGGTACCTACGGTGAATCCGACTATATGGACACCTATGTCATCAGTTATGAGGGGACAAGAAATACGGTTTCAAAGAGTCCTCAAACTTATTTCAGCTTATTCCATTACCGCTTTTGGAAAGCAAATGGAAGGGTCGGAAATGATGAAAATCCAAAAAGATACATTGGGCTTATTGTGCAATTCCTTTTTTGAACTCAATTGTATGAGGAAAATTGCGATTCGGCCCATATTTCATCCTAGATTAGCAGGTCTGTGCCAATCAAGTGGTGTTCAAACTCCTGGTTATTTATTTGGAGAAAACCTGCCTAAACAAATCAGAGAAATGCATGAAGAGGCTAAATCTATTAGCTACATGAAACCTTTCGTTTTTGGACAAAAAAGGTACAATACACCAAGAAGGGGATCTGATTTTGGAACAAACAGAGGCAGGAATATGGTAAGGAGATATTACCATCCAGCACAGCCTAATGTTTACCCATATACGGGGAAAAAGAGACCACCACGTTCATATGGAGAGGTACAAAAACGTTATTCTGTTCATAAAGAAACTTTGGACGAATCTCCAGTTGGTGGGAAATTAAAAATGCTTTATGATGAATGGCTTTGCATCATATCTGACCGGTTTATTTTACAAACTGTTTCAGGAGCTACAATAACATTTAAAGAAGGTGTTGATCCTCCAGTACAATATAAACCTCTTCATGGTTTTATGTTCTCTGCTGTTGAGAAAGCAGAAATTAATGTGGAAATTGACAAATTGCTTAAAAAAGGTGTTATTGAAAAAACTGTTAAGCATCCACGCCAATTTGTGTCAAACATTTTTCCAAGAGATAAAAAAGATGGTGGTAGTAGAATTATTCTGGACCTTACAAACTTTAATACATTTGTCCAGTATAAATATTTCAAGATGGAAACATTCAACACTGCAAGACATTTGATATCAGCAGGTTGTTATATGGCTACAATCGATTTAAAGGATGCATACTATTCAGTACCAATACATCGGTTTTTTCGAAGGTACTTAAAATTTAATTGGCTTGGACAGCAGTGGCAATTTAAAGCATTACCTAATGGGTTAAGTTCAGCTCCTAGGCTCTTCACAAAGCTGTTGAAACCAGCTTTAGCACAATTAAGAGCACAGAAGCACATAGTTATGGCTTATCTGGATGACATTTTAATTGTCAGTAATAATCAGGATTCAGCTGGAAAATCAGTTTCAGCAACTAAAAGTTTATTTGAAAAACTAGGGTTCCTGATTCATCCAATTAAGTCCAAGCTGCAGCAAGCACAAACAATTAATTATTTAGGTTTTGTGATTAATTCAGTTACTATGTTAGTGACTTTGCCAACGGACAACATTGTTGATATTTCAACTGTATGTTGGGGCCTCATTCACAAACCTTATCCATCCATCCAAGAGGTAGCAAAGGTTATTGGTAAATTAGTAGTAGCATTTCATGCAGTGGAATTTGGTCCATTACATTACCAAAACCTTCAAAGGGACAAAAGGCAAGCTTTAAAAAAGTGAGCAGGCCATTTTGATAGGCCTATGCAATTAACAAAGGAAGCTTTATTGGAATTACAATGGTGGATTGAGAATGTTCCACATGCTGTTAAAAACATTTTAATACAGCAGCCTGAAGTGTTTTTACAAACAGATGCAAGTGCTCTCGGATGGGGGGCGACAGATAATTTTACCAGCTGTGGGGGCAGATGGACTGTCCAAGAGGAATTGTTTCTCCAAACATATGATATTAATTATTTGGAGTTATTGGGGGCATTTTATGGATTAAAAGCCTATTGTTCTACAAACAAGGATCTGCATGTCTAGGTACAATTAGACAATAAGACAGCTGTTGCATATATTAATCACATGGGTGGAGTAAGATCGGTATCATGTGATTATCTGGTCAATCAGATATGCCATTGGTGTATTGAGCACCAAATTTAGGTTTTAGCAAGTTATATCCCAGGTAAAGACAATGTGGTGGCAGACAACAGATCAAGGGTATTTAAAGACAACACAGAATGAATGTTGAACCCACAAGTTTTCAGAAAAATTGTTATTCGCTATGGGTTACAAGACATTGATCTGTTTGCATCAAGATTAAATCATCAATTGCCTAAATATGTGTCTTGGGAACCCGATCCAAGTGCGGTAGCAGTAGATGCATTTTTGCTACATTGGGGAAATATGTTCTTTTATGCTTTCCCTCCTTTTGGCCTGGTTAGACAATGCCTTAAGAAAATAGAACAAGATTCTGCCACAGGATTGTTGGTGATTCCAAATTGGCCCACACAACCATGGTTCCCGTTGATGTTAAAGATGATCAAGGAACCATGTATGTTGATTCCTAGATGCAGTGATTTGTTAATACAACCAGTAACAAAATAAATTCATATGAGTTTGTTAATCTGCAGGTTTTGACCAGACCACTGCAAGGGCTTGGGGGGGGGTTACACAAAAAGCTGGAGAAACTCAGCGGGTGCAGCAGCATCTAAGGAGCGAAGGAGATAGGCGAAGTTTCGGGTCGAGACCCTTCTTCAGACTGGTCAGGGATCAGGAAAACGAGAGATGTAGACGGTAATGTGGAGAGATAAAGAACAATGAATGAAAGATATGCAAAAAAGTATCGATGATAAAGGGAACAAGCCATTGTAAGCTGTTTGTGGTGTGAAAATGAGAAGCTAGTGCGACTAGGGTGGGGGAGGGAGATAGAGATAGAGGGAATGCCAGGGCCCGAGGGCTGAGGGAGAGGTGGGAAGGGGAGGAGACAGCAAGGGTTAACAGAATTGAGAAAATTCAATGTTCAAGCCCAAAGGATGCAGACTCCCCAAGCGGAATAAGGGGTGCTGTTCCTCCAACTTGCGGTGTTGCTCACTCTGGCCGTGGAGGAGGCCCAGGACTGAGAGGTCGGATACGGAATGGGAGGGGGAGTTGAAGTGCTGAGCCACCGGGAGGTCGGGTTGGTTTTTGCGGACCGAGCGGAGGTGTTCGGCGAAACGATCGCCAAGCCTCCGCTTGGTCTCACCGATATAGATCATCTGGCATCTGGAGCAGCGGATGCAGTAGATGAGGTTGGAGGAGGTGCAGGTGAACCTCTGTCGGACTTGGAAGGACTGCTTGGGACCCTGAAAGGAGTGGAGGGGGGAGGTGAAGGGACAAGTGTTGCATTTCTTGCAGTTGCAAGGGAAAGTGCCCGGGGAAGGGGTAGAGCGGGAGGGGAGGGAAGAATTGACAAAGGAGTTGCGGAGGGAGCGGTCTTTGCGGAAGGCAGACAGGGGGGGAGGTGGGAAGATGTGGCGGGTGGAGGGGTCACGTTGGAGGTGGCGAAACTGGCGGAGGACTATGTGTTGTATTTGCCGGCTGGTGGGGTGAAAGGTGAGGACCAGGGGGACTCTGCCCTGTTTGCGAGTGGGGGAATGGGGAGAGAGGGCAGTGTTGCGGGGTATGGAGGAGACCCTGGTGCGAGCCTCATCAATAGTGGGGGAGGGGAATCCCCGTTCTCTGAAGAATTAGGCCATTTGTGATGACCTGGTGTGGAACACCTCATCCTGGGAGCAGATGCGGCGTAGACGGAGGAATTGGAAATAGGGGATGGAGTCCTTACAGGAAGCAGGGTGGGAGGAAGAGTAAGGGCTTGGATTGTTGGATAGGACCATGGATGTTATAGCCTCATCATGGCGAGATAGCACTAAGAAACAATATATGACACATATAAAGAAATGGGAAGTCTTTTGTAGACAGTCAAATATATCTTATCATACAGTGAACATTTCAAACATATTGGAGTTCCTTGCTGAGTTGTATTTTGAGCAGCACTTAAGTATAGTGCCATTAATAGTATTCGTAGTGCTTTATCGTCCTATTTAGGACACATTTCTGACCGTGAATCAATTGGAGCTCATCCATTAATATCCAGGTTTATGAAAGGGATTTTTAACAAAAATCCACCCAAGCCAAGGTATACAGAAATTTGGGATGTCAGCATTGTTCTTATTTTGCTTAGACAATGGACTCCAATCACAGTTATGTCTTTGAAACAATTAACATTTAAAGTAGTAATGTTAATGGCATTGGTATCAGCACAAAGAGTGCACACATTGAAAATGCTACGTTTAGATTGTATGCATGTGACTTCAGATAACATTGTGTTTTACATTTATGATCTGATCAAACAAAGCAGACCAGGAAGAACTGGAGCTAAGGTAATGTTCAAAGCTTACCCTATTGATCAAACATTGTGTGTAGTTAGACACTTGACTCAATATATATAAGTAACCAAGAGTCTTCGAGGTGATGAAAAAGCGTCATTTATTACGCATAAGAAACCACACACAAAAGCCTCAGTACAAACCATTTCTAGATGTTAAAACAGGTGTTAGATTTAGCAGGAGTAGACACTGAAGTGTTTAAATCTCACTCCACCAGGGCTGCAACTACGTCCGCGGCGAAGTTACAGGACGTACCGCTCAAACACATTTTAGAAGCCGCAGGGTGGTGTAAAGAAGAAACTTTTTCAAAGTTCTACGATAAACCTGTTCTCACAATGACAGGCTTTGGACACGCGGTGTTGGGTTCACGGTAATCACCTGCTTTGTTTCACTATCGATTTATATTATAGTTTTATGTCATCATTTTATATCTTTTATCACTTTGTAGTGATTTTCCCCTGGTATAAAAGGGGTTATTATTTGTTCTTTTATCATTAAAAGACATTAAATAAACTGAAGCTGAATTCTGGAAAAAGGTTATTTATTCACTTATGTGTTGACCTAGCCGGACTGTCGTATGGAATGAATCTACGACATAAAAAAACACAGAGCTACAAAATCTTCATGTAGTCACTCACGTGACTCCGAAGTAAAATAGTAAGATTAAACGAGAACTTACCAGTTCGCAGTTTGATCGTTATTTTATGAGGAGTAACGATGAGGGATTACGTGCCCTCCACTCCCGACCCTCATAAAATAAATGAACATCTGGTAGTTCTAAATCTATGTTGAGCCTTACTATCTTATTCCGGCTATTATGTTCTGTGTTTTTCATGCCGCTGCTTTGAAGTGTGCCGATCAAGCACCAGGCGGGGCTTCTTCACGTAATCCCTCATCGTTACTCCTCATAAAATAACGATCAAACTTCGAACTGGTAAGTTTCGTTTAATCTTACTATTTCTTTTCATTCATTTTTGAATGACAAATAATTTCAATTCAATTCAAAATGTACAGGTCTAATACAAGAAGATCTTGGAACATTTCACATTGTTTGACAATGCTCTGCATAGTCTACTCTTCTACCTCTCCCAAAGTTTACTTAAATTTATAGCCTTGTTTTCTGATTCATCCTTCTCCCTCTTAAGTAGTATATCGAATCCCATTCAACGGTGAATGCTAGCCAAGCGTTACTGCACCATTAACTAATTGACTAACTCAGACTAATTATTCATTATTTTTGTCAGCTGAAGGACATACCGTTCCAGTAAAAATTGAACATGATATTCTACCTATGGCACAACCAATAATTTATACAAGTTTTCTATTTGCTTCTTAAGCATTATTTCCAATTTGAAAATCTAGCATATCATTTGCTTTTGATGGTTTATATATCTGAACCTGATTTTTTAAATGTGCACATTTTATGCATCTCCTTTCTCCAAAATACCTCCTATACATCATCGAGTTTTCGAGAGCGGGGTGAGTGGAGATAGCAGAGAGAGCAGAGAGAGTGGCAGAGAGGGGAGAGTGGCAGAGAGGGGAGAGCAGCAGAAAGGGGAGAGTGGCACAGAGGCACGGAGGCATAGAGGCAGAGAGGCACGGAGGCAAATAAAATAACGTGGAATAATAAAATAACTTGACTACCTGAGTCCGTGCTGCCGGTTCGGTAGCCCTGACAGTGAGTTTAAGAATTGTTCAAAGGAATAAACACACAATTGTGTTAAAACACAATTACATTTACTGAGGAATGTGGATCGATGTATTGATGACACATTGTATAACTACTGTTAACTACTGGCTGTTAACAAGTGCTAACAGTGGCAGTTAACAAATCGTTTTCATCTGAGTTGAATAAAGTGAGAAACGTCTCGAATATTTCTGCAGTACATTAATCCCAAGCTGGAAATTGAAAACTAGGGGAACGCGTACCCCCCCCCCCCCCCCCCCCCCACACCCCATCTCCTTCACTGATCTACCCCTGATCACTTGTGGTACTTCTCAAAGGAAGGAGTGAAGATATAGAAGTCTCCTTACCATTAGTCATTTCTTTCCCATACTACTGGTTTGATTCAAACACTGACTTCTATTAAAAACAATCTTTGCAGGACGAAGAAAGCATGGAATGAAACTAGGCTTCAGTAGCAGCTCATTTGGATGAATTGGCAGCTCATTTTGTATTGACTCCACATCTATCTTCATACCTAATTTATTGAGTGGAAGATTGGACGACAGATATTGATTTATGCTAACAAAAACAGTGTGAGCACTGAAGTAAAATTTGCTTTATTTATTATCACACATTTATAGTTTGCAGATTATTACACGTTCAAAATACGAAATTCACAAGGAGCACAAAATAAGTGCTGGACAATTGGCTAGCTGGCTGATATTTACGAGTCAATGTTAAATACATTTGAGATGCTGGAAGATTGGACTAGCGGATGTTTTTGCCCCTATTTCAGAATGACTGCAGGAGAAAGCCTGGGAACTACAGGCCAGTGAGCACAACATCTGTGGTCGGAAAGTTACCAGAGAGTATTCTGAGGGATGAGATATCATGCATTCAGGTGAACAACAGGTGATATGGGATAGTCAACACTGTTTTGTACGTGGGAGGTCGTGCCTTGAAGATGTAACTAAAAAGGTTGATGAGAGCAGTTATAGATTAAGAATATTCCACATGGAAGGCTGCTCTGGAAGGTTAGATCGCAGGGGGATCCATGGAGAGATAGCTGAATGGATAGAAAATTGGCTGCATGGAAGGAAGCAGAGGATAGTGGAAGGTTGTTGATAGTGGTGTGTTTCAGAGTTCGGTGCTGAGCCCATTGCTGTTTGTCATCTATATCAATTATTTGGATGAGAACGTACAAGGCAAGATTAGCAAGTTTGCAGATGACACTAAAGTGGGTGGTATTGTAGATAGTGAAGATGGTTGTCAAAAAGGATCTTGATCGGTTGGGCAGGTGGGCTGAGGGATGTTTGATGAAATTTTGTACTGAGAAATGTGAAGTGTTGCATTTTGGAAAGTCTAACATGGGCAGGGCCACCACAATGAATGGCAGGGCTCTAGGAGAGTGTCGTAGATCAGAGGGTTCTTGAATTGCAGGTACATCGTTCGTTGATGGTGGCATCACAGGTAGATAGGGTAGTCAATAAAGCTTCCGGAACATTGGCCTCTACCAGTCAGAGTATTGAGGATAGAAGTTAGGAGGTGATGTTACAATTATATAAGGCATTGGAGAGGCCACATTTAGAGTATTGTATTCAGTTTTGGTCACCATGTGAAAGATATTGTCATGCTGGAAAGGGTGCAGAGAAGGTTTATGAGGATGTTGCCAGGACTTGAGGGCCTGAACAGACTATGACATTATTTCTTGCAGCACAGGAGGACGAGGGGTACAAAATCATGAGAGGAATAGACCTGGTAAATGCATAGTCTGTTATCCAGAGGAGAGAAATCGAGAATCAGAGGACATAGGCTTAAGGTGAGGGGGGAGAGATATAGATTTAGTAGGAACCTGAACGGTCACTTTTTTGGAAACATAAGGTGTGATCGGTGTATGGACGAGCTGCCAGAGGAGGTTATCCATTTAACTATGAAGGAAAAGGAAGATCAGGCTGGACTTATTATAAATTACAGATTCAGCACTGTGTTTTGTTAGTTTATACCCCACAACTTTCAATGGACCACAGATACTGTACAACCAAAGTAAAGCTTGCAAGTAGTTTCAGCAGTTGGAGTTTATTGGAAGCGGTGGCAGAGTAGTGTAAATATATTTGTCCACAGCTTGCAGTTGAGATCTGCCAACTTCATGTTTACTGATCTGATGAATGACTAAACAGGAAAGTCTGTCAGCATCCTCTTGCCAGTTTGTGGAACCAGTACAAACTCTGGTGCCTCTTTAGTTGAATGGTCTCAGATGGTGTGTAAAAGAAATGACTATAATGTAAATCACGCTCTGGTGAGTCTGCTGGGGTTTTCTCATAGGGTTATTCACAAAACAATGCACTCTGGTACATAATACCCACTACTGCTCAATTACATACATAAAAATAAAGTTTTCACACACATCTGTCATTGCCTTTTTCTTTCACATTTGATCGTGTTCCCTGTTATACTTGTGGTTGCAAGCACGTATTTGTAATCTAAAGCTGTGAAAAAGTTTGAGTTATTGGATAATGTTTCAAATCCTCATTCCTGGCACAAAACGTTACATGCTGGGGGCTGGCATAAAATTAACACCGACCCCTCCCAGTCATTGACATTTCACCTCAATAGACTTGGATTTATTTCCCATGTTCATTTATTGGCTCAACAGCCTTCTAAGTCTCTCGTGAGCTATGATTGAACAATTCCCAGCGAGTACACATCTATCGCAAAAAACAGTTTGCCAAAAAGGACTAATTGAAAGGAAACCGACAGATGACAGGAAACAATATACAGGTTTAGTTGAGAGATAC
Source organism: Okamejei kenojei (assembly GCA_035221665.1). Lineage (NCBI taxonomy): Eukaryota > Metazoa > Chordata > Chondrichthyes > Rajiformes > Rajidae > Okamejei > Okamejei kenojei. The sequence continues at coordinate 8,938,509 of CM069134.1, forward strand.
AGCTCGTAAACAGGCCCTTCGGCCCATCGAGTCCACACCGACCTGCGATCCCCGCACATTAACACACACCTACACACACTAGGGACAATTTCACATTTTACACAAAGCCAGTAAACATAGAGACCTGTACGTCTTTGCAGTGTGGGAGGAAACCGAAGATCTTGGAGAAAACCCATACAAGTCATGGGAAGAACGTACACACTCCGTACAGACACAACCCCCTGTAGTCGGGATCGAACCCGGGTCTCCGAGGCTGCGAGTGCTGTCCGGCAACAACTCTACCGCTACGCCACTGTGCTGCCCTATGTATTGTGCCACCTACAGGTATTGTGGGTTTCAGAAAATCTTTGTGGAGCTTCTCTTTGGGCTGCTCACTGGATTGGTTATGCAAAGCTGATTCAATGAACGGGTGCGCAATGAATAAGTGCTCAATTTTCCAACACTGTCATCTGTCATCTTGATGAACACAAAATCCACAAAAAACAAAATAAAAATAAAGCGTCGCTATTTGTAGTTCATTGCCTCTGAAAATTAATTTAGCAGTTTATAAATCCATGATTAATGATATTCTAACTTTTGCAGTTGTTCCAATCAGCAAAACCAAGAAGCTACTGGACCTCTTGATAATAAAGAAATATTCATGTGTGAATGACCTGGGCGCCTTCTTCACATGTAAACACTCCCCCACCATAAACTAATTATTTTTTAAAGCTTTGCCTATGAGATTAGTGTAATTTGTAATACTTCAAGGAATGCTCCAGTTGTGGCTTGTAACTAAAATGATTTCTGACTATACATGGAATGCCTTTTCAAGCCTGTTGTGCAGAATGCTTGTGTTTTAATCTGCATGCTTTCATAATCGTAATGTACTGGTACATTATTGAGTGCTAGATGCTTAATATAGGCTCCGATGAATGATAAGATGAATGGAGTCAGTGCTAAAAGGGTTCAATTGGAATGTTATAGAGAGAGATGCATTTGTGACTGAACTACTGTGCTGGGAATCTGGGATGCAGTAATAAATAATCCATGGTTTGGTGCAAAGGAGATACCCGTGAGGGCTGCACCTCGGCTGGCCAGATGCACGTGCCCATTGCTGGGGAAATAGAAACACCTGCTCCACGCGATGAAAGGCCACCCAGATCTTGCAGTCACTTTCACCATCTGCTGTTGGATGTGACAGAAGCTGACATCTTCTCCTCCCGGTCACGGGCTGTACACTTCAACACAGCTCAGAGATTTTTCTTTGGCAACCAGCTCAATTGGGGTCCTTTGGGTCCTCAATGGGGATACCATCGGGTGGCGCAGAGATGGCTGCCTTGCCAGCAGCCTGTGTGTTATTTCGACTTTGTTTGTAAGTTTTATAATTTTTAGTGTGTGTAAAATGTATGTGTCAATGTTTCTCGGTATGTGTTATGTGGGGTGTGTGTGTGTGTGTGTGTGTGTGTGTGTGTGTGTGTGTGTGTGTGTGTGTGTGTGTGTGTGTGTGCGTGTGTGTGTGTGTGTGTGTGTGTGTGTGTGTGTGTGTGTGTGTGTGTGTGTGTGTGCGTGTGGGGGGGGGGGGTAGAGAAATACGGGAAAACCGTTTTCAGTCACTACCTTGACGGAGAAGTGATTTTTTTCGTGTCACGCCTCCGTCCCCCCCGCGACCTAACAACTGGATTTGTGCGTCCTTTCCTGGTGACCAGCCCGGGGCGTCAAGCCACAAGCGCGGTGCGGAGTTCCCATCGCGGAGTGGGTCGAGGATCACTGTGGGAGAGCTTGGACCGGCGGGCCTGTGGACCTTTACACTTTGAAGCCGCGATAGCCGGTAAGAAGCGGGCGACTCGGGAGCTCCATGCTGCGGAGTGTTCCGACCCGATCCGATCCGACCCGATGCCGGAGTTTCGATCATCCCAACAAGAGGGCTTGAACAATGGACCGTCGGCAACAGCCCCGTTCAAAGGCCCTGACCACGGGTGAACAAAGCGGAAGATGACTGAACTTTATTGACTTCCATCACATTGAGGAAAGTTGATTCCACTGTGGTGGATGTTTATGTTAAATTTATTGTGCATTGCGTTCTTTTTACTTGTATGGCTGTATGGTAACTCAAATATCACTGTACCCTAATTGGTGCCAGTGACAATAAATGTGAACTTGAACTTGCATTTCTGCAGTCACTCAATGCACGGCAATGAAACATCAACCAGCATACAGCCCTGAATCTCACATATCAGCCGCTGCTTGCTCTGACACCAAACTACACAGGCAACCTCTCTGCATTGAACTTACTTCGAGAGCAGGGGACAGGGATTTCTTCCTTGTTCATAGCACAACAACACACTGCCGAAGCAGCTAGTCTTTTTAGTACAGGTGGATGGTGTATGTGTATGTGTTTGTTGTTCGAAAGCAAACCCTCACCCAATGGGACAGCCATTCGGAAAATTTCCACAATCTTGCATTCCTTTTACATCTAGCAACATCAACCAAGCTTACCCTCAAAGCAGGTAGACAGTACGGAACAGCACAAAATAGTAAGATTAAACAAGAAGTTACCAGTTAGAAGTTTGATCTTTATTTTATGAGGCATTACGATGAGGGATCATGTGAAGAAGAACCCATTGTTCAAGCGCTTTTGAATGCAACATGCGCCTTAATTTAGTTCAACTGACAAGTTGCTAAAGAACGCGTCATACTTCAAAGCAGCATGAAAACACAGTAAATATAGTCAAAGTGATATAGTAAGACTCAGAAGGCTAGAACTACCAGATGATCTTTGTGGTTATGAGGGTCGGAAGCAGAGGGCACGTAATCCCTCATTGTAACTCATAAAATAAAGATCAAGCTTCAAACTGGTAAGTTCTCGTTTAATCTTACTGTTTAACTTTGGAGTCACGTGAATGACTATGTGAAGATTTCAAAGCTATGTGATTTCATGCCGTAGATCCATTCCATACAACACACTGCTTCAGTTGACACAGTAGTGAACAAATAATGTATTGAACATTGCTCAAATTATTCAATAAACATGTTTTAATAATAATAAACAAACAACAGTAATAAACCCTCTATCCCAGGGGGAAATTACAAATGAAATTTAGAAAAGAAATCAAACGGAACACAAAACAGTATGCCCAAAACCTTGCACTGTCAGGATAGGTTTGTCATAAAACCTGGAGAAGGTCGCCTCCCTAGACCATCCTGCGGCCCCGAGGATTTGATCTAGAGGCACGTCCTGTACCTTCGCTGCGGATGTTGATGCCGCCCTGGTGGAATGAGATTTAAACACATGAGTGTCTACTCCAGCACAATCCAAAACCTGTTTTAACCATCTAGAAATAGTTTATACTGACACCTTTTTATGAGTTTTTTGTGGGTGATGAGCATTGCTGTCTCAGAGCCTCTGAGACTCTTAGTTACCTCGATATATCGACTCAGGTGCTTAACTACACATAGCCTTTGGTCAACAGGGTATGCTTTAAAGCTTACTTTGTTTCCGGCCATACCTGGCCAGCTTTGTTTGATTAAATCATACACATAAAATGTCATGTTATCTACAGAAGAATAGCTTTTGCAATGTTTGAACCCGTTGCGCTGATACTAGCGCCATGAGCATAACCACTTTAAGTGTTAACTTCTGAAAAGATAGTGACGTGATTGGAGCCCATTTCCGAAGCAGTGTGAGAACTATATTGACATCCCAGATTTCTGTATATCTAGGCTTAGGAGGGTTTTTGTTAAAGATACCTCTCATGAATCGGGACACTAACGGATGAGACCCGATAGATTGTTGCTCTGAAAACTGCCCTAAATAGGAGGACAAAGCACTCCGAGCACTATTAATGGCACTATAGCTCAAGTGTTCATCAAAATGCAATGTAGCAAGGAACTCCAATACATCCGCTATGCTTGCAATATAAGATATATCTGACTGCAAGCAAAACATCTCCCATTTCTTAATATGAGACACATATTGTTTTTTAAACTCCAATCTGCAGTGATCACATCCATGGTCCTACTCAACAGTCCAAGCCCTTGGAATGGTCTGGTCAGAACCTGCAGATTAACAGATTAATGCGATCATGTAACGGATGACTTTCTCCTGTTACCAGATGAACCAACAAATTACTGCACTTGGGGATAGTCATGAATGACTGAGTCATCATCCTCAGCACCAATGGGAACCATGGCTGTGTAGGCCACTCCGGAACCACCAAAATGCCTGAGGCGGAGTCCTGCTCTATTTTGGTGAGACATTGGCTGATGAGACAGAATGGGGGAAAAGCGTAAAAGAACGTACGTCCCCAATGTAGTGAGAATGCATCCACCGCTACAGCTTCTAGATCTGGTTCCCACGGAACGTAATTAGGTAACTGGTAACTGGATGCAAACAGATCTATATCTGGCAAACCATAGCGGCTGACAATCATTTTAAAAACATCAGGATTTAGCATCCACTCTATGTCGTCATTAAATTTCCGTGACCTGGTGTCCGCCACCACATTATCTTTACCTGGTAGGTAGATAGCTGAGACCCAGACATTTCTGGAAATGCACCAGTCCCAAATGAGGTTAGCTAGATTATCATTGTCAATCTGGAGCTGAACATGTAAATCATTTATTGCTGAACAATATGCTTTTAATCCATAGAATGCACCCAGCAATTCTAAGTAATTAATACCATGCCTTTGCAGGATGAGTTCCTCTTGCACACTCCATCTACCACCACAGCTAGACTCGCTGTCCATGGATCCCCATCCCAAAGCACAGACATCTGTTAGTAAAACCACTGAAGGTTGTTGAGTCAAAATGTTTTCGGTACTTCATGCAATATTGATTATCCACCATTGCATTCGGCAATGGCTTTGACTGGCAACTGCATTGGTCTGTCGAAATGACCTGCATGTTCTTTAAGTGCTTGTTCTCTAGCTTGTTGCAAACTTTGATAGTGCAGAGGTCCAAACTGCACTGCAGGGAAAGCCGCCACTAATTTACCAATAACACTGGCTACTTGCCGGATAGAGGGTTGTTGCTCTTCTACGAGACTGCTACAAATCTCCATGATTTCAACAGCCTTGGCCAGAGGCAAAGTCACTGACATAGCAACTGAATCAATGAGACACCCCAAATAGTTAATTTTTTGGGATGGTACTAGCTTGGATTTTGTTGGATGGAGGAGAAAACCTAACCTCTCAAACAGGTGTTTTGTTGCTGAAACCGACTCCTCAGCTGCTTCCTGAGTGTTGCTTATAATTAAAATATCATCTAAATAAGCCTTCACAATGTGATTCTGGGCACGAAGTATCGCCTGAACTGGTTTTAACAATTTTGTGAACAACCTAGGAGCTGAGGTTAACCCATTGGGCAAAGTTTTAAATTGCCACAGCTGTCCCATCCAACTAAATTTCAAGTATCTACGGTACTGATGATGAATTGGCACTGAATAATATGCATCTTTTAGATCTATAGTTGCCATATAACAATCTTTTGATAACAGCTGTTTAGCCGTAGTGAAGGTGTCCATTTTAAAATGCCTTTACTGGACATAGGAGTTTAACTGGGTTAGGTCCAGAATGACTCGACACCCACCATCTTTTTTCTGTTTGGGGAATATATTGGACACAAATTGTTGAGGATGATATACCGTCTTCTCAATTACCCCTTTTTGGAATAAAACCCCAATTTCATCATTTAGCTGCAGTGTTTCTGGTCCAGAAAAAAACAATACCCGGCTAGGCATATTTTGTGCAGGTGGATGTATTCCTGACATAAACTCAATTCGAGACCTGAGACACTGTCCAATATAAACAGTTCAGATGTTATGCAGCACCATTCATCATAAAACAATTGCAACCTACCCCCAACCAGAGGTTGTACCCCAGAGGATTTATCCTGGACTGAATCAGTTACCCGTACCTCCATTGTCGACCTTGAACTTCTCACTCTTCTGACCATGTTGGAGTTGTAGTTGGGGTACGCAGGTGCATATGGACGGCGACCAACTGGTAACACTCTACTTGGGCCTGCTCCAGCATCTGACGCCCGTCTTGTTGAAAAGGACCTGCGAGGTGGTATCTTGGCCGAGGGTATGTAGGTTTTCATGAGGCCAATAGTTTTGGTCTCTTCCTCTAGATTTTTGACCTGTTTCAGCAGGTCTTTGCCGAATAAGAAATTTGGTGCCTGAATATTAGAGGACCTACAAAGAGCTGCGAAGCGTGGGTTTAACGTCGGTTTGATGGCAATCTTCCAGATACAATTGATCTCGAAATGGGCATTGCACAGCAGGGCCAACATATCCTGCTGTGTTCCCAACATTGGTGCCCCTTGGACCATTTTCCCAAAAGCCGTGATACCTGCCCCCACTAATTTGAGGACTCGCTGGAAACGGAGCTCCTGCCCCCTCATCGATGCGCTCATTTGTGCCCAGATAGCCGAGTTCGCGGTGGACACCTTGAGTGACGCACAGTTAACAGGAGCCTGGTAACATGTTGTCGTCTGTTCCATGATGGAATCCCTGGAGCTGGTGAGAGGCCATGTAGTTTATATTGCAAGCCAGATTTTCCTCCATGGCTTCACCAGTCCCCTCCGGAATGGCAAAATGTCTAGCCACATCCGGGACACCTGGAGCATGGCTCATGTGCCTTGGTGTGTGCCCAAAAGCAGTGACACCAACTTCAGGGTCAGAGTCCTCCTGCCCTGGCTCTCCCGAGTCTTGCTCTAGGGAGGTCTCTACCAGCCCTAAACAAGGTGCTGGTGAGGGTAATTCCCATTGGAACTCATAGGAGTTCAAGTCCTCCTCGCCATATGGGCCTCTGCCTGAGGCTGTTTGGGGAATCCTGGGGGTATGTGACCCCGATTGGAATACTTCATGACTCATCATATTTTGAAGCATCTGTTCCATTTTGTCTAGACGTCCCCAGACCTTCTTGTTGGAAGGAGGGGTTCTTCTTCGTCAGGCTCCTCAGAATAAACGGGCCTGACTGATTTTTGTTTAGCCTTTCTCCCTGCTGGAGTGGCCACAGCACCCTGAGACACCGGAGTTAATGGAGACAGTTGAGCTGCCGGCAGTTCTGCAGTCGGCGTCGGAGCCGGCGTTACCGCAGCCGGTATCTCCCTACCCGATCCGCGAGTACTAACCGCGGTCCAGCGAGTAAAGCTCTTACTACAGATGGCAGACTTTTTTACAACTTTCTCCATCTTGAAAATACTCCTGCTGGGTCCTGATCCAGTCTCACAGTTTAAAAACCCGCAGAGAGTTTTAAAATCACTTACCTGCCGGTTTACTACTGCGCTCTCCAGCCCGTCTGTGCGCCATGTGTCGGACGTAATGATGCGCATGCGCCTGGCAGGGATTCTTCTTCACGTAGTCACTCACGCGACTCCGAAATAAAATAAAGGGGACAAGTCGTCGGGCAGCAGCATTTGAGCTCTTTTTGAATTTTTTTACTTTTTCAATGGAGCCAAACAGCTATCAGCAATCACATTTTCAATTATTGATTAATTCAATATTAGAATGCCAGTTAGTAACATATCAATAAGCCAATGCTTATTAATACTACTTTCAACTTTTTTTACAGCAATAACCTGAGTTGGAGTTAATAGCCTGGAAATTGTTAGTGGCATTTTGCTGCACTGCAGGTATGTGTTACCTGTGGGGAACTAAAGAGCAATTGTCACAGTTCCATTTAGCACTTTGGCTGTGTACACATTTCTCCCAGGATGCCAAATGGCTGTTGAGGGGCAATTTGTCCTGTGCATGTGAGAATTATGGGCATTCAGAACAAAAAGGCTTGTTATTTCTGGCATAATGGACAGTTAATGGGAGGTGCATCAAATAAATGATTTTATGATCCATCTCTGAGTCAGAAGTGTATTGCTGGAGTCTGCTTATTTCACAGTTAACTGAAAGGCAAGCTGCCACATGCTTCAGCTAAAAATGTGCACGTTTTTTAATATATGTGGATTGGATCCGATGCTGCACTGACATGGAGAAGTAAACTGTAGGAACAAAGTGAAATCAGCCTACAGGCCAAGCTGAAGATGTATCGGGAAACTGCGGGGATTCTCAGAAGGTCAGGCAGCATCAGATGGAGAAACAGTCAATATTTCAGCTCAGTGTGGCACAGTGGCATAGCGGTAGAGTTACTGCCTTACAGTTCGATCCTGACTACGGGTGCTCGTCTGTACGGAGTTTGTGCGTTCTCCCTGTGACCTGCGTGGGTTCTCTCCAAGATCTTCAGCTTCCTCCCACATTCCATGGACATACAGGTTTGTATGTTAATTGGCTTGGTATAAATTTAAATTGGCCCTAGTGTGTATAGGATAGCGTTAATGTGCGGGGATCACTGCTTGATGCACTCGGTGGGCCGGAGGGCCTGTTTCCGCGCTGTTTCTCTAAACTAAAGAAATGTTGAGTATATGGCAGGGGTTTTTTCCTCTGAAATTCCAAAGACGTACAGGTTTGTAGGTTAATTGGCTTGGTAAAAATGTATAAATGTAAAATCGTCCCTAGTACATAGCATAGTGTTAATGTGTGGGGATCGCTGGTCGGTACGCACTTGGTGAGTTTTTTTGCTCACACCGAACTCTTTTTTCTCGTTTATTATATTCCACCACTTAACGGTGTAACTGAGAGCAGTTTGGCCCCCAGCTATGCCTGTTTCTTCGTTCATGAGTTAAGCAAAGAGTGTTTTATTGTCATACATCCCAGATAGAACAATGAAATTCTGACTTGCAGCATCACAACAGAATATGTAAACATATTTACTGTAAAGTAAACACCGGAGAGTTGCATTCAATCCTCACATCGAGTGCTATCTGTGCAGTTTGCTCATTCTCCCTGTGACCATCTCAATTTTCTCCGGGTACTTCAGTTTCCTCCCACATCTCTGAAACATGTGGGTTTCTAGGGTAATTGGCCTCTATAAATTGCCCTTAATATGTATTGAGTGGATGAGAAAGTGTGAGAATATACAACTAGTATGAATAAATATAATAATATATGTATAATATGAATATATAACTAGTATGAATGGGTGGCATGGACTTGTGGGCCAAAGAGAGTGTTTCCATGTATTGTATCATTCAATCAAGCAAATTATTTGCAGTCGCACCTCCTTTTTTTGCTTATATTTAGTTTGTATTTTCACACATTTTCTCTATTTACACCTTATCCAGATCCACTTCATGTTATTCATTTACAACTTTAGCACTCTCTATCAATTGGCTCCATCACACCTTACCATACTTAATCTTTCCTGCACTCTACCCACACATAGAATTTTCCCTTTAGATTTAAGCCCCACTGCCCCCAATCTATTTTCAACTCTCACTTTGCCCAGGATTTTTCCATGAAGCTGGTTCTCCGTCCACAGATGCAAACCAACCAACTAAGCATTTCAGCATTTTCTGGTTATTTCATTAAAAAGTTACTGTTTTGTTTCCACCGGTCAATATAATAGACAGTAGACAATAGACAGTAGGTGCAGGAGTAGGTCATTCATCCCTTCGAGCCAGCACTGCCATTCAATCAGTACCCCATTCCTGCCTTCTCCCTATATCGCCTGACTCCGCTATTTTAAAGAGCCCTTTCTAGCTCCCTCTTGAGAGCATCCAGAGAATCTGCCTCCACCGCCCTCTGAGGCAGAGAATTCCACAGACTCACACTCTCCGTGAAAAAAAGTGTTTCCTCGTCTCCGTTCTAAATGGCTTACTACTTATTCTTAAACTGTGGCCCCTGGTTCTGGACTTCCCCAACATCGGGAACATGTTTCCTGCCTCTAGCGTGTCCAAACCCTTAACAATCTAATATGTTTCAATGAGATACCCTCTCATCCTTCTAAACTGCAGATTGTACAAGCCCAGCTGCTCCATTCTCTCAGCATATGACAGTCCCGCCATCCAAGGAAGTAACCTTGTAAACCTACGCTGCACTCCCTCAATAGCAAGAATGTCCATCCGTAAATTAGGGGACCAAAATTGCACACAATCAGTGCACACAATGCTCCAGGTGTGGCTTTTCAATATTGCAGAATTGTAAGAATAAATGAGAACTTACCAGTTTGAAGTTTCATCTTTATTTTATGAGGAGTTACATTGGTGATTACGTGAAGAAGACCCCGTCAGGTCGCATGCGCGTTAATCTTCAAAGCAGCGTTATGAAATCACAGGTAACAGTAATTTAAGTATAATAGTAAGAGCAGAAACCAAGAAATACCAGATGACCTTTGTGAGAGAGGGTTGGGCTTGGAGGGCACGTAATCACCAACGTAACTCCTCATAAAATAAAGATCAAACTACAAACTGGTAAGTTCTCGTTTAATCTTACTATTTTACTTCGGCGTCACGTGAGTGACTACGTGAAGATTTCAAAGCTCTGTGATTTCATTCCATAGATTCAAATCCAGGCATCTCACTGCATCGATTGACTCAGAATGAGGAAAGAATCAATAATGCATCAAACCAGGACATTGATATATATGTAATAACAGTTTAATTTTTTTAAGAAAACAATAGCAACCCCTCTGTCCCAGGGGAAAGCTATAAAACGGAACTTAAAACAGAATGGGCAAATAAATACCCCTGGTTCAGCAAGTGGTTTATGATAATATTTCTTAAACATCCGCTCACTTGACCACCCTGCGGCCGCAAGGATATGGTCTATGGGGACGTCCATTGCCCTGGCTGCTGACGTTGATGCCGTCCTGGTGGAATAAGATTTTAAAATGTCAGTGTCAATACCTGCATAAACCAGAACCTGCTTTAGCCACCTTGAAATAGTCTGAACTGACACCTTACTATGCGGTTTTCTGTGGCTAATCAATAATGCTGATTCCGCACCTCTTAGGGTGCTGGTGGCCTTGATGTAACATAATAAGTGTGACACCACACATAGGCGTGAATCCGTAGGGTATGCCGAAAAGGTAATCCTAAACCATGTCACCGCCGGTCTGCTCTGTTTGAGTAGATTGTAGATGGAAAACATAATGGCATCTGCAGATACTTCCATCCTGTCGAGTCGCAGCTTCTGCAATGTCTGCACCCGTTGCGCCGAAACCAGTGTCATGAGCATGATTACCTTCATGGACAGTTTGGCCAAAGAGGGCTGTGATAGGAGTCCATTGACGAAGGAGCATAGGTAATTCGTTAACATCCCAGATTGTCGAATACCTGGGCCTGGGAGGATTGGAATTAAAAATTCCCTTCATAAATCTAGAGATGAGAGGGTGTGACCCCCACAGAATATTGTTCTGATCCCATCCATAAATATGAAGACAGGGCACTTCTGGCCGTGTTGATCTCACTATATCTTAATCTTTGTTCGAAAAAGAGGGTTGACAGGAACTCTAGTACGTCCGAGATGCCTGCTGTGTAATATGAAATATTTTTCCGGAAGCAGAACCCTCCCATTTCCTTATATAAGAGATGTACTGCTTCTGGGTACTATCCCTCCAGGCCGCAGTAAGAACATCCACAGTGCGATCGGATAGTCCTCTCCCCAGTTATGGCCTTCTTAGAATCTGCAAATCACCAGATTGATACAATCATATAAAGGGTGTTGACCACCATTTACAGGGTGTACCAGTAGGTTTTGATGTTTGGGAACAGTCATAAGTGGCTGTATGTTTATCTGCAAAAGGAGAGGGAACCATGGCTGAGTCGGCCAGTCGGGTACCACCAATACTCCTGAGGCGGAGTCCTGCTTAATTTTTTGCAGACAACGACTGTTGAGGCAGAAAGGAGGAAATGCATACACAAACATTCCACCCCAATGCAGCGAGAAGGCATCTACCGCTGCTGCCCCAAGATCTGGTTCCCATGAAACAAATTTAGGCAACTGGTGGTTTAGTCTGGATGCAAACAAATCGATATCTGGAATCCCATACTGAGCAACAACATCGTTAAATATGTCATGAATCAACATTCATTCTGTGTTGTCATTGAATTTGCGAGACCTTGTGTCTGCCACGATGTTGAATCTACCTGGTAGGTATATAGCTGAAAGCTAAATGTCTCTGGAAATACACCAGTCCCAAATCAGATTTGCCAATCTATCACAAGATTCCGACTTAATTCCACCCATATAATTAACTTACGCCACCGCCGTAGTGTTGTCAATCTGAACTTGAACATGCAAGTGACATTTAGTAGAACAATAAGCTTTAAGCCCATAAAATGTTCCCAAAAGCTCTAAATAATTAATTCCTCGCAATTGCAGAAGAGGTGCCTCATGCATATTCCATCAGCCTCCACAGCTGGAAATAGTATCAGTAGCGCCCCAACCTAGCACACTGACATCAGTCTGTAAGACAATAGAAGGTGGTTCAACCAGAATTTGGCTGGAAGAACTTGAGACATTCATAATCCACTTCAGCAATGGCCGCAGCTGGTAATTGCATGGGCCTGTCATAATGACCTGAATGCATCGTCAGTGCCAGTTCATTCGCTCGTTGTAATTGCTGGTAATGCAGAGGTCCATACTGCACAGCTGGAAACGAAGCCACTAATTTGCAAGTGAAGCTGGCCACCTGTCCAATTGAAGGTCGTTGTGCTTCAATGAGCTTAATACAGCCTTCAATTAGCTGCAGCCTTTTGTCCCTGGGCAGAGTCACTGACATGTAATCTAAGTTAATAGTGAAACCCAAATAATCAATAACTATGACTGGTGTTAATTTAGACTTATCTGGATGAATGATAAACCCCAATTTCTCAAAAGTGAGCTTAACAACTGAAATGGATGATTCAACTGTGTCCCGAGTCTTACCTACAATAGAAATATAATCCAAATAGGCCATTACAATATGACCCTGAGCTCAAAGTAGCCCCAGTATTGGTTTTAACAATTTGGTGAACAATCTCGGAGCTGAGGTTAATCTATTAGGTAGTGCTTTGAATTGCCATAATTGACATCCAGCTAAATTTCAAATATCTCCTATCATCGTAATGAACCGACACTGAGTAATATGCATCTTTAAGATCGATGCTTGCCATATAACATTGTCTGGAAAGCAGGTGTTTAGAAGTAGTAAAAGTTTCCATTTTGAATGGTTTATACTGTACAAAGGGTTAAGGCTCATCAGATGATTCTACATCCTGCATCCTTTTTTGACAGAGGAAAAATATTTGACACAAATTGGTGGAGTTGGAGAACCGACTTCTCAAATATCCATTTCTTGCATAATTTTTCAAGTTCTGCCTGCACTCATTTCATGCCGGTTTCATATATTTTCGCCGTCTCATCCATGGTCAGCTCTTGCAGCTGATGGGAGAGGAAATAATTTACAGTTGTTGCCAACCCCTCATCCAACAGCTCCCCAGCCTCTCTGGGGACAGCTAATCTTGCTGCTAGACATGGTATTATGGCTCATGCCCTTCATCCCATGTGTTCTGTTCTCTCACAGATTTGGCGTCAGAATAACCCTGACCTGTCAAGCTCTCCTCCTCCAAGAGGGAGTGATTGAGCAGCCCTATTCCAGGCGCTGCTGGCGCGGGCTCTCCTGTAGGCCGGCGCCGACACCACCCCTCCTCTGGGTGTGTATCCTGATGGAGCATCCTCTCCAACAGGAGCTCTACTTTGGATAACCATGTAGGAACGGTATCCTTTTCCAGAGGGGAACCCTCCTGGCCCGACTCCTTGGAGTCAATGGGCCTTGCAGACGGTGCTCAAAGTCTGCAGTCGGTGGCCTCCCTGCCACCGACGGACTAGGTGAACTGAACGGTTGCCCGCTACCCGCACTCCCGCGGTCTGTCATTTTACTAGCGGCATGCCTCGCCTTCTGCATTTTTTAGTATAAACTTGTACCTGAAACACAAGCCTGCAACAAAAAGGTGATCTCTAACCAAGCTATCACTTGCCTTGGGGGTTTTAAACTTACCGCTGGAGGAGTGCTGCTCCTCCAAACCGGTCGCTGCGCCAGTGCGTCTGACGTTAATGACGTGCATGCGGCCTGACGGGGTTTTCTTCACGAAGTCACTCACGTGACTCCGAAGTAAAATATGCTATTTCTACTATTTTTGCCTTTCAATCACCACAGATGCTGCTTGACCTGCTGACTACATCCAGTGTTTTCAGTGTTTATTTCTCAATTCCCTTTAAGAATAACTGCTATTTACACATGCCCACTTTCTAATTAGAAGTACATCAGATATCCCAACTGCAAAGCATTGTATTGGCCTGCATCTAACACAGCAGGACTGTACTTGGGTAACTCTACTACTCAGTAATTTTCCAGCATCAGAGAATGAATGTAAGTTCAACATGCTTGCCATATAAAACGGTTCTACTCTGTGACAAATCTAAGGGTACATGGAGTCAACTACTACCATACATATTATTAAACATTTTTCATCATATTCCTGCAAGATATTCGGCCCATTTAGCAAATGTATTGACTTACATAAAGGAAATGTATTTCATTATTTCATACATTTATGATTTAGATGAGGGGATTGGGGTTAACAATAGTACATTTGCAGATGACACAAAGCTGGGTGGCAATGTGAACTGTGAGGAGGAGGCTATGAGAATGCAGGGTGACTAGGACAGGTTGGGTGAGTAGGCAGATGCATGGCAGATGTGGATAAATGTGAGGTTATCCACTTTGGTGGCAAAAACAGGAAGGCAGATTATTATGTGAATGGTTAACGAAAGGGGGAAGTACAATGAGATCTGAAAGGAGGAAGTACAATGAGATCTGGGTGTCTTTGTTCATCAGTCACTGAAGGTAAGCATGCAGGTACAGCAGGCAGTGAAGAAAGTTAATGGCTTGTTGGCCTTCATAACAAGAGGAGTTGAGTTAAGGAGCAAAGAGGTCCTTCTGCAGTTGTACATAGCCCTAGTGAGATCACACCTGGAGTATTGTATGCAGTTTTGGTCCCATAATTTGAGGAAGGACATTCTTGCTATTGAGGGAGTGCAGCGTAGGTTCATGAGGTTAATTCCCGAGATGGCGGGACTATCACATGTTGAAAGAATGGAGCGACTGGGCTTGTATACACTGGAATTTTGAAGGATGAGAGGGGATCTTATTGAAACATATAAGATTATTAAGGGATTTGACACGCTGGAGGCAGGAAACATGTTCCCGATGTTGGGGAATCCAGAACCAGGGACCACAGTTTAAGGGGTAGGTCATTTAGAACGGAGATGAGGAGGAACATTTTCATCCAGAGAGTTGTGAATCTGTTGAATTCTCTGCCTCAGAAGACAGTGGAGGCCAATTCTCTGGATGCTTTCAAGAGAGAGTTAGATATATCTCTTAAAGATAGCGGAGTCAAGGCATATGGGGAGAGGGCAGGAACGGGGTACTGATTGTGGATGATCAGCCATGATCACAATGAATGGCGGTGCTGGCCCGAGGGGCCAAATGGCCTACTCCTGCACCTATTGTCTTTTGTCTATTAAAGTTATTTCAATTTATGGCATTATTCGAAAGGCATTCACTCCCTCACCATTTAATTCATTTCCCAGATGGATCATTTTCATGCAGTGTGACCATCCTGTTCTTTTTCAGGAGGGACCTAGTTCGCAAATTCTTCACAGTGCTTTGCTGGAACCTGGATTTAAAAATGTGTTTTTGTTATAATCCTCAATAACATGGATTCAATTAATAAAACCCAGTCTCCCCAGCCCCTAATCAGCTATTTAATGATTGCTAATTGCAGTTCACAGCTGGTCAATCGGGATCGTTGTGTGTTCCATGGTGAGTTGCTTAGCAGCTGCACAGATGTTGAAGCACACTTTTCTTGTGACTTCACTGATGTCAGTAATATCATGAATTTTTTCCCGGCTTTGGCTGGTGATAGAGGAAATACTGTAAATGATAAGAAAATTGGGCAAGCTTGACATACAACTAAGCTAAGAGTTTACATACTAGAGCAGCAAGATGGGAAAAGAGGCCAACAACTGAAGAAGGGTCTCGACCCGAAACGTCACCTCCGCTCCACTGATGCTGCCTCACCTCCTGAGTTTCTCCAGCATTTTTGTCTACCCAACATAATGAAGGTGAAGGGCCTGTCCCACTGTACGAGGTAATTCAAGAGCTCTCCCGACTTTAAAAAAAAATCTAACTCATGGTAAGCACGTAGAATGTCCGTAGCTGGTATGTCGGAGCTCGGGACATCTCTTAGCGGCTGGTAACGCTAACAGCAGGTACTCGGGAAAGGCGGTAAGCTCGTGAAGACTCGTGAAGATTTTTCAACACGTTGAAAAATGTCCATGAGAGCCCGAGTACCTACGAGCGGCTATTACCGTAATTCTCAGAGTTCGAATCAGGGGAAACTCGTGAGAACTCTTGAATTAGCTCGTACAGTGGAACAGGCCCTTAACTTAAAGATCTCATTAGAAGAGGCAGTAAGTAGATTTAAGGAATTGGAGATACAAGGAATTGGAGATGCTGGTTTAATACAAAAGCAAAGACACAATGCAGTGGAGTAGGGCGGCACGATTGTGCAGCAGTAGAGTTGCTGCCTTACAGCGCTTACAACGCCAGAGACCCGGGTTCGATTCTGGCTACAGATGCTGTCTGTACGGGGTTTGTACGTTCTCCCTGTGACTATGGGGGCTTTCGCTGAGAACTCTGGTAGTCTCCCACACTCCAAAGATGTACAGGTTTGTAGGTTAATTGGCTTGGTAAAAATGTAAATTGTCCCTAGTGGGTGTAGGATAGTGTTAATGTGTGGGGATCGCTGGTCGGTGCGGGCTCGTTAGGCCAAAGGGCCTGATTCCACGTTGTATTTTTAAACTAAACTCAACGAGTCAGGCAGCTTCTTTGGAAAACTCGGACAGATGGACAGATGACATTTCGGGTTGGGACCCTTCTGCACACTGATTAGTGAAGGGGGTTGGGGAAGAGCTGGGAGTGTGGTGTGGTAGGAAAACGCCTGGCTAGTGATAAGTGGATACAGGTGAGGGAAGTTTTTGATGGGTGAAAGGGGGAAAAAGGCCAGAGAAGGAAAGACAAATAGTGTGGGATAAGGATAGAAGAAGTGTGAATTGTAAAGCCAAAGTAAGGAATATAGGTGGATGCGGATTGGGTAGTGTGGGGAGATTTAGAGGGTTTTTGTATCATAAGGCATACTCAGCTGGAGTAAGGATGAACATAGAATGTTGAAAGGCTGAGGGCAATAACATTTCTCATGAGATAAGCAAAGTCACATTTTGACACACGTTTGTCAGACAAATGGAAGAATTCTAATTAAGAAGGTACAGAAAGTCGAAAATTAATTACTGTTAAATTATTTCAAAAATGTAAAATCTACATGTAACTATTGTGATGCAGTCTATAAAATGCAGGCTGTAAGCGCTGGAGGAATCACTATTTGGACAAATCATTGTTTGAAAATACAAATTTAAATCAAAAATCTCCTTCTTAGGCCCCCTCGGCCTTTGCTGACCATAGGTGTCTCCAGGGTGATAATCCCTATATGGAGGACGCCTGTGCGTGACTTTGTTTAACGTGGGGAGACTGGTGCACAGACACCTGCCCCATGGTCTTTGACAGATCTGGCTCAGAATCCAGTGGCATGGAGTTCAAAATGACCGGAGACCCTTTTCTGCTCCAGCCTTCATCCGCCTTCCTAGCCGTTGTGACACTCCACTAAGGTCAGCCATCGTCCTCCACCTTTTCCATCGTTGAGATCTTGGTTTGATTGCTCTTTGTCAGAGACTTCCCCCTCGACCTTACCGCCATGGCTGGCCCTACCAGGAGCATAGCTCCAGACAGCATCGCTCTCAGGATCTCAAGTCCATACAAGCTTCTCCACCACGACAAGGTGACAATCCACGAGGAAGAATCCACGGACAAAAATCTCCTGATGTTGTAAATTTGAAATGAAAATGCAATACGATGCAAAACTAACTCCACAGAGGTTGCTTTACCTGCACTTTCTTTGGTTTCGTTTGTTTATTCTCATGTGCACAGAGGTACAGAGAAATGTTTAGGAAGGAACTGCAGATGCCGAAGATAGACACAAAAAGCTGGAGTAACTCAATGGGTCAGACAGCATCTATGGAGAGAAGAAATAGGTGACATAGGGTCTTGACCAGAAACGTAGCCTATTCCTTTTCTCCAGAGATGCTTTCAGACTTGCTGAGTTACTCCAGCTTTTTTGTGTCTATCTACAGTGAAATGTTTGTTTTGCGTGCTATCCAGTCAAATCCTACTGTACCTGGGTACGACAGATCCTCTTCTGGAACAGCATACAGAGAGCCACCATGTTTCAACACCCCTCTCTGTTTTATTTCTTTAATCAAAATTATGGATACAGCTTCAGATCACAAAAATCAAATATTGAATAAAACAATTGCCAAGGGTTGTGGTGTGTTTCAGTGTTCCCTTCCTTGCAGTTTTGCCCGGGGTTGTTTTTAGCTGCAGCAAAGTGTTCTTTGGGTGCAACCTTCCCTCCATTGATGAAATGTACACTGCAAGGGCCAGGAAGCGAGCGGGTAAGATCATCTCTGACCCTCTCACCCTGGCCACAAACTCTCCCACAAACTAAGTGGGACCCATTGGGTCCCATGTTCACACGGGAGGGCTGGTCCCCCAGCGCAATATTCTACCTCTCCACTAATTCCAATATTGGTGGACAGTGGGGGGCTTTCTGGAGCGCTTGTAAAGGTTGTTGACTGAAGGGACTACTGGTCTCTAGAGGGCTAGTATGGACATTGTGGGCCAAATGGATTCTTGGGGTGGCAGCTCAGTCCCTCAAGCCTGATGTGCTGGCAGCTCACTCATGGCTGGTAGGCTGGCAGTTGACTCACAGCTATTCCTTGAAAGTCCATTTCAAGCAGGGTGCAAGGCCACCAAATTCAAGTGCAGTTTCTTACCTCTTTGAGCAGGGTGCAAGGCCACAAAATTCAAGTGCAGTTTCATACCACTTCAAGCAGGGTGCAAGGCCACCAAATTCAGGTTCAGTTTCCTACCACTTCAAGCAGGGTGCAAGGCCACCGAATTCAAGTGCAGTTTCCAACCACTTCATGCAGGGTGCAAGGCCACCAAATTCAAGAGCAGTTTTGTACCACTTCAAGCAAGGTGCAAGGCCACCAAATTCAAGTGCAGTTTCATACCATTTCAAGGAGGGTGCAATGCCACCAAATTCAAATGTAGTTTCATACCATTTCAGGCAGGGTGCAACGACACCACATTCAAATACAGTTTCATACCATTTCATGCAGAGTGCAAGGCCACCACATTCAAATGCAGTTTCATACTCTTTCAAGCAGGGTGAAACCACCATAAAAACCACCATAAAACCACACAAAACACTACACTCACAGTTCAGTAGACATTCAGTGTGTTCAGTTGATTCACAGCTCAGACAGAGTCGTGACCTCTCCCACCCCCATCGTGCAGAGACTGAGCCACACCCACACTTCTGGGTTTTATAATCCCTCCCCCTTCCACCGGAAAAGGCGTACTTGACAGGAGAGAGATTCCCAACATTTTTTAAACACTAATAACACTTTTGTTTTTCATTGACGGGAAGAATCCTCTGCACCTGATTAGTGGAGGGGAACTGAGTAAGATGGCCAAAAATCACAGCCTTAAATGGTAGTGTTTTATCTAAAGCCAATATAGTGCAAACAGGAAGTTGTCAAGTTTAGACAAACAACCATCTGCAGGTAGTGCCTTTTCACTTCAACCTAAACCCCCCAAACAACCATTTGCAGGCAGTGCCTTTTCACTTCAACCCAAATCCTCCAAACAACCATTTGCATGGTGCCTTTTTACTTCAACCGAAACCCCCTAAACAACCATGTGCAGGCAGTGCCTTTTTATTTCAACCCAAAAGCTCCAAACAACCATTTGCATGCAGTGTATTTTTATTTCAACCCAAACCCCCCAAACAACCATTTGTAGGCAGTGCCTTTTTACTTCAACCCAAACCCCCTATAAAACCATTTTCAGTGCCTTTTTACTTCAAACCAACCATATTTTCATTTTCAAACCACATTAAGGGCACTCACAGTTGAGTAAACATGTGTTCAGTGTTATTCAGAGCTCAGAGAGATGTGACCCTCTGGCTTCCTCCATCTTGCAGAGACTGAGTGAGGCACACCACTTCTGGGTTTTATAGTCCCTCCCCCCTCCCACCAGCAGGGGCAGCAGAGAGAATGGCAATTTTCTTAAAAACATTATTATCTCCCTGATTTTTCATCGATGGGAAAAATCCTCTGGTCCAGTCCTGCGGAGGGGGGATCTGAGGGAGGTAGCCAAAAATGACAGCCGTAAGTGGTGGCGTTCTCTCGGAAATCAAATCGCAGTGCGTCAATAGTGGTCAAGATCTTACTTATAGTAATATAGATATGGTCACCTCACCTGTTTGCTCTGCTTCGAAAGCATTTGTAATCACATCACTCCTCTGTCCCACTAACCTTGCAAATTCCACACATTTCATATCCCCATCTATCCAACTTGCACTCTCAACCCCGCTTATACAATTTCCTTTCTAGATACTGTAGCGTTAATGTGTGGGTATCGCTTGTCGGTGCGGACTCAGGGGGCCGAAGGGTCTTTTTCCACGCTGTATCACCAAACTCCAGATACACTTCCACAAGCTGGGGATGGGTTGGAATGGGCAAAAGGGGAGAATGAGGGCAACTAACGCTGGTACTACCAGGAAAGGTGTTTGAATTGACAAGATGGATGTGGGTGAAAACATAGCCCATTTTAGTTATCAGCTTGACAATCGGGGTGAATCGGGCAGAACATAATAAAGTGTAACTTTGCCACCTTTTGGGCTCTCCTACGGCTACCTGGAAGTGGTCAACGACCTGCTATTTCACACAAGACCTGCTGAGTGAAAACACCGTTTTGCTGTTGATCTTCCTATGGATGGTATGATGCTTTGGCTGAGGAGTTGATTGCAGCCTTTCTTATCAACTGTCATCCATTTCCATGACACAGAAACTCCACATCAGGCCTAAAACCCTTTCTTTACAACGTGCAATGCTGCCCAGTTCTTGATGGAATGCAAACAGCAATAATAATTTTATCTTCAGGATAAGTATACATAATTCAGCTTTGATTTATTCAGTGCTCATTTAGGTTTAGTTTGTTTTAGTTTAGTTAAAGATACAGTGCACAAACAGGCCCTTTGGCCCATCGAGCCCGTGCGCACTCACATTATATTTCCCGCACACTAACATTATACGACAAACTAGTGACATTTTAAAATTTTTACCGAAGCCAATTAACTTACATACCTGTACGTTTTTGGAGTGTGGCTGGTTCACCTGACAAAAACCCACGTGGTCACGTGGAGAACGTACAAACACCCGTAGTCAGGATCGAACCCGGTTCTCCGGAGTTGTAAGGCAGCAACTCTACTGCTGCACCACCGTTCCGCCTTGATTCATCATTGGATAGGACTGAAGATGCACAACTATCAGTAAGCTATTCTGACACCACATAAATGATAGAGTTTTATAAGAATTTTCAGAAACAGAGAAACATGGCAGTATATATACACAGTTCTTCGAAAGTAGGAATTTAACTTGACTGGTTGTCATAAAAACAAACAAGATCTTAGCTTTACATCTTACACTCTAGAAGAGAAAAGATAAACCTTAGGGTAAACTGTAATAAATCACAGGTTACATCTCAGGTGATTAACTGTATCCAGTTCTACAGACCACACAGTTAGTTGAACGCCAAATCATCAGAGAAGAGAGTGATGTCAAAAATTATTTCTAAAATTGGAAGCCTGTGACCTGAGTTGTTGGACCTTTGCTGTTTATTATCTACATTAATGATCTGAATGTGACTGTCGGAGGCATGACCAGTAAACTTACAGATCACATCAAGATTGGTGCTGCTGTTGATATAGCGGAGGGCATTTCTTGGTTACAGCATCATATTAATCAGTTGATGAAATGGTCAGAGGGAAAGCAGGAAAATGGTCAGAGTTGGAACAATGGCATTGCATGCAAAAATCAAAACAACTTAATGCTTAGATGGTAAGTCATTTCATTTCAGAGATATGAAAACCAATGCTGCTTTTGCAGAAACACCCATCGGTCAAATGTCTTTTTAGTTTTTAGTTTTTTAGTTTTAGTTTTAGTCTCGTTGCATTCCAACCTGTTGTTTAGAAAGCTCAGTGGCTGCCAGCTGGAAAATATAACCTCTGCAATATAATCATGAATCATAGCACTTCAGCAACATAAGGTCAGTGTGTTGATTGGTGAGTTCAAGCAGTATTTCATTTACATTATGCCACCAGCTTTTGTAAACTGGTGGCAAATAGGTTTTGTAAAGGCTGGTCAAATAACAATGGTCTTCGGATAAATATAGATAAATAATTGAATGTTCATTGCACCAGGGAAGGCCTTTTACACCACGCATTCCCAATGTCTCATTCTATCCCATGCCATCACGTCCATTTATGCTTCAAATGTGCATCCAATTTGAATTCAATAGTGACAATAGTCTGTGTTTCAACATCCTCAACGACAAAGCTTTCCACGTCGGTCAATAAGTGTTGTGAGGAATGAACATATGATGAAAGAATGGGTCGACTGGGCTTGTATTAGCTGGAATTTAGAAGGATGAGAGGGAATCTTATAGAAACATATGAAATTCTTAGAGGATTGGATAGGATAGATGTGCGACAAATATTCCTGATGTTGGGGGAGTCCAGAACCAGGGGACATAGTTTAAGAGTAAAGGCTAGGCCATTTAGGACTGAGATGAGGAACTACTTTTTCACCCAGAGAGCTGTGAATCTGTGGAATTCTCTGCCACAGAAGGCAGCGGAGGCCAATTTACTGGCCACAGAAGGCAGTGGAGGCCAATTCACTAGATGTTTTCAAGAGAGAGTTAGATTTAGCTCTTAGGGCTAAGGGAATCAAGGGATATGGGGAAAAAGCCAGAACGAGGTACTGATTTTGGGTGATCAGCCATGATCATATTGAATGGCGGTGCTGGCTCGAAGGACCGAATGGCCTATTCCTGCACCTATTTTCTATGTTTCTATACCTGCAATCTTTCCATGAGGATACTGAGAATGGCTGCAAAATCCATTTTCTGAGGGGGCTGTCAATTTAATGTTAAGATTCTAAAGCTGGTATAGTATGGAGTTAAATGCTATGATAATCTTCACAGCAAATACCTGCAGCTTAGTCATCACATTGAGTTAAACATCAATCACATTCAGTTTTAGATTTTATTTTCATACCTATGCACGACCAGAAAAGAACCATCCAGCAGTGTGGCTACAATAGTACATTATATGTATGGCTGGTCTTCTGGACAAACTTTATTGTCATCAAAATATGAACACTGCAGATGTCAGAAAGCAAGTTTTGAGTTCTCAGTGGTCCGAGAGTTAGGACGTGTTTGTTAAGGACCTGAATGAGCTGGTACAGTATGTGGAAAGATTTCAAAATATATGTGTACATTGGCTTGGAAAGGGTGTCAAAGATCATGCTCAGAAATTAAAGGAAGATTAAATAAAAAGAAGGTATTCAGAAAATAAACTTAGTGATGAATGATCTTTCACAACAGTGTTTTGGGTAGTTTATTTAATTCTATTGTGTACATATTATTATAAATATATTTTAATATGTTTGGTTCCATGATTCATGTTTTCATCTTGACTACCAGTGTGAAGTTACTGCCTCAGTCCATTTAAATATTGTTCCATAACTATGATTCATTTTAAACTGACACCATGACCCCTTCATCTAAAACCAATGGCTATTCCTAATCGTTCTGTCAAAACCCATGATAATTTAAAATGCCTCTTTTCAATCTTTGACTTCTTTATTCTATTGTTAATAACACTGCTATTGCACATCCCTCCTCGTGAAAGAAGAATGGAACTCCAAGCATTATCCCATTGAATCTGCCACGTACTCCCCTATGCTTTGATGACCTATCATAAATGAATCACATAAATTGCAGTAGAACACCAAGCATATCGTCATTTTGTTTAAATTTGTAATTAATTAATCACTCATACTTTGTACACCCTTTTCATAATCTAAACTATCTGCAACATTTAAAAAAATGGTTTTACTCACTTGCTGTCAGTCTTGCAGGATGTTTCAGCCATGTTGATTTTGGGATGCATACAGTAAGTATTATGCTGGTTGCAACTCGTGCATATGGATCGGCATTTCCAGACAGAAGCATACGTGCTTACCTCTAATCTCCAAGCCAGTGGCACATAAAGACTTACTGAACAAATGGTATGGTTCCCTCTTGTTTCGATGTACAATGCCATCATCAGCCAAGCTCTGTAGCCGATCAGATTGAAGAATAGCACAGTGGCGTAGTAGCAGATTTTCTGCCTTAGAGCGCCAGAAATCCGGGTTCGATCCTGACTACTGGTGCTGTCTGTACGGAGTTTGCACATTCTCCCTGTGATCATGTGGGTTTTCCCTGGGCACTCCAGTTTCTTCCCATGCTCCAAAGAGGTACAGATTTTCCACAACATTCTTCAACACAGCAGCAAAGCAACTACCTCTCAGCGCCAGAGGCCCGGATTCAATCCTGACTACGGGTTCTTGTCTGTACGCAGTTTGTATGTTCTCCCTGTGACCTATGTAGGCTTTCAACGAGATCTCAGTTTTCCTCCCACACAAAAACATACAGGTTTGTAGGTTAATTGGCTTGGTGTAAATGTAAAATTGTCCTGAGTGTGTGTAGGGTAAAGTTAATGTGCGGGGATCGCTGGGCGGTGTAGACCTGGTGGGCTGAAGGGCCAGTTTCCGTGCGGTATCTCTAACCTAAAACTAAACTAAAACTAAAACTAAACTAAATATAAGAAGTTGAAATTTGGGTAGTAACCCCTGAATATCTTCAAAGGAATGGTAATGTGTGAATCCTATGTATACGATCTTGGCAGAATCTTGTGTTTCCACGTCAAAATGCTGGACAAAATGCAAGTTCTCTCATATTTTATTCTCTCTCTTCCTCTGGCACTCTGTATCTTCCTTTGTAAACAAGCATCCATGTATTTCCTTGTTTCTTTGTGCAGTATTGCACATGCGGAAGAAAGCATATCAAAGTTGGGTGGCAGAGCTGTAGAGTTGCTGTCTTGCAGTGCCAGAGACCCGGGTTCAATCCTGACTACATGTGCGCTCTGTACGGAATTTGCACGTTCTCCCCGTGACTGCGTGGGTTTTCTCCGGATGCTCAGGTTTCCTCCCACACTCCAAAGACGTACGGGTAAGTAGGTTAATTGGCTTTGGTATAACTGTAAATTGCCACAAATGCTAGTCTACGGGGTGATCGGTGTTGGTCAGTCTTGTCGGCGACCACCAAGTGGCTCGTTGGCTTTGGCTAAATGGCCTGCTTTCATGCTCTATCTCCAACGCCTTTAGTCTACAAACTTCGCAGAAATGCCGGGGAACCAAGATTCCAATGCAATTAAAAGAAGTAAAGAAGAACTCTATGAGAACTTAACAAAACTGAAGCCAATACATCTCAGTGACCTGCTGGTTGATATTATTCTGAGAGAGGGCGGCACGCTGGCGCAGCAGTAGAATTGCTGCTTTACAGCACTTTCAGCACTGGAGACCAGGGTTCAATTTTGACTACGAGTTTGTACATTTCCCCATGACCTGCGTGGGTTTTCTCCGAGATCTTCGCTTTCCTCCCACATTCCAAAGACGTACAGGTTTGTAGGTTAATTGGCTTGGTATAAATATAAATTGTCCCTAATGTGCAGGATGGTGTGGGGATCACTGGTCAGCACGGACTCAGTGGGCCAAAGGGCCTGTTTCCACCCAGTTTCTCTAAACTAAACTAAAACTAAAGGTGGCGGTTGAGATCCTCTATTTCAATTTAAACCCTGGTAATTTTCCAAAAATTCAAAAGATACTGGAATGTTTAAAAAAGTTGGAAGGCAGTTAATGTGACCTCTATTTAAGGAATGAGGGAGAGAGGAAACGGGGAACAGCTGACATTCGCTTCTTTGTCGCAGTAGATTTCTTTATGTTTTTATTTTTATTTTATTAGAAGTAAGTACAGGAATATGGCACCAAAGTGCCAAATATATATTGACATATTACATTTTATGTACGGCTTCTTATTTTTTTTTAACAATGAAAAAGAAAAAGAGAGAATAGATAATGAAAGATAGAGAAACGTGTAATATATAGTATGTGAAAAAAGAAAAAAGTGTGAAAGAAGAAAATTGAAAAAAATAAAGAATAAGAGTAGAAAGTAAGAGATTAAGGACATCGTTATCTATATTCTTGACCATCCCTCACCCAATCCTGAAACAGTTAGCTTCTATGATTTTGTTGCACCATATGCTTCCAAAAAAATCGACAAATGGAGACCAACTTGCTAAGAATTGGTCTGATTTAACTATTAGGAGGATCGCATTTCCTCAAGATGTGCGGTGTCCAACATGTTTGAAATCCACATTTTAAGCGTTTGTATGGATGTATTTTTTCAAAAGTTAAGTATACGTTTTTTTGCTGTTATTAACCCATAATTAAAAAATAAATTTTGAGATGAGTTCAATTTATTCCCATCTTCCATTACTCCAAATATAATCATTTCAGTATTAGGTTCCATTTTTATCTTGAATAATTTTGTAAATATTTCAAAAATATCACTCCAGAATTTATAAAGTTTTATGCAGGAGACAAAAGAGTGTGTTATAGTTGCATTTTGGGATAGACATTTATAACAAATGAGGGAAGTATTTGGATAGAATTTATTCAATCAAGTTTTTGAATAATATAATCTATGTAAAATTTTAAATTGAATTAAATTATGTCTTACATTAATCGAATATTTGTGTATATATATCAAATACTTTTCCCATGTTTCCTTCGTAATCTTTATCATTAATTCTCGTTCCCACTCTTCTCTAAGTGCCTCTGTCAATGGTAAGTCTATATTTAAAATACTATTATATAAATATGATATTAATTTCTGTGAGTCAGCCTTAATATTCATTGCTTCTTCCAGTAGATCTAAAGTTATGTTTTGATATCTTTGTATGTATTTCTTCATGAAGTCGCAGATCTGAAGATATTTAAAATATTGGTTATTTTTTAGTTTAAATTTTAATTGTAATTGGTGGAATGATAACAGATTTCCCATTTCATACATATCACCAATCCTTTTAATTCCCATTTTACTTCGGAGTCACGTGAGTGACTACGTGAAGAACCCGCCTCACGCTGGCAACGGCATGACGTCAACGCTAACGGCGGAAGGAGGAGCTGCAGTAAGGAGCAGCTCCTCGCAGCGGTCGGAACGGCCCGCAGGTAAGTGCAGTTAGATCGGGGCGTTTTTTTAGGTTACGCTGGGTGGCTCCAGCAAACGAAACCAAAAGTAAAATTTAGAGCCACGTTAACGTGCTGATTGAGCACTGATTATTAAAGAAAAATGGAGAAATCGGGAAAGAAGTTTTCGCGGGTAAAAAGATCTTCCCGGGGTGAAAGTAAAAATACGGGACGCGAAGTTAGTGCGGACCCGGTTCCGATACCGTTGGCCGCCGATTTACCCGATAGTGAGTTTCCAGATTCTCCAGAAATAATAACCACGGAGGAAAATGTTCCTAAAAAATGCAAAAAGAAATCTGAGAGGCCCGTGGTTTCTGATGACTCTGATACGGAAAGACCTCCAGACAATAAAACTATGTGGCTAAAAATGGAGCATATGGAGAAAGTTCTCCAAACAATTATGAGACAAGGGTCACAGTACCCAGATGAATCCCAAAAAATCCCTGAGGGGTTTGAATATGATGAATATGGCTGTGGGCCAAGTTGGGAATATGATACTCCGGACCCAGGATTTGGGCTGGAAGAAGTCTCATGGGGTGATATCCCAATTGATTTAGGGCTGCAGAAGGCAGACCCTGCTGGTGGTTATATGGCTTTTGAAAGCACACCACAAAGTAAAAAGAAAAGGCCTAATGTGCCTGGGATAGCACAAGATTTTGCTATACCTGAAGGAAGTGGTGAGGCTATGGAAGAAAACCTAGCTGCCAACATAAATTATATGGTATCTCACCAACTTCACAATTCTGTGATGAATGAAACATCAGAATTATATAAAGCTCCAAGAAATTGTGCCTCATTGGAAGTGCCTACGGTGAATCCGATGATATGGACGTCTATGACTCCAAGTATGAGAGCCCAAGAAGTGAAGTTTCAAAAGGTGCTCAAATTAATTTCTGCTGCCATTACGGCCTATGGCAGGCAAATGGAGAATCTGGAAATGGAAAAGATTCAAAAGGATACTTTGGGCCTATTGTGTAATTCGTTCTATGAAATTAATTGTATGAGGAAAATGGCGATTCGGCCCATATTTCACCCTAGGTTTGCAAGCCTGTGTCAAGAAAGTGGTGTTCAAGCTCCTGGGTATTTGTTTGGAGAAAATCTGCCGAAACAGCTGAAAGAGTTGGATGAAGAAGCTAAATATTTTAGCAATGTTAAACCTTTTGTCTTTGGACAAAGAAGGGTTTTTCGACCCGAAGGGGTTTCGATTTTCATTATAGAGGCAGAAATTTGTCACGAAAATACTATCGTGCTGTGCAGGCGAGTGCTTCCCTGTATTCGGGAAGAAGGAGACCACTACGCTCATACGGAGAGGTATTAAAGACTTATATCCTTAAAGAAACTGTGGATGACTCTCCAGTTGGAGGGAGATTGCAAAAATTTTATAATGCCTGGCTTAACATTACTTCTGATCGATATGTATTACAAGCAGTTTCGGGAGCCATTATTATTTTTAAAGAAGGGGTTAAGCCTCCTGTACAGAATAAACCTGCTTATGCTTATGTGTTTTCTGCAGAGGAAAGAATGGAGATTAATGTGGAAATTGACAAATTATCTGGAAAAGGCGTAATTGAAAAGACTTATGAACATAAGCATCAATTTGTCTCTAATATATTTCGAAGAGATAAAAAAAGATGGTGGTTGCAGAATTATTCTGGACCTTACAGATCTAAATAAGTTTGTAGAATACAAACATTTTAAGATGGAGACATTCAGTACTGCAAAATATCTTATCTCAGCAGGGTGTTATATGGCTAAGATTGATTTGAAGGATGCCTATTATTCTGTAGCAATTCATCAATTCTTCAGGAGGTACTTAAAATTTAATTGGCTGGGACAATTATGGCAGTTTAAAGCTTTACCAAATGGATTGAGTTCGGCTCCTAGACTCTTTACAAAACTGTTGAAACCAGTTTTAGCCCAATTAAGAGCACAGAAACACATTGTTATGGCTTATCTGGATGATATTCTGATCATTAATGATACTCAAGAGTCAGCTGAGCACTCAGTTTCAGTTACTAAAGCTTTGTTTGAAAAGCTAGGGTTCTTGATTCATCCAATTTTAAGTCCCAGCTGCAGCCAGCACAAACAATTAACTTTTTGAGGTTTGTAATTAACTCAGTGACTATGTTAGTTACTTTGCCAACAGAGAAGGCCAATGACATTTTGATGTCTTGTAATTACCTCATTCACAAACCTAATCCCTCCATCCGAGAAGTGGCGAAAACCATTGGTAAACTGGTAGCAGCATTTCCGGCAGTGGAATTTGGTCCATTACATTATCAAAATCTTCAAAGGGACAAAATAAGGGCTCTTAAAGAGAAGGCAGGTCACTTTGACAGGCCTATGCAATTAACAAAAGAAGCCGTGTTGGAATTACAATGGTGGGTTGAAAATGTCCCACAAGCTGCTAAGAATATCATGATTGAACAGCCTGAAATGGTTTTACAAACGGATGCTAGTGCTCTCGGATGGGGGGCTACAGGTTCGTCCTCCAGTTGTGGAGGTAGATGGAAAGCTCAAGAAGAAGCGTTTCTTCAAGCTTATGGTATTAACTATTTGGAGTTATTGGGTGCTTTTTATGGACTTAAAGCATATTGTTGTGCTAAACAAGGTCTACATGTGTTAATACAGTTAGACAATAAAACGGCTGTTGCATACATTAATCACATGGGGGGAGTTAGATCAGTATCATGTGATTGTCTGGTCAATGAGATATGGCAATGATGTATTGGTCGCCAAATATGGATTTCAGCAAGCTACATTCCAGGTAAGGACAATGTGGTAGCAGATGAAAGGTCCAGGATTTTTAAAGATAATACGGAATGGATGCTTAAGCCAGCAATATTTAAGAATATTGTGAACCGATTTGAGTTGCCAGAAATTGATTTGTTTGCATCTAGGTTTAATCATCAATTGCCTACTTATGTGTCTTGGGAACACGATCCAGATGCAGTAGCAGTAGATGCTTTTTCATTACACTGGGGAAAGATGTTCTTTTATGCTTTTCCACCATTTGCTTTGATTCAGAGATGCCTGAAGAAGATAGAACAAGATTCTGCTTCTGGATTGTTGGTAGTTCCAAATTGGCCAACTCAACCTTGGTTCCCAGTAATGCTGAATATGATTAAAGAACCATATATGTCGATTCCTAACTGTAGTGATATCTTGACTAATCCGGTAACTAAAGAAATTTACCCATTGTATGCATATATGAATTTATTAATCTGCAGGTTTTGACCAGACCACTACAGGAGCTGGGATTGTCGGACAAAACTATGGAAGTTATAGTCGCATCATGGCGAGATAGCACACAAAAGCAATATATGACACATATTAAGAAATGGGAAGACTTTTGCACACAGTCAAATATTTCTTATGATACTGTAAATATTGCAAATGTTTTGGAATTCCTTGGCCAATTTGCATTTTGAGCAACATTTAAGTTACAGTGCCATTAACACTGCACGCAGTGCCTTGTCGTCCTATTTAGGACTTATGACTGATCAGAGATCAATTGGGTCGCATCCATTAATATCTAGATTCATGAAAGGAATCTTTAATATTAATCCACCCAAACCAAGATACACAGAGATTTGGGATGTGAGCATTGTACTTACGCTACTTAGACAATGGACTCCAATTGAAGGGTTGACATTGGAAAGATTGACATTGAAATTAATTATGTTAATGTCACTGGTCTCAGCTCAAAGAGTGCAAACTTTACAAATGTTGCGTTTAGACTGTATGCATGTGACTACAGATAATGTTGTGTTCTATGTTTACGATCTGATCAAACAAAGCAGACCAGGGAGATCTGGAACAAAGGTAACCTTTCAAGCTTATCATATTGATCCTACTTTGTGTGTGGTTAAACATTTGAACCAATATATTAAAGTTACTGACACCCTTCGAGGAAATGAAAAAACGTTAATGGTTACGCACAAAAAACCACACACAAAAGCTTCAGTTCAAACTATCTCAAAATGGTTGAAACAGGTGTTGGTTTTAGCGGGAGTAGACACTGATGTGTTCAAATCTCACTCCACCAGGGCGGCAGCTACGTCCGCGGCGAAGGGGCGGGACGTACCTCTCGAGCATATTTTAAAAGTCGCAGGGTGGAGTAGAGAAGAAACTTTTTCAAAGTTCTACAATAAACCTGTTCACACTATGACAAGCTTTGGACACGCGGTGTTGGGAGCACTATAATCACCTGCTTTGTTTACTATTAATTGCTATAATCAGTGGTGTAGTCACTTCTATCTTTTATCGCCTGTAATCATTTCCCTCAGATATAAGGAGGGTTATTATATGGTCTTTAAACCATTATAAAAAGTTAATTGTGAAATGATCTAACATTAGTCTGCTTTCTCATGTATGTGTTTACTTAGCCGGACTGTCGTACGGATTAATTCTACGACATAAAAAACACAGAAAGCTTTAAAATCTTCACGTAGTCACTCACGTGACTCCGAAGTAAAATAGTAAGATTAAACAAGAACTTACCAGTTCGAAGTTTGATCGTTATTTTATGAGGAGTTACGATGAGGGATTACGTGCCCTCCACTCCCGCCCTCATAAAATAAATGATCAAATGGTAGTTCTAAGTCTTTTTATGAAGCCTTACTATGTTACTCCGGCTTTTGGTGTTCTGTGTTTTTCATGCCGCTGCTTTGAAGTATGCCGTTGCCAGCGTGAGGCGGGTTCTTCACGTAATCCCTCATCGTAACTCCTCATAAAATAACGATCAAACTTCGAACTGGTAAGTTCTTGTTTAATCTTACTATTCTTTCCCATTGATTATATGTTTTATCAATGAGATGGTTTAAATGAAGGATTATTCACTATTGGCATTAACAATGATAGGTTTCTTAATTTTAAGGATAATTTTATTTGTTTCCAAATTCTTATTGTATCATGTATAATTGGGTTATTCTTATATATTGTGTTGTTCAGTTTTATTGGGGAGAAGAGGATCGCTCCTATGTTACAAGGAGAACAGTCCTCTTTCTCCATTATTATCCATTCTGTCTGTTGGGTAGAACTGTCCAACCAGTAAATTATATTCTTAATATGCACTGCCCAATAATAATACAGAAAGTTCAGAAGTGAAAGTCCCCCAACGTCTTTTGGTTTGCACAAGTGTTTTCTTTGAATTCTGTGTGATCTATTGTCCCAGATAAAATTGGTAATATTAGTCTAGTTTAAAAAAAAAGTTTTTTGGTATATATAATGGTATAGCTTGAAATAGGCATAATATTTGTGGTAAAAAGATCATTTTTATAGCGTTTATTCTATTAATGATAACGGAAGTGTTTTCCAGTTGTCTGAGTAGATGACACATAAATAAGTGGGAGCATGAGTATTGGGAAGAATAAAACAGTTTTAAGGGATATACAAGAAGGCACAAGGTTTTGAGCACCAGTCCACTCACGCCAGTGTTTTCAACACTGCATCTGTGCAGTGCCCTTTGGGTTAAACATCTGAGGCCCAATAGTACATCAATCAACCCATGACATAGGCAGTTGTTGGCCTCTTGCTGTATTTTATTCAAAAGCATACAAATTGCTGGAGTAATTCAACAGGTCAATCACATCTCTGGAAAATATGGATAGGTGACCTTTTGGGTCGACACCTTCTTCAGACTGTTTGTAAGGGGGAAGAAAAAAGCTGGAAATGGGGATATAGATAAGGTGAGTGAGTGGACATGGTAGGAGAGTCTAATGTGGAGAATATTAGCCTATCCATTTATAGAGAAAAAAACAGACATTCTAAATATGTTTTAAATCTTGAGTGATTGGCAAATGTTAATATTCAAAGAGACCTAGGTGTCCTTGTATGGCAGTCATTGACAGCCAATAGGCAGGTGGAACAGAAAACCAGCAAGACAAGTAGCATGTTGGTTTTATTGCTAAACCATCTGAATACAAGAAAGTAAAGATTATTCACTGCAATTATATAAAGCTTTGGAAGACCATATTCAGAACACTGTAAATGTTAGTCTCCTTACATGAAAGATGCATCATGATGCACAGGTTTTCCCTCACATTCTGTATCAAACAAGCTTTGATATGTTTATTAGCTAGTGTAAATTGACCTTCGGGTAGATGGGTGGCCCAAAGTGTTAGGCAAGAATTGATAGGTATATGAAAGAGAACAGTCCAGAGAAAATATTTACTGTATGGACATTGAAATACTCCAGGAGCTGGTGTAACATGAAAGGACTCCTAAAGAATAAGAGAATTGAATTCTGAAATATTGGTGATGGAGGGAGTGCAGCAAAGGTACAACCAAATCAAATCAAGCGTTAGAGTGTTTTAGTTATTATATATACAGACAGCAGAACAATTACATTTTTACTTGCAGCAGCATCACAGACCTGTAAACATAGTACTCATGGATTAAATAAATTAATCAAACAAATTCAATAAATTAATAACCTTCAAAAAGTTTGAAGTACTTTGTGCAATGTAAGACAGTTTATAGGTCATAGTTTATGGATCCCTGGGATGGTGGGTCCATTAAATGAGGAACGACTGAGTAGACTATGTCAAAATTCTACAGAGTTTGGAAAATGACCTTGTTGAAGCTGACAAAATACTTAATGGTCTCGGCAAGGTAAATTTGGGGAGTTTGTTTCCACTGACTTAGGACCTGAGTTCTGGCATTGCCATCTCAAATAAAATGGCAAGCATCTATATTACTAAAAGTAAGATCTTGACCACTTCCTCTTTTGCTGTTTCATAATTTTAGAAAAAACGCTGCCACTTATGGCAGTGATTTTTGGCCAGCTTACTCAGTTCCCCTCCGCTGTGCAGGACAAGAGCATTTTTCCCATCAATTAAACATAAAAGAGCTATTAATGTTTAAAAAATGTTAACATTCTCTCTGCTGCCCCGGCTTGTGGGAGGGGGGAGGACTATAAAACCTGGAAGTGTTGTGCCTCAGTCATTCTCTGCAAGATGGGGGAAGTGAGAGGGTCACGTCTCTCAGTCTGAGCTGTTAATAACATGGAAAACATGTCTACTAAACTGTGAGTGTGGTTTTACTGACCTTGAGTGCCCTTAATGTGGTTTGAAAATGAAAATGTGGTTGGTTTGAAGTAAAAGCACTGCAAATGGTTGATGGGGGTTTGGGTTGAACTAAATATACTGCAAATGGTTGGTGGGGGTTTGGGTTGAAGAAAAAGCAATGCAAATGGTTGGGTGGATTTTGGGTTGAAGAAAAAGCACTGCACATGGTTGGGTGGGGTTTTGGGTCGAAGTAAAATCACTGCAAATGGTTGGGTGGGGTTTGGGTTGAAGTAAGAGCACTGTGGTTGGTTGGGTGGGGTTTTGCAGATGGAATAAAAGCACTGCAAATGGTTGGGGGTGGGGGTTGGGTTGAAGTAAAAACACTGCAAATGGTTGTGTGGGGTTTGGGGTCGAAGCAAAAGTACTGCAAATAGGTGCATGGGGATTTGGGTCGAAGTAAAAGCACTGCAAATGGTTGGTTGGGGTTTTGGAGATGGAGTAAAAGAACTGTAAACAATTGGTTTGGGGTTGTGGGTTGAAGTAAAAGCACTGCAAATGGTTGGATGTGGTTTTGTGTTGAAGGAAAAGCACTGCAAATGGTTGGGTGGGGTTTTGTGTCGAAGGAACCGCACCGCAAATGGTTGGGTGGGGTTTTGGGTCAATGGAAAAGCACTGCAAAAGGTTGGGTGGAGTTTTGGGTCAAAGGAAAGGCACTACAAATGGTTGGTTTTGGGTCAGAAGTAAAAGCGCTGCAAATAGTTGGTTTGGGGTTGTGGGTTGAAGTAAAAGCACTCCAAATGGTTTGTTTGGGGTTTTGGGTTGGTGTAAAAGCATGGCAAATGGTTGGTTTGGGGTTTTGGGTTGGAGTAAAAGCATTGCAAATGGTTGGTTTGGGGTTTTTTGGGTTGAAGTAAAAGCATGGCAAATGGTTGGTTTGGGGTTTTGGATTGGAGTAAAATCACTGCAGATGGTTGGTTTGGGGTTTTGGGTTGCAGTAAAAGCACTGCAAATAGTTGGTTATGGGGTTTTGGGTTGGAGTAAAATCATTGCAAATGGTTGGTTTGGGGTTTTGGGTTGAAGTAAAAGCACTGCAAATGGTGGTGGTCTAAACTTGACAACTTCCTGTTTGCACTGTATATTGATTTTGGATAAAATGCTACCACTTACGGCTCTGATATTTGGCCATCTTACTCAGTCCCCCTCCACTCATCAGGTGCAGAGGATTCTTCCCATCAATGAAAAATAAAAGTGTTATTAGTGTTTAAAACATGTTGAAAATATCTCTGCTGTCAATCACGCCATGTAGGCCACACCTTTTCCTTTGGGAGGGGGGAGGGAATATAAAACCCAGAAGTGTAGGTGTAGCCCAGTCTGCATGATGGGGAGGGAGAGGTCATGACTGTCTGTGAATCAACTGAACACACTGAATGTGTACTGAACTGTGAGTATGGTGTTTTGTGTGGTTTTATGGTGGTTTTATGGTGGTTTCACACTGCTTGAAGTGGTATGAAACTGTATTTGAAAGTGGTGGCCTTGCACCCTGCATGAAATAGTATGAAACAGCATTTGAATGTGGTGGCCTTGCACCCTGCATGAAATGGTATGAAACTGCATTTGAATTTGGTGGCCTTGCACCCTGCTTGAAATGGTATGCAACTGCACTTGAATTTGGTGGCCTTGCACCCTGCTTGAAGTGGTCGGACACTGCACCTGAATTTGGTGGCCTTGCACCCTGCTTGAAGTGGTATGAAACTACACTTGAATTTGGTGGCCTTGCACCCTGGTTGAAGTGGTAAGAAACTGCACTTGAATTTGGTAGCCTTGAACCCTGTTTGAAATGGTAGGAAAATGAATTTGAATTTGGTGGCTTTGCACCCTGCTTGAAATTGAATTTCAAGGAATAGCCGTGAGTCAACTGCCAGCCCACCAGCCGTGAATGAGCTGCCAGCATGCCAGCACATCAGGCTTGAGTAACTGAGCTGCCACTCTAAGAATCCATTTGTGCCACAATGTCCATACTAGCCCTCTGGAGACCAGTCCCTTCAGCCCACAACACCTATACCAGTACCCCCCCCCCCCCCCTCCCTCACTGGCCACCAATATTGGAATTGGTGGAGAGGTGGAATATTGCATTGGGAACAAGCCCTCCCATGTGAACATGGGACCCAACGTGTCCCACAGTATAGTTTAGCACTAAAATTAGGAGGAATTTCTACAATCTGCAAATTGTGAATCTTTGGAATTCATTCTCTCAGAGGATGTGGAGACTCTGATATTGTTTTTAACCTTGAATTTTATAGATTTTTGGACATGATAGAACTGAAACCTATTTTCTTATATAAACAGAGTGAATCTGACAACAACAAATCATGTGTTGGCTCCACGATGCGAGCATCTTGCACTTCAAGGCTTGGCAATGTTAAGAAAATGGATTGTGGAGAAATGTGCTTTTGTGCTCCTTGTGATTCCATTTATTCAAAATGATGCAATATGGACAGTCGGGGACTTACTGCAATATATCCAAAGATCACACTTTTCCTTTCAGATGCGCCTGCCTGCACTCCAATGCACAAAGGAGTTCAAACATTCTCAGTGATGTGAAATACAGGCCGTGAATTCTCTTGAGATTGCTGTCTATGCAGGCATGACCAACACAATCTGTGGGCGACACATGCAAAAGTAAGCCTTCAGACTGCTACAGTGTGACTGAGAGGGGATATGCCTAAGTAATAGAAACATAGAAAATAGGTGCAGGAGGAGGCCATTTGGCCCTTCGAGTTTGCACCGCCATTCTTTGTGATCATGGCTGATCATCCACAATCAGTAACCCGTCCCTGCCTTCTCCGCATATCCCTTGATTCGACTAGCCCCGAGCTCTATCTAACTCTTGTTTAAATCCACTACCTTCTGTAGCAGAGAATTCCACAAATTCATAACTCTCTGGGAGAAAAAGGTTTTTCTCACCTCAGTTTTAAATGGCCTCCCCTTTATTCTTACACTGTTGCCCCTGGTTCTGGACTCTCCCAATATTGGGAACATTTTTCCTGCATCTAGCTTGTCCAGTCCTTTTATAATTTTATATGTTTCTATAAGATCCCCTCTTACCCTCCTA
Source organism: Okamejei kenojei (assembly GCA_035221665.1). Classification (NCBI taxonomy): domain Eukaryota; kingdom Metazoa; phylum Chordata; class Chondrichthyes; order Rajiformes; family Rajidae; genus Okamejei; species Okamejei kenojei. The sequence continues at coordinate 8,975,863 of CM069134.1, forward strand.
AACTCCAGTGAATACAAGCCTAGTCTTTCCAATCTTTCCTCATGTGACAGTCCCACCATCCCAGGGATTAACCTTGTGAACCTACGCTGCACTGCCTCAATTGCAAGGATGTCCTTCCTCAAATTAGGAGACCAAAGCTGCACACAATACTCCAGACGTAGTCTCACCAGGGCCCTGTACACCCGCAGAAGGACCTCTTTACTCCTATAGTCAAATCCTCTCGTTATGAAGGCCAACAGTAGGCCCCAGCGCCATGGAATTCAGCAGTGAAACCACCGTGGATACCGTTAGTAAATACTTAACAAATCTGCTGAGGACCTGCAGTAAGAGACATCACCCCTCCTCTCTTCAGACACCAAGCCCATTATTTTTGGCCAGAGAAAAAGTTTATAAAATTCTAACAGTATAAAATGAGAAAGATTGCAAAGAATGGCAGAAACACACTGACGTTTTTGCTATTTTTATTCCTTCCCTCCCAGGTTTAGCCAGAATGCGTGAAAATGTCCTGATGACGAATCACGTTAAAACACTTTGAATTAGCTAGTAATTTGTCATTACAATTGTCATCTTTAATCTCTTTACTGGAAGGGCAGGATAAGCACATCAGCAATCAACCTGCCACAGTCCCAATACATCGATCTTCATGAGTTATGTGACATCTAATCAAGGAGGATAGAGATGAAATTGGCTACTTTGGGCACAAGTGGCAATCCAGTCACCCCAAATGAGTTTTTTTTTAAATTGCATTTGTTTTCCAATAAGAAATTTTGGTTAATATTTCTAACCAACGTTGCTTGCAATGTAAGACAGTTTGTAAACCGTGATAGTTTAATGACTGGTGAACTGTCCAGTTTAACTTGTATCACTGAAGATGGTTTGGCATTTTTAACATTTGTCAACATCTCTATTTCGTAGTATTCTAACCGAACATGCCTTAAATTACACACAACTATTACTGATAATGGTGATCCTCAGTACATTGGTCATACTCAGTAAATGAGCTATTTTTACCTCTAACATCTTTATAAAAGTTCCTGTTGGCTTTGGTTTAAAAATAAATGTAATTTTAAAAGCTTTGTTGAATTAGATCTGAATGGTGATTATTCCATTGTGAAAAAAAATTGAATTCCATCACATGAAGAGAATTCCACCACTAAAACAAACACAGAAACTCACTTTGTGCTGGGTAGAAGCTGCTTTTGAATTTCCACAATATTTTCCTAGTTTAGATCATTTTGAGAGAACCAGGTGGGAACTCTAGACCTGAGTGTGTGATAGATTCATGAAACATAAACAGAAAGAGAAAGCAGTGTAAGTGAGAGAGTTATGGGCCTGTCCCACTTAGGCAATTTTTTTCGGCGACTGCCGGTGACAGTCATAGTTGGAGCAGGTCATCGACAAACCGGCGACTGGACTTCTCCTTCGACAATGTCTATGACAATGTCTACAACAACCTACCACCTAGTCGACATCAAGCTATGGCAAGCTAACGACAACTGGCGACCATTAGGACATCCACCTACGGCCACACCTATGACAACCTACATCCACCCGCGACAAGCTTCGACAAGGTAAGACAATTCAGTCGCCGGTACCTGTCGCCGGTTGATGTAGACCTAGGTATCCGCCAATGGAATTCAACAACAACGTACATCACCTGGCGAAAACCTACATCATCCTGGGGACAACCAACGACAGCACCTACGTCAGGAGAAGACGAGCTATGATCATTGGCGTCAAGCCCACTGTTGCCGACTGTCGCTGAAAAGTTTGGAGCATTTCAAAATCCAGAGGCGACCAGAAAAACGCTACGACCCTTTGGGCGACTGAGGAGACCATACACCCCGCGACCATCTGGCAACAGCCTAGTCTCCTGTAGTCGCCTAAAAAATCGCGTAATTGGGACAGGTGCATAAGAGAGAGGTGGTGATGTTCCTGAACAGTGCAACCTGGTTTCCATGGATTTGTTTTCAGGGTAGTCATTGACTGACACAATGTCTCATCATCTTTCATCCAGCAGAGTTTCCTGTTCAACATTCTCATCCTTCCCGTGACTAGGCCACCGCATACCTCGCTAACCCCAGCAAGACAGCACAAAGTCAGTCAGTCAACAGTATTTGGCAGTAACATGGAGAAGAGGCACAAGTAAATAAAAGCAGAACATGCTTTTAAAAGAAAAGCATGTTCTTTTAAGAAAAAGAAAAGAAAAACATGCTTTAATTTTTAGGTTAGTTTAATTTAGAGATACAGCACAGAAACAGACCCTTTGGCCCATGAGTCCCCGCACATTGACACTATCCTACACACACTAGGGACAATTTACATTTATACCAAACCAATAATCCTACAAACCTGTATGTCTTTGGAGTGTGGGAGGAACCCAAAGGTCTCGGAGTAAACCCACGCAGGTCACAATGAGAACGTACAAACTCCGTACAGATCGCACCTGTCCATCAATCAAGCAATCAATCAATTTTATTTCTATAGCACATTTAAAAACAACTCACACTGACCAAAGTGCTGTACATCAGTGCAGGTACTAATGTGCTACATACAACGGTACACAGATCTAACAATACATACTTAAACTGTTTACAGCGCACCCTCAGAGGTTGTCAAAAACGCTAGGGAGTAGAAATAGGTTTTAAGCCTCGATTTAAAGGAGTCGATGGAGGGGGCAGTTCTGACGAAGAGAGGAATGCTGTTCCACAGTCTAGGTGCTGAAATCGCAAAAGCGCCGTCACCCCGAGCTTAAACCTAGATTGCTGGATAGTCAGTGGCCCCAAGTCGGCCGACCTGAGGGATCTGGAGGTAGAATGGTGGGTTAGAAGATTTTTGATATAGGAGGGGGCAAGCCCGTTAAGGGCTTTGTATACCTGTAATCAGGATCGTATCCAGGTCTCTGGCACTGCAAGGCAGTAGCTCTATCGCTGTGCCACTGTGCTGCCACAAATTCTGAAATAAAAGCAGAAAATACGGTAAGCACTCAGCAGACCAGGCAGCTTTTCCGGAGGGACAAACATGGTGTCAAGTCAGAATGTTCTTCAACCTGAAATGTTAATTCTGTTTCTTTTCCTGTAGATGCTGCCTAACCTGCTAAATGTTTCCAGCATGTTCTGCTTTTATTTCACAAGCAGGAAACCTTCCTATAATAACTATGTGCTTCCTTGCCAGGACTGAATTAAACTGGAATTGCTTTCTGCTTCCTGGCTCACCTGCAATGCCAAGCTTGGGCCAAATGTTGCCTCTCTGTTTTGACATCATAAAATTTCAATTGGATAATCCAGATGGGCCCACACTACTCCAATTGTGAGCAGAAATGTAGCATTTCTTACCAGCTTGCTTGACCTGTCGTTGGACCGATGGTTTGTTCTGACAGACAGTTTTTGAGCATCGCCTTCAACATACAAAGGTGAAGCATGCACTATGATGGACAAAGATTCCTTATGTTAAGGTGATTGGCTTGTTGTGCCAGTCACTAGTTTGGTATCCTACAGCTAACAAAGATGATGAATAAAGTTGACAAACGGATCCACATGGTATGGAAGCTAGACAAAAATGTTAGAGAAACTCAAGGGTCTCGACCCGAAACATCACCTATTCCTTCCCTCCATAGATGTTGCCTCACCCGCTGAATATCTCCAGCATTTTTGTCCACTTTCAATTTTTCCAGCATCTGCAGTTCTTTCTAAAACGCATTGTATGGAATGTCATTAATGATGAAATTCTTGGATTGGATATTGATACTGAGGCTTGACTACAGGGTTCTTAATATTGATTGCTGTGCTGAACGGCACATGTCTGCCCATACAAAACACGTTAAGGCATCTTCATGACCAACCCTGCCTTGCAACAAGATGAATAAACTACAGTGAAGAAACTATTGCCAGTCCAGTCTGTGAACAAAAAGTTTACAAAGGTCACAAATGCACACTGGTCTATGCTGATGAATTGAAAAGCTGATATACACAGTTTTTGGGTAAGACTTTGTGATCTTAATCTTTATAATCCTAGATTCAATAAAGTATTGAATATTCCAGACGAGATTCCTACGTTGCATTTAATATAATTTTGTGGAGCCAATTAGATAATTCATCATTCTTCATTTAAAATCTATTATCTAATTTAATGCGTTATTCCAAAACTAAGGATATTCGCGGAAAATGTTATGGTTTTTAATGAGGTGGTATATTTTTTCCCATAATCTAATCATTGCATTTCAACAAATCCTTTATATTTGGAGCAGTTACCTTAAATTTATTTATTCATTTAATTTAACGAATAGTTCCACAAAAATGCAACACCGTCTTAATTAACTTTCTATTGTACATCTTAAATCCCACAATCAAAAGATAACTTTTGCTGAAAAAAGGATATGAATAATTGATCTCACTATTTCAGAGTTTCAGTTTCCAATTTCTTCCCAGGAAAGCCTAAGGCTTGTTCTTAAACCTTGGATTAGAGATTTGGATAAAGGTAGGTAGGGTAGTTAAGGAAAGAGCAGGGACATGAACAATGATCATAGGTTATTGGGAAAAGTAATATTGTGAAAGATAAAGGAACTACCGGTAAATCCTATTTTACTTTGGAGTCATGTGAGTGATTCCGTGAAGAAGAACTCCGCCAGTCGGCATGCACGTCATTACGTCTGACGCATGGCGCAGCGACCGGCTGGGAGGAGCAACGCTTCAACAGCGGTAAGTTTAAAAAACCTCAGGTAAGTGTCAAACTTGTTGGAGGTCGGTTTTCTGCGCTTGTTAAATCTTGTTACAGGAGGGCAAGTTCAAGCATGAAGAAGTCGTTAGCAGCAAGGCGAGCCGTAGCAAAAGTGTCTAATGCCCGCAGGAGTGCGGGTAGCGGGCGGCTGCCTAGCTCATCCACAGAGTCGCTCGTAGCGAGACCAGCGACTACAGACTTGGTGATGGAGAGCACCATGGCTACGCCGGAGGGGTGTAAGGCCACTCAAAAGTCTGTCCGGCCGATAGACTTGGACGAGTCCGGTCGGGAGGGTTCTCCCTCAAGAATGGATACCGTAGAACGGGTATCCAGGATGGAGCTCATATTTGAGAGGATTCTCCATCAAGAGCGCCGGCCTCTCCAAGAGCCCGTGCCAGCAGAACCTACTGGGCTGCCTAGTATCTCCCTCTTGGAGGAAGAGAGTGTACCGGGTCAGTACGATTCTGATGCTGACTCTGAGGGCTTAGCGTTGGAGGCTGCCCCATGGGACGAAGGGCAACAGCCAGAGGTCCCATTCCTGGCGGCCAGGTTTGCCATCCCAATAGACTCTGCAGAGCCAGCTGGCTGCCAGTATAAATTACTTGGCTTCACACCAGCTTCAGGAACTGGCGATGGATACAACGGCCAAAAATTATGACCCCCCAGAAAATTATATCCTGCTTAAAGTGCCGGCCATCAACCATGCCATTTGGGACCATATGGGACTAGGCATCATAGCGCAAGAATTAAAACTGCAACGGGTGCTGAAACTGCTCGCAGCCGGCATTACGGCTTTTGCTAGGTCGGTGGATGGTGGGCTCCTGACTGAAGTTCAGAAGGATGCCCTGGCTCTCATGTGTAATGTGCACTTTGAAATTAACTGCCTTAGAAAGATCGCCCTCCGCCCTACCATTAACCCAAGGTTCGCTGCGTTGTGTAAGCCTAGCAACATCCAGGGCCCGAAATTATTGTTCGGGGAAGACCTCGCAAAGAGGGTAAAGGAGCTAGATGAAGAGACAAAAACGGTTGGGCTCATTAAGGCACCAGTGACCAGCAGAACCCTTCGGCGACAGTACCCTTACAAACGGTTTGCTGAAACCTGATCCAGACAAGGACCAAGCCGGCCATTCAATGTGCGCAGCTGGCACACTCCAGCAGGAGTACGGGCAAACATGCCATTTCCATCTAGAACCAGGGGACACAGAACTCCACCGGTAACCATGGAGGTAGGTGGGTCTGATTCTTGTCGAAACATATTGAGTGAGAATTACCTACCAGTTGGGAAGAGGTTACACAGGTTTCTCAAAGAATGGTGTAAAATAACATCAAACGTGTTTATACTGCAGAGTATACAAGGGTTTCAAATTGAATTTATTCCCAACCTGTGTCCACCCACCCAGCACAAGCCAGAGCGGGCATTCATCTTCTCACAAAGGGAGAATTTGGAGATTCAAGCAGAAATAGCAAAATTATGTTTTAAAGGTGCAATTGAGAAGACAGTTTATCAAACCCATTAATTCATGTCGAATGTGTTTCCTGGACCAAAGAAAGATGATGGGTGTCGGATTATTTTGGACCTGACAGGACTTAATCCGTTTGTGCAGTATAATCATTTTAAAATGGAAACATTTGCTACTGCCAAGCAATTGTTTTCCAGAGAATGTTATAAGGCATGTATAGATCTTCAAGATGCATATTATTCAATGCCTGTTCATAAAGAATATTGGAGATATTTGAAATGTAGCTGGATGAGGCAATTATGGCAGTTTAAAGCACTGCCTAATGGGTTAACCTCAGCCCCTCACTTATTTACAAAATTGCTAAAACCAGTACTAGGGTTATTATGGTCACAGGGCCATATAGTAATGGCCTATTTGGATGACGTCTTAATAATTGGAAACACCTTTGTGGCAGCCGAGTTATCAGTTTCAGCTGTTAAACTCATGGTTGAGAGGTTGGGGTTCATTATCCACCCAGCTAAATCAAAATTGGTGCCGGTTAACACAATTGACTATTTGGGATTCACAATAGATTCAAATCACATGTGTGTGACTGCCCAAGGGCAAGAGATTAGATTTAATTGAAGGCTGTATCAAGCTCTTGGGGGAGCAATCACCTTCAATTAAATAGGTGGCCAGCTTAATTGGTAAATTTGTAGCTGCCTTTCCAGCTGTGCAATATGGACCACTGCATTACCAACATTTACAGAGGGCAAAGGTATAGGCACTTAGAATATATGTAGGTCATTTCAATCGGACCATGCACTTACCATCTGAAGCCATTACTAAAGTACAGTGGTGGGTTAGAAACATTTCAAATTGTTCGAGCAAAATTGTGATCGAAACACCTTCAGTTGTTTTGCAGACTGATGTTAGTGCCCTAGGTTGGGGTGCTACTGATACCAGGTCTAGCTGTGGAGCGAGATGGAATATGCATGAGGCGTTGATTCTTCAATCACATGGAATTAATTATTTAGAGTATTTAGGTGCATTTTATGGGCTCAAAGCTTACTGTACGACAAAGCATCAGTTACATGTTCAGCTTCACATTGACAGCACCACGGCAGTGACGTATGTTAATCACATGGGTAGAATCAAATCAAAATCTTGTGATGAATTGGCTAACCTTATTTGGCACTGGTGCATTAAAAAGAATATTTGGATTTCAGCTGTCTACATCCCAGGCAAATTCAATATGGTGGCAGAAACCAGGTCACGCAAATTCAACGACAACACTGAGTGGATGTTGAATCATGATGTATTTAATGAAATTGTTCTCCGGTATGGGGTACCAGATATCGATTTGTTTGCATCCAGACTTAATCACCAGGTACCGAAATATGTTTCATGGGAACCAGATCTAGGGGCAGTTGCAGTGAATGCATTCTCACTGCACTGGGGCAGAATGTTCTTATATGCATTTCCCCCCTTCTGCCTCATCAGTCGGTGCTTGAGTAAGATCAAGCAGGACTCCGCTTCAGGGGTTTTGGTGATACCCGACTGGCCTAAACAGCCATGGTTCCCTCTGATTTCGGGCATTATTACACAGCCTATTATGGTGGTTCCAAAACGTCATAATCTGTTAATGCACCCTGTTACTAGAGGTCAACACCCATTGTATGATCGTCTAAAATTGTTGATTTGCAGATTTTAAGCAGGCCATATCTGGGTTTGGGACTATCCAATCGGACCGTGGATGTCATCACAGCATCCTGGAGGGATAGTACGAAAAAGGCAGTACACCTCTCATGTCAGGAAATGGGACGGATTTTGTTTACAGGGGAACATTACATACCACACAGCCTCCATCCCAGATGTGCTCGAATTTCTGTCCAAGTTAATGAAGGGTTGAGCTACAGTGCCATCAACAGTGCCAGGAGTGCCCTGTCATTGTACCTATGCTGGGGGTCAGAACTTCAGTCTATAGGATCTCATCCGTTAATCTCCAGATTTATGAAGGGTGTTTTTAATTCTAATCCTCCCAGGCCTAGGTATTCTAAAATCTGGGATGTAAGCATGGTACTGATGCTGCTTCATCAATGGGGTACAGCCACATCCTTATCCTTGCCAAAGATTACCCTTAAGTTGGTTATGCTCATGGCGCGCGTATCAGCGCAAAGGATTCAGACCTTGCACAAACTGCATCTGGACAAGATGGTGTCATCACAGAATGATGTTAAATTTTACATCTATGACCTAATTAAACAAAGCAGACCAGGGGTGTCCGGATTCAAGCTTGTACTGTCAGCTTATCCCGCGGATTTATGGCTGTGGTGGCGCACTTGCGGCGTTATATTGAAGTCACAAAGATCCTTAGAGGCTCTGAGGAAGCATTGTTTATTAGCCACTAAAAGCCACATATGTAAGTGTCAGGTCAGACTATTTCACGATGGCTGAAACAAGTGTTGGGGTGTGCAGGAGTTAATACTGACAATTTTAAATCTCACTCCACCAGGGCAGCATCAACGTCGGCGGCGAGGGCAAAGGACGTCCCTCTAGACCATACCCTCGCGGCCGCAGTAAGGTCAAATGAATTGACTTTTCAAAGGTTTTATAATAAGCCACTTGTTGAATCCGGGGTGTTTGCCCATTCTGTTTTAAGTTCTGTTTCATAGCTTCTCCCTGGGAGAGAGGAGTCACTATTGTATATTTGTTTATTTGTGAATTAAAGCATTAACATGTTAATCAGTATCATGTTTCAATGTATTGCTAATTATTCACTCCTCCTGAGTCAACTGATTGCAGTGTGAGAGGCCTGGATTTGAATCGGCGTGAAATCACAGATCTTTGAAATCTTCACGGAATTACTCACGTGACTCCGAAGTAAGATTAAACGAGAACTTACCAGTTTGAAGTTTGATCTTTATTTTATGAGGAGTTATGATGAGCGATTACGTGCCCTCCGCTCCCTACCTTCATATCACGAAGCTCATCTGGTAGTTCTAGGTTTCTAATCTTACTATAATACTTCAATTGTTGTTTTGATTGGGGACGATCAGGCATGATCACAATGAATGGCGGTGCTGGCTTGGGGCTGAATGGCCTCTTCCTGCACCTCTTTTTCTATGTTTCTGTGTCTATGTTTCTATCTCACACACTTGCATTTTTGAGGAGAACATTGATGAAGGCAGATCAGTAGGAAAGGTATACGTGGAGTTTATTAAGGTTTTGACAAGGTCCTGCCTGTCGAAGATCCATAGAGCATTAGCAAATTGGATTTTTGATTGTTAAGGATCCAGAGTCAAGTCAAGAGAGTTTCATTATCATCTGTCCCGAAACAGAACAATATGAAACGGAGTGGAGGGGAATGGTAGCTTGGTATTATAACAAGCGATGTTCCACAGCGTTTATATTTATCAAACAACAAAGTTCCACAGGGAACAAACTTATTTTGTATTCATGCAAATATACAGTCTAGGAGGTGATGGTCACTTGACCCCTTGGTCATTTAAATAGATTGTGGGTTATCTGATTGTTAACTCAGACCAACATTCCTTTGTTCATAAGCTGTGAGTTGAGCTTAATGATAAGTGATAAGCTTCAGTGACAAGCTCTCCACTCCTGCAACTGGTAGTAATGCGGCAGGCACCAGCTCATCGGGTAACCTGGCAGTAGTGAGGGGTGGTGCAACGGGAGCCTCACACTGCTACCAGGTGACCGAGCCATAGGCAGAAATCCAGGGGGGGACAGGGGGCACCCCATGTTTTGAGGGGTGGGGGAAAATCGCACCCAAGTTTAATAATACGGATTTTGAAAATCGATGAAAAAAAAATCTATTAAAAATTTCCGCTTTCTGCAAGACAGTGGGGGTAGGACTGATGGTCGAGGGCGGCGATTGGACAAGAGAGACGTCAGTCAGCAGGCAGTGGGGGGGGGGGGGGGGGGAGTGGGACATGATGATTCAGCACAATGATTGGAGGAGAGAGCTGTCGGTGAGAGGTGGAAGTAGGTGGTGGGAGAGAGGATAGAGCACGGTGATTGGAGGAGAGAGATGTCCTGGTGGAGCAAAGATCATAGAGTGGAGCTTGAATTGGCCCGTTCGTGGGTCCTTTCACCGCCCAGCGTGGCTTAAAATCGGCCACGGGATCTTCCACCACCCCGCAGTCAAATTGCTGCGTCGAGGCGATCGAAGCTCCGATGTTGAAGCCCCCGCCAGGCGATGGAAGATCACGAGGCCAATTTAAACTGCGCCGGGCGATGAAAGGCCCCGCGAACGGGCCAATTCAAGCCCCACGATTCGGGCCGGATGAAGCTGCTTTTGCTGGGGTTTGGAGTTGGTCACCAACCAGGCCAGCTCCCAATGATATCGTCCACAGGGCCCACGACCAAAGCCGTGTGTGTGTGTGCGCGCATGCGCGTTCGGCCACCAAAAAATCGTGTGTGTCCCATGCATTGATAGCGATTTACACCCATGGACAGAGGCATGCATCATGAATTGCCAAGGTGACACAGGTGCAGTGACGCATGCTGCGTCTGCATCTAGGACCCCATGACCTTGCTTTGTTGCAGTGGTTGCAAACCCGCATCCAATGCAACGCTCCTCATGAGTGGTTTACTGCTTGCTCTCTCCCTGCTGCCACCTTTCCATTGCCCAATGCTGCGCTGCAAGCTGCCTGACAACCACCACTATTAACAGACATGTATATTACTAAAAGTCTGATCTTGACTGCTTTTGGCTCACTGTGGTATGATTTCTGAGAGAACGCCATGACCTACGGCCGTCATTTTTGGCCAGCTCGCTCAGAGCCCCACTCCGCCTTCCTGGACCAGAGGATTTTTCCCATCGATGAAAAATCAGAGAGATATTAATGTTTTAAAAAAAATCACTATTCTCCCTGCTGCCCCTGCTGCAGGGGGTGGGGGGGGGGAGGGACTATGAAACCAGGAAGTGGTGTGCCTCACTCAGCCTCTGCAAGATGGAGGAAGCAAGAGGCTCACATCTCTCTGTGCTCCGAATAGCACTGAACACATGTCTACTCAACAGTGAGTGCCCTTAATATGATTCTATAAATGCTTGCAAAAAAATGTCTCTATTGGTTTTAAAATGCTTGCAAAAAGTGCCTATTGGTTCTAAAATGCTTGCAAAAAGTGTCTATTGGTTCTAAAATGCTTGCAAAAATTGTCTATTGGTTCTAAAATGCTTGCAAAAAGTGTCTCTATTGGTTCTAAAATGTTTGCAGGAAGTGTCTCTATTAGTTCTAAAATGCTGCCTGGCCAGACTGACTGAGCTGCCTGGCCTGAGTGACTGAGCTGCCAGCCCAAGAATCCATTCGGCCCGCAATGTCCATACTAGCACTCTGGAAACCAGTCCCTTTGACTACAACACACATACTAGCACTCCAGAAAGCCACCCCCACCCCCTCCCCAACTGGCCAGCAATATTGGAATTGGTGGAGAGGTCGAATATTGCATTGGGGGACCGGCCCTCCCGTGTGAAGCTGGGACCAAATGGGTCCCACTTAGTCTAGTTTGTAATATAGAGGATAGACACAAAATGCTGGAGTAACTCAATGGGACTGGCAGCATCTTTCTTTAGTCAAGACACGTTCTGTAATATAAGAGGTGTGTAATAGCGAGGGTTTACTGTGTATATAAGTGATGGATGAAATCTAAGTGGTCTGATTAGTGAGTTTGCAGATTACATTAAAATGGTGAAGTCATAGATAGTGAACAATGTTTTCTAGTGTAGCAGAACGACATAGATTATCTGAAATGTTGGGCGGAGCAGATGCAGATGGAACTTAATCTAGACGAGTGTGAGGAAGTAAAGTCCAGGTAGGCATGATGGCATAGCGATAGAGGTACAATGCCAGAGACCCGGGTTCGATCCTGACTACAGGTGCTGCCTGTACAGAGTTTGTACATTCTCCCCGTGACCTGCGTGGGTTTTCTCCAAGATCTTCAGTTTCCTCCCACACTACAAAGACGTTCAGGTTTGTAGCTTAATTGGCTTGGTATAAATGTAAATTGCTTCTAGTGTGTGTAGAATAGTGGAAGTGTGCGGGGATCGCTGCTCGGTGCGCTCGGTGAGCCAAAGGGCCTGTTTCTGTGCTTAATCTCTGAACTAAACTAATGTTGAGTGTATGGTAGGGATTTTTGGAGGATTGATGAAAAAAGAGACCTTGGTGTACGTCAATAACTCCCTGAAAATGGCCACACAGGTAGATAGGATAGTGAAGAAAACATTTGGTACATTAGCTTTCATAAGCTGAGGCACTGAATATAAGCAAAGACACAGAGTGCTATAGGAGCTCAGCAGGTCAGGCCACATACCAGGAGCACAAAGATAGGTGGTGTTTTGGGTTGGGAACCTTCTTCAGACTGAATCATTGAATTACTGTGACTATATGGGTTGAATGTGATGTGGCAGCTGTACAAAATATTGCTTTACCATCGTGAGCTCGCAGTTTCTGGAGAAACCGTGGATGTTGGGAACTCCATTAACTCCAGAATCTTTGACCAGCCCCGACCCGGGTTCCGATCGCTCGGCGCAGGGGGGCTGAGGTCCCCCCCCCAACCAATGCAGGAGTGATCGCCCCGACGAGGAGGGCCCGACCGCTGGCTACGGGAGTCAAGATTGTCCTGCGAACGGAAGGCTCGAGGCCCCCGACCGCGGGAGAACAAAGGGAAGAGATTAACTTCGCCTACCATCACAGTGAGGAATGTGGAGGAGTTACTGAGGTGGATGTTTATGTTAAAATGTATTTTGTGTGTTCTGTTGCATTTTATTTGTGTGACTCTTGGAAAATGAAATTCCTCAGAATGTTGCAAAACATACTTGGCTAATAAAGTATATTGTATTGTATTGTATTGTGTTGATGCACTAAAAGTATCGTGTACAGTTCTGTTTGCAAGAAGGAAGCTGTACGCATGGAGAGAATGTAGAAGTAACTGGGCCAGGATGTTGTCTGGAATGGACGACTGGAATTAGAAGAATTGTAGTTAGAAGGAAGAGATTGGATAGGCTGAATTTATTCTCACTGGACCTTAGGAGGCTGAAGGGTGACATAGAGGTTTATAAAATCATAATGGGCATAGACAGGATAGAGACTCAGAATCTTTTGATTCCAGGGGAATCTTGCATTAGAGGGCACAGTTTTAAGCGAGAGAAGATAAATTTAAACGAGATGTGAGGGTTACGTTTTTCACGCAGAGATCAGTGTTTATCTGGAATGAACTAGCAGATGAGGCAGACACGATTACATTGTTTAAAAGGCGTTTGGGAAGGAATGGCGTTGAGGAATATGGGCCAAATGTAGGCAAGTGGGATTAGTGTAGATAGGCATCTTGGTCAGCATAGAGAAGGTGGATCCAAAGGGGCCATTTCTGTATTGTACAATTAAACGATTCCGCTAAATGCTACATTGAAGAAATCCACCTTCCTCAGCTCCCTGAATCCAGATGAGCTCTGCCATTAGCCTGGTTAGTGTAACTGTATCAGGCCTTTCATTTGGGCTCGGGATCACTGGTGCCCACCTCCTGCATTCACCAGTGCCTCCATTAGAGTGCAATGGAGTCATGTAGCATGGAAACAGCCATTCGGCCAACTTGCCCACTCCAACCAACATGCCTCGTCTAAACTAGTTCCACCTGCCTGCTTTTGGCTCTTACACCTGTAAACCTACCCTTTCCTATTACCTGTCTAAATCTTTCTCAAACTTTGCAAAGTCCCTGCCTCAATTACCTCCTCCAGCAGCTTGTTCCATACACCCACCACCCTTTGTGTAAAAAAGATATCCCTCAGGATCCCCTCTCACCATGTCCTCTTATGCTCGATTCCCCTACTCTGGGCAAAAGTGCATGAGAAATCGAGTGTACGAGAAATCCTCAGACAATATACTAATCAGATCTGATGCAATGATTGAAATTTTGGAACATTGTCAGAGCATGGGATACAACACAAAAATAGTTTATTAAATATTAGTGGGCTAAATTTCAGCCAGAACATTTGTTCTTCGTCATCCTCACTTTTATCTACTTATTGTTTCAAAAAATTAAATCTGACTTTTATTTTTTTTTTAAATCCCATCGACTATGTGAAAGCTTTTCCTTTCATTATAGGGCACCATTAAAAATTACAAGATTTAGGTACAACCACAGTTTCATGTTTAGCTACAGCTTACTCGAGTAAAAAATAACATTCTATCCTTTTAGGTTCAGTTTTCCCCATAGAATCTCATATTTTATTAATAACCTTGCAATAAAGATGGGAAATGCTGGAAGTGGTCAGCAGGTCAGGCGGTATCTGGAGAAAGGAAAAGTGGTAATATTTCAGATTAATGGACTTTCACAGGTAACCGATGAAAGCTTCTGATGAAAGGTCAGCAGTCTTAAAAGATTAATGTGCAGGAAGGAACTGCAGATGCTGGTTCAAACCGAAGATAGACACAAAATGCTTGAGTAACTCAGCGGGACAGGGTGCATCTCTGGAGAGAAGAAATGGGTTTCAGGTCGAGACCCTTCTTCAGACTGCTACTCTCTTTCTCTCTCTTTCTCTCCCATACACACTGTCTGACTTGTTAAGTCTTTCCTGTTTTTTCTACTTTTCATTTCAAAATATGCTCTATACTTGGCTTTTGTTCATCAGCAATCAATCCTTCCCCATTGCATAGTTCAATTCTAAAAGGAATGTCCATTGAGGGGCCCTGTGGAAATAGCAGACTTGTAGTATGGTTGAGGGAATAGTTAGGGGAGGCAGAGGCTCAAGGATTTGGGTCAATCATTTCCTCAGACTCAGCGGGGTTGGGCTGTGATGTGATGAGATATTGATGGTCAGAGGTGGAGTGGGGTGAGGGAAAATGGGTACGTGGTGACTGTAGTCCAGGACAAGGTGTTCCTCGTGTTCACCTGCACCATAGTTACTGTTGCAGATATCACCTTCCTCAGTGTGAACCCGCAGAAAGTAACATGCCCATATTAAGTGATTGGACAGGCTAGATGCAGCAAACGTGTTCCCGATATTGGGGGAGTCCAGAACCAGGGGCCACATTTTAAGAATAAGGGGTAGGCCATTTAGAACTGTGAAGAGGAAAAACTGTTTCGCCCAGAGAGTTGTGAATTTGTGGAATTCTCTGCCACAGGAGGTAGTGGAGGCCGATTCACTGGATGCATTCAAGAGGGAGTTAGATAGAGCTCTGAGGGCTAGCGGAATCAAAGGATATGGGAAGAAAGCAGGAACGGGGTACTGATTGTGGATGATCAGCCATGATCACAGTGAATGGCGGTGCTGGCTCGAAGGGCCTAATGGCCTACTCCTGCACCTATTTTCTATGTAGCCCCAGGCCGTTTCCTTAAAAACAGGTGCATACCAGCAGCCAGGAGTATTGTGGATATCTTGAATCTTTTCCATCCCAAATCAGAGGTCCCCACCTGCTTTAAGAATATTATCATCCAAAGGAAAGCAAGGTGGCATGCCTTAATAATGTCCATCCAGTGGCTCTGACATCCACCATCGGGAAGTACTTCAAGAGGCTGTCATGGAGCGTATCAATTCCAGCTTTCCAGGCAGCCTTGATCCACTGTAAATCGTTACCACTGCAACAGATCCATGGCAGATGCCATCTCATTGGTCCTGCACTCAGCACAGGAACATCTAGATAACAAAAACTCCTCTGTTAGGCTCTTACGCCTCCACCTCCAACACCACAATTCCAATCTAACTCATCCCCAACCTCCTGGACCAGGGACCCAGCGCCCTTTCCGCAACTTGATCCTTTCCATCCTGACCCATGGTCCACGATCGGTGAGAATAGATGACAAAATATCCTCCACGTTACGTCTCAAAACTGGTACCCTGCAAGGCTGGGTTCCCAGTCACTCACTATATGCCCTATATACACATTCATGGCCTGCGGCCAAATTTTACTCTGTCCATTTACAAGTTGGCAAATTACATGACTGGAACGGGCCAGAACGCAAACAATGATGAGACAGTGTGCAGGAAGGATCGTAGCATGCAGTCAAGATGACAATCTCGCCATCAGTGTCAGCAAAGCACATGAGCTGGTCGTCATGTTTAGAAAGCGGGGGCCAGAACAAAGCCCAGTCTGCAACAATGGTGCCGTGGTGGAAATGAGCAAGAACATCGGACTACTAGGTGTAAATATCAGCAACAATTTTCCCTGATCCAAACACATTGAAGCTACAACCAAGGAATCACATCAAGTCCTCTACTTCCTCAGAAGGCTAACAAAATCCCGGATGTCTCCAATGTCTCTTACCAGTTTCTGAAGGAGCATCTTGCAAAACATCCATTCAGGACGCATCACCACTTGGCTTGGCAACTGTTCTGCCCACCACAGTAAGAAATTGCAGAGGGTTATGAACACAGTACAGACCATCACATAAACCAGCTCCCCCCCCCCCCCCCCCCCCGTACAAACTCCGTACAGACAGCACCTGTAGTCGGGATCGAACTCGGGTCTCTGGCACTGCAAGAATTCCAACTCACACAGCGCAATATCTCCTTTAATACATATGATCAAGCAACTTCTTGTCACATGATAAATATTTCCTGTCATGTAACAGATAATAATAATAGATTTCAGCAAGCTGGTTAATGACAATCTTGACACGTTGGCCATTGTCACAACAGCAGGTGCATGGCTCGATTGTAATCATGTATAATCTTTTCGCTGACCGGTCAGCATGCAACAAAAGCTTTTCACTGTAACTCGTTACACGTGACGATAAACTAAACTCAGCTAAACTAGAATGTTTTAACTATGCTGGTTGCACATCACAAAAGTTTTACAGAATGTACAACTGATCGCAAAGTTCTTGCCATCTTCTGATTATGAAGAAAACAACCCAAAAATGACCATCTTCACTTTCCACTCCAGTAAACAATTAGAACATACATAACACTAAGTAAAAAGTGTTCTGACAGTGATTTCTGCAAACATTATAATGTTTTGTGATTATTTAAACTTATCAAATGGAAATAAGTTATATTTCATCTAGTCTGCAGAAGATTACATAATATATAATAATGTTGTAGGAGAACAGTTGCTATGTGGCAGAGAAATTTGCATTGTTAAAAGATTCAAGCTAAAAGGTGTAATTTTGTTTCAGCACCTTGTTGAGAGGGGCCAGTGAAAGCCTGAGTCCAGAAACCTTAAAGTTGTCTGAAGAAGGATCTCGACCTGAAACGTCACCCAGTCCTTCTTTCCAGAGATGCTGCCTGTTCCGGTGAACAACTCAAGATTTTTTTGTGTCTATCTTCAACATATTTAGGTATTTTGGGGGGTTTATTAGAGGTAAATCGCGGAAACAGGCCCTTCTGCCCACCGGGTCCGCGCCGACCAGCGATCCCTGCACATTAGCACTATCCAACACCCACTAGGGACAACTTTTACATTTACCAAGCCAATTAACATACAAACCTGTACGACTTTGGAGTGTGGGAGGAAACCGGAGATCTCGGAGAAAACCCATGCAGGTCACGGGGAGAACGTTCAAACTCCGTACGGACAGCACCCGTAGTCGGGATCGAACCCGGGTCTCCGGCGCTGCATTCGCCGCAAGGCAGCAACTCTACCGCTGCATCACCGTGACCGCCATGAATTTCTTGATGATTGTAAATTTTGATTGGGCGCCCATCCCGTTAGCCAGAAAGATGTAGGGAAGCAGCCTTCCACAAAGTCACTGATGTGTAGACCTTGAGAGGGATGGGGAGATGCCAGGAGGGAGGGGGGATGATTAGGAGGAACTGGGACACAGGAGAAATGGGGGTAAGGAAAAAATGTGAGGGCAGGGGATGGTGCAGAGCAAAGTGACCAAGAGAGAGGTGCAGGAATAGGCTATTCAGCCCTTCGAGCCAGCACCACCATTCAATATGATCATGGCTGATAATCGAGAATCAGTACCCTGTTCCTACCTTCTCCCCATATCCCTTGATTCCGTATACCAAGTGAATTGGCCTCCACTGCCTTCTGTGCCAGCGAATTCCACAGATTCACAACTTTGGGTGAAAAATATTTTCTTCATCTCAGTCCTAAATGGCCTACCCCTTATTCTTAAACTGTGACCCCTGGTTCTGGACTCCCTCAACATGGGCAACATTTTTCCTGCAACGAGCCTGTCCAATCCTTTAAGAATTTTATATCTTTCTGTAAGATCCCCTCTCATCCTTCTAAATTCGAGTAAATATAAGCCCAGTCGATCCATTCTTTCATCATATGTCAGACCCATCATCCCGGGAATTAGCCTGGTGAACCTATGCTGCACTCCCTCAATAGCACGAATGTCCTTCCTCAAATTAGGAGACCAAAACTGCACACAATACTCCAGGTGTGGCCTCACCAGGGCCCTGTACAACTGCAGTAGGACCACCTTGCCACTATAATCAAATCCTCTTGCAATGAAGGCCAACATGCCATTTGCTTTCTTCACTGCCTGCTGTACCTGGATGCTTACTTTCCTGACTGATGTACAAGGACACCCAGGTCTCGTTGCACCTCCCCTTTTCCTAATCTGACACCATTCAGATAATAATTTGCCTTCTTGTTCTTGCCACCGATGTGGATAACGTCACATTAATCCACATTATACTGCATCTGCCGTGTATCTGCCCACTCACCCAACCTATCGAAGTCACCCTGCAGCCTCATAACTTAGCCTCATAGGATTTATTGCTTCTAGCCTAAGCAAATAGCTGCATGGAAGTAGAGTAGCATATGTCATGCACTAAGACTATATTGCGACTTTGCAGTAAGTCTCACACTGATGCAATGAGCGACATTATCATGGTGGTCATGACTAATAGTGGGAGTAAATGTTCTCTGAGATGCATCAATATTCTGGTCAAATAATATTACTCACTCAAAAATTTCCCACACTCTTACAAGAATTAACTACTATCTACCTCTTTGATTTTCAGACTATCCTTCACCGGACTTTGCTTGCTTTATCTTGCACAAAACATTAGTCCTGTATCATGTATCTATACATTGTTAATGGATAGATTGTAGTCATGTATTGTCTTTCTGCTGACTGGTTGGCACGCAGCAAAAAGCTTTTCACTGTACCTCGGTACACGTGACAATAAACTAAACTTAACTGTACTAAAGGATAGCAAAATTAATTTTATTCATCTGAGTAGACACAGATTAGAAATGTGCTTAGACGGTTCTCAACCCTTCTTCTTGCGTTTGTGGCAGTAGAAGTGGTGAGGCCTTCTGCAATTCAGCTGCAGTAGGGTGATGCCATCCGGTTCGACATCTGTAGGTGCCCGCCCTAAGAAGGGCGCTTGCTCCGGGTTGGCGCCAAGCCGCGGCGACTGAGGTTGCATTAGGGCTTCTGCTTCTGCTGCTGTCTCTGTTTGTTGTCCTTCGCCTGACTACGGTCAGTTGATGGGGCTCACCACGGGGAGGTCGATGACATGAGGCCCCTCAACCCTTCTTATGCTTTGCTACCCCCCACCCCCAGACTTCCACATTTTTCTGAGTATTTATTTCAGTTCAGTATGCCCCCATGTATTGCTCATGAAGTAATCTTTTAGGGTTGGGGACAACAAATGCTGATTGAATGATTCATTTTCACCCAGTCTATGACCTTGTACTTTAATCCGCCACTTGATCCTCTGTCCCGCTCACACCTGGCCATTGTTTCCCAGTTCCTGCATTGCTCACAAGAGGCTCCACATAGGTTTAATGAACAGCACCATATATTTCACTTACGTTCATTACAACCCTCAAGACTCAACATTTTTCTCAACAATTTTCAGATGATGATTCTGCTACTCCTATTTACACATTCTCCAGATCTGTCTTTTGTTTCTTTACTTGTGCCTTTTGTGCCCTATACCTTGTGGCTTCATTCCTTTAGACATTTAATCTCTGCTCCCTGCCATACTGTCGCAGGCCTGCCTTTTGTATTATTTTCCCACCTGCTATCTCGGCACCTTTTAACTGCCAAGAAACTCAAATGCATCACACTGCCTTTTCCAGTCTTATGCAATTGAAAATGATTGATCTGTGAATGTAACACAATGACAACCATTTGCTAGTCATTTTTCACCGCTAGGAAAATTGTAACTTTCACCTCCTGTGTCAATCGTGCCACCCCAACCCATCACCTTGCAATGTTTCCATTAGTCTATTTGTACACATGCACATTGAAACACACATACACAGGTACACGCAGTATACACACACGCATGCACATAATATGTCTCTGTTTCTCTGGTCTCTTCCCATCACCTTACCAACATCCTGAACTAGTGTGGGAAGAAACTACAGATGGTGGTTTAAGCTGAAGATAGACACGGAAAGCTGGAGTAACTCTGCACGTCAGACAGCATCACTGGAGAAAAGGAATAGGTGACGATTTGGGTCGAGACCCTTCTTCACACTGCCTTGATTCTCAGTCTGAAGAAGGGTCTCGACCCAAAACATCACCTATTCCTTTTCTCCAGAGGTGCGGTTTGACCCTCTGAGTTACTCCAGATTTTTGTGGCTATCCTGAACCAGCTTCAGGACAGGAGGATCAGGTAGCAATTTTCAACTGCAGAAATGTGCAACTGAGTTCTTCACTCGGTTGTAACTGAAATGTAATATGACTAGTTCACGAACAAAATCATTTTTGGTCCATTTCTGCACTACTCTGATACACCCTTCGGGATTCACTCGAATGTTTAGGTACAATTTATTTAATTCTGCTTCCTTTGAACTAAATTTTTGTTTTGTTTCTGCATGGATCTGGCTTGACCAACTAGATATTTCTGGCATTTTCCATGCAAATTCTAGGTTTTTGGTTGTATGTGTGAATGAAATGAAAATATTCCCAAGATATAAAATTTGAATGATTTCAATTGTCTGCCACATTTAATTCTTCAAATATCCGTTGAACAATGGAATCCACTGGAGCCAGGTGTAATGTAAATGCCAGCACCCCTTGAGGCCAGGAGTAGAAGCTGGCGGATGTGCCTGTGTCTCGTGACTCAGGTCAAGTGACATTCTAGAAGTTTCTGTTAATGTTGGAAATAAAACGCTTCTTACAAGATGTCGTCGGTGTCAGACGGGTATTCATAGTGCTAGCCACAACAAGGACATACAAAAAAACATAACACCAAGTAACAAAGTATTTGTTTCTTTTGGAAAGGATATTAATCCTTTAGCTCTTCTGAATACACAGTTTACCTTTTCTAGGAGTGTATGGATTGATTGTATTCATGTGTCGTGTTGCCTAATTTTGTTGGACAGCATGCAGATATGTTTTTCACCAGGTTTGATCACAGCTTGGCTAGGGAACCAAAGACTGCAGTGACTGCAGAGGTGGCCCAGTCCATCACAGACACCTGACCTCCTCCTGTTAAAGTCCGATTCACTTCAAACAGATAACAACACAATAAACTTAGTAATAAAGCAGTAACGTCTTTATTTTTTCCCAGGCGGGTGTAGGAGGCAACTCTAAGTATGTAAACACAGGCACAGAGTTCCTCATGTTCAACACAAAGATGTAACTATAGCAGATATGTTATACGAGGAGAGATTTAACCACCTGTGTCTGTTGTCTCTTGGATTTAAAGGATCAAATATAATCTAATCAAAAGCAACAAGGAACTTGACAGGGTAGATGCACATGGTTGAAGTGAATAGACTCAAGGGTCACAGAATATATGCAAGGAGTCAGTCATTCAGGACTTAGAGGAGAATAAATGTCTTCATCAGAAGGATCTTCGGGATTCACAACCTGAGATGATTGTGGAGAATTAGTTGCTCAGTATATTCCAGATGAGCATCAATAGATAGGAATGGGATTAAGAGATACGGCATCAGTGTCGAAATGTGCCCTTGATGTAAAATATTGGCCAAGATCCAAATGAATGGTGGAGCGGTGGGGCGTTCTGGATGACCGGCTCCTTCATCCATTTCATGTGATCTCCTGATGGAAGTAGGTGGTAGGTTTTGTGCAGCAGTTGAATTGATTTCCCAGTATTATACTGATGGTTTTCAGCTTGCTGAGGCAACAACATCACAAAACAAACTAAGATATTTTGGTGTATGGGTACCAACATGCAAGGCGGAGATACCCTCAAGGCCCTCACGGGAGATTAGAGGGCAAAATTAGATCTCATGGTATTGGGGGTAGGGTTTTGGCATGGATAGAAAACTGGTTGGCAGACAGAAAGCAAAGAGTAGGAATTAATGGGTCCTGTTCAGAATGGCAGGCAGTGACTAGTGGGGTGCCGCAAGGCTCAGTGCTGGGACCCCAGTTATTTATAATCCTTATTAACGATTTAGACAAAGGAATTAAATGTAACATCTCAAAGTTTGCATATGACACAAAGCTGGGTGGCAGTGTGAGCTGCGAGGAAGATGCTATGAGGCTGCAGGATGACTTGGATAGGTTGGGTGAGATGCATGGCAGATGCAGTATAATGTGGATAAATGTGACGTTATCCACTTTGGTGGCAAGAACAAGAAGGCAGATTATTATCTGAATGGTGTCGGATTAGGAAAAGGGGAGGTGCAACAAGACCTGGGTGGGCTTGTACATCAGTCACTGAAAGTAAGCATGCAGGTATAGCAGGCAGTGAAGAAAGCTAATGGCATGTTGACCTTCATAACAAGAGGATTTGAGTATAGGAGCAAGGAGGTCCTGGTGAGACCACATCTGCAGTTTTGTTCTCCTAATTGGAGGAAGGACATTCTTGCTATTGAGTGAATGCAGCGTAGGTTCACAAGGTTAATTCCCGGGATGGATTGACTGTCATATAATGAAAGAATGGATCGACTGGGATATTTACTGGAATTTAGAAGGAGGAGAGGGGATCTTATAGAAATATATAAAATTCTTAAGGGATTGGACAGGCTAGATGCAGGAAAAATGTTCCCGATGTTGGGGGAGTCCAGAACCAGGGGTGACAGTTTAAGAATAAGGGGTAAGCCATTTAGGATTGAGATGAGGAAAAACCTTTTCACCCAGAGTTGTGAATCTGTGGAATTTTCTGCCACAGAAGCGAGTGGAGGCCAATTCTCTCGATGTTTTCAAGAGAGAGTTAGATATAGCTCTCAGAGCTAACGGATTCATGGGATGTGGAGAGAAAGCAGGAATGGGGTACTGATTTAGAATGGCGGTGCTGGCTCGAATGGCCTACTCCTGCACCTGTTTTCTATGTTTCTATCAAACCAATCTGCAGTTGCTGCATCCACATCTGCACCCTCTGCATATTTATTGTAAGATTAGATGGATTCAACTTGGGAAATCCATGTGCTCAGTACAGAGCAGTACAAGACTCACAGGATAGTAACAGTAAGGGCCTCGGCTGAACCTTCAATGTACTAACAATACATAGCGCATAGAACATAGAACAGTACAGCACAGGAACAAAACCTTTAAGTTCCAATGTCTGTGCCAAGCATGCCATTTAACTAAACTCCTTTGCTTGCATCTGATCCATCTCACTCCTTTCCCTATATATTCACATGCCTATCTAAAAGCTTATTAAACACCACTATCGTATCAACTTCCACCACCATACATGGCAGTGCATTCCAGGTAACCACCCCTATCTGAACCAAACCATGCCCTGCATATCTCTTTCAACTTTGTCCCTCTCATCTTCAGGTTTTGCCCTCTAGTCTTTCCCACTTTCAAACCCTGTGAAAGAGGTTCTGAGTATCTACCCTGTCCATGTGTATCATGATTTTACATACTTACTAGACTAAGTGGGACCCGTCGGGTCCCATTCTCACACGGGAGGCCTGGTCCCTGAATGCAATATTCCACCTCTCCACCAATTCCAATATTTCACCACTCACGTATAGCCACCAACTGCGCATGTGCAGCTGACGGGTTCCCATTGTGATGCCCCTAATCCCCCCACCTCCCCTCACCCCCCCACTCCATCCCTTGCCCGTCCCCACGCCCCCCCCCTCACATCCCCCCCATCCACTCTTAGCGGCTCTCCAGCGGCGCAGCCATTTGCTCCCACTGGGTGCCCATTGTAACGTAGAACACACAGGCATTACTGCGCAGATGCAGCTGACGGGCACAGCAAGTGGAAAAGGGATCTATTAAACCTTAAAATGTGAATAACTCTTAAAATCTTAACTCTTAACTCTTGTTGCATTCTGCAGCCGGGGGAGGGGATCGACTTCAGGAGGGGGCAGTCGGGGGCCGGTGCGGGGAGCGTCCTGCAGCTTGGGGAGGATGACAGCTTCGGGCGGTGGCCAGTGGGGGGGGGGGGGGCTTTCTGGAAGACTAGTATGGGTGTTGTCAGCCAAAGGGACTGGTTTACAGAGGGCTGGTATGGACAGTGTGGGCCAAATGGATTATTGGACTCACAGTTCACTCACTCACTCACGGCTGGTGCACTCACAAGTTACTCGCTCACGGCTGGTGGACTCACAGTTCACTCAGCTACAGCTGGTGGGCTCACAGTTCACTCAGCTACAGCTGGTGCACTCACAAGTTACTCGCTCACGGCTGGTGGACTCACAGTTCACTCAGCTACAGCTGGTGGGCTCACAGTTCACTCAGCTACAGCTGGTGCATTCACAAGTTACTCGCTCACGGCTGGTGGACTCACAGTTCACTCAGCCACGGCTGCTGGGCTCACAGTTCACTCACTCACGGCTGCTGGAGCCACAGTTCACTCACTCACGGCTTCTGGACCCAACTCTCACTCATGGCCTCTGGACCTCCCTCTCACTCACGGCTTCTGGACCCGACTCTCACTCACGACAACCGGGCTTCCGGGCCTCCAGGGTTCTGGGCTTCCGGGTCTTTGGGCTTGATGACTCACATCCGACTTCTGGATTCAAGCCTGGCCTCCGGGGCTTTATTCTCCTCGCCCCTGGAAGGTGCGTTACCTTCATAATGTTTGACAGGTGAGAAGACCAATCTGCTCATCTTATGATTTTTTTAAACCTTCATAACTTTTCTAATATTCCACCGATTGGAAAAAAACTTGGTGTGCTTGGAGCAGAGGCGAACGGTGAGTAAGGTGCTGACCAAATCCTAGCGATATAGGGTACCGTTTTTGCGCAAATTTAAATAAAATGCAGATCGGAAGTGATCAAGTTGAGAGTTTTAGTATTGGTATAGCTATCAGGTCTCCCCTTAGGCTCCAACCCTCGAGAGAAAACAAGTCTAGTTTGTCCAATCCCTCCTTATAGCTAATACCCTTTAATCCAGCATCACAGTAAAATTCATAGCAAGTTCCAAGTTATTGGCTTCATTGCTAGGGGCATTGAATATAAGAGCCAGGAAGTCACAATGCAACTCTGTAGGACTTTAGTTAGGCCGCATTTGGATTATCATGAGCAGTTCTGGTCGCCACATGACAGGAAAGATGTGGACGCTTTGGAGAGTGTACAGTTCACCGGAATGCTGCCTGGATTAGAGGGTTTCAGTTACAGGGAGAGGTTGGATAGACTTGGATTGTTTTCTCTGGAACAGTGGAGATTGATAGAAGTACACAAATTATGAGAGACATCGACAGGCAGAATTATTATCCCAGGGATGAAATATCCAACACTGGAGGACATGGCTATATGGTGAGAGGGGGGATGTTAATGAAGATGTGTGGGGCAAGTTTTTTTACACAGAAAGTTGTGGGGGCCTGGAAAGAATTGCCAGGAGTGGTGGTGGTGGCAGATACAATAGGGCATTTAAGAGACTTTTAGATGGGTGCATTGAAATGTAGGGAATAGAGAGATATGGATCATGTACAGGCAGATGAGATCAGTCTCATCATTGTGAGCACCAACAGCCTGTTCCTGTGCTGCACTGTCATATGTTCTATGTTCTTAAACCACTTCTGAACACTCTCCAAAGACTCCACGTGGTTCCTGTTAATGGGGCCACCAGAACTGCACACAAACACTCCAAATGTGGTGTCAACTACCATTTCTAAAGCTGCAACATGATTGACTGACCCTTATGCCTGACCAATGTAGGCAAGTGTGCTTTGCCACTCTATCTACTTATTTTGCCACTTTCATGGAGCCAAGAGCCCTCTCGGTACATTGATACTTTTAAAGGTCTTGCCATTAACTATACTTTCCCCTGAAGGGCCTGTCCCACTTACACGACTTTTTCGGAGACTGCCGGCACCCGTCATAGGTCGCCGAAAATTTTCAACATGTTGAAAACTCAGCAGCGACCAGAAAGATGCTACGCCTCTTTGGAGACCTCTCACGACCATAGGAGACCGCTCACAACCATACAGGTTGTGTGCCATGAAGAAAAGCAATAAGATATTCATCCAACCTTCTTCTCTGACTCGTACACTTTAATCTTCATCAAACTCCAGCCTATCCCTTTTAAACGTTAGAAAGCTCCTTGTGTCTCAGCAAAACTCCACATGGTCAAAGGGTGTTCCTTCTGCCATGTAGCTCCGAGCTAAACTAAAACTAAGCTTCTGCGCAAGAAACCCAGCACCAAGCACGCCCTTGACTATGTAATAAATCCCACCCACATAATTACAGGCAGACTAAAATTTAAAGACAAATGCCATAATTATTGACACACAAAATAAGCCAAATGGCCACTACAAATAGGTCTCACACTCTGTGCAAATAATTAATCAATGGAGGTGGATTGGAAAATTTGCCATGTCTACTCAATCCAATCCAGGTCTGGTTTAGGTTAGGTTTGAGCATTTGCGAATTGCTATTTAATTGCAATAATTATTTAAGAGTAGATTCTTAGAGCAGATTTAAAGTGGTAACTTTGTAAAATAAAACAGAATCAAAAGATAATTTCAACTTCTAGCACTTAAAATAAACACAAAGCATTCACCAAGTTGTCATAATGATGACTCAACAGCTTCCAATACGTTTTTGCGTTGGTTTTGTATGAGTTCATGAATGGAACCCTAATTTGAAGAGGGAGCAAGGTTATTTCTTGCTTCAAAACTAATTACTTTTCAAATACAATTACCCCATTTTTAAGGGTTTTAATGGAAATGTATTAAAATTAAGGTTATCTAAAGATGTACTGTAAGGTCATTATCTGAGGAGAAAAGCCATTATGAATTCAAATGACTCTTTCCCATTCTTTGCTTTACTTTTAAAGCGATCAATAATATGGATATAAGCAGCTATTAGTTGCATGTGCATGAATAACATTTCTCCTAAACAATTACTGATCATTGCTTGGAACAACAAATCCTTGGGGAATAATAATGGATGAATAACCGCGGATTATTTGTTTTATGTTTTTGAATACTTTGAATGACGATGCATAAAAAATGCTAACACATGTTGTTTTGTTCATTGAGACTGCCACTGATATTTTAATTTCACTCTTATTAGTTTAGTTTAGTTTTGTTTAGAGATACAGCACGGAAACAGGCTCTTCAACCCACCAGGTCCACACTGACCAGCAATCCCCGCACATTAACACAAGCCTACGTACACTAGGGACAATTTACACTTATACCGAGTATACAAACCCAACCCAACTTACAAAACTGTATATTTCTGGAGTGTGGAAGGAAACCGAAGATCTCGGAGAAAACCCACGTGGTCACAGGGAGAACGTACAAACTCTGTCCAGACAGCACCCATGGTCGGGATTGAACTCGCATCTCCAGTGCTGCAAGCGCTGTAAGGCAGCAACTCTACCGCTGCGCCACCGTGCCACCCTAACATTACTTGAACCTTGGTAAGGCAAACATGCTTTGCATTATTGAGAGTCAACAGGGTAGCTGCATTGCTAACATGGAGTTTATTTAAAAAAATATGGAATACACATACAGGAACTAAGTTGCATCAAATCAGTTTTGCAAATGTGTACAGTACTAGCCATGATTCTGGGATGGCTTTATAGATGGCAGGAAGGGGGAAAACTTTCAATTACAACTAAACACCATTAGTGTGCATAATACTGCTTTGGTTTGGTATTTAATTTCAATATTATTCTGATGATTGGACATGGTATACAACTTTTTCCTTCAACATTCATACGCTGTTCAAACATTCAAGTTTTTTCTTGGAATATATCTGTATTGTTCACTTTAATGTTTAGTTGTTGTTTTCAACCTCTAATGGCTAGTATTTGTTCTTCAATCTGTGACTAGCGAATGAAAACTGGTAAACATGTTTCCCAAGATGGTCACAACATGTTGGAGTAACTCAGTGGGACAGGCAGCAACTCTGGATTCCTCCCTTTTTGTGTTTCCTAGTATTTGTCCTTCAGCCTTATGTACCAGGATTTGCCTGTGTTTTTCTGCATGTCTGAAAATGTGCCCACACATATATGTCCATGAGTGAGAGCTTGTGGAGAATCCTACTCAAGTTTAGCTGCCCTCTGAAAAACATGGCCATTCCAGTGACACGTAATATGCAAGCTGTGATTTTAACCAATGGATGGTCCACTGCAGATCCAATCTCATTAGAGACTGGGTTCAATCAGCCTGTATCAATGTTCCAATCCACAGCTCAATCTTCCTTGCTGCAATGCCACACCTCCACCTTCAACAAGCTGCCCACTGATGTGTAACTGGTCTACGGGATAAATGGGAAACTGTCCAACCTTTGTTGGCTGCGATCCAGAACAAGTTCGGCCAGACTTCAATCAGTAAAGAAATTCACCAGTGCTTTCAGTACAACAGCAGAGTTGTCTGAGAAAATATATGATTGACGATCAAGACCTCAAACCCTGCACTCATCTCATGTTCCGCTGTAGTGACCCCCCCCCCAAATGCATGCATTGAAAACATGATCAACATGGATTTGATCAAACCACTAGAGATGGCATGTCAATGTGGTTCCTCAAAATCCTTAAATCCATTGTTTGGGTAAAGGGCCTGTCCCACTTGGAGATTTCTTCGGCAACTGTTCGCATCATTTACTGACGTATCCGGTCACCGAAAAAGTTGCGGCGTGATGCGGCAGTGATGCAGCGGTGACGCGGCCTAATGCGGTGTGAGGACGTATTGACTCCTCAAGTGCCGCAACATTTTTTTTTGTCGCCGCTGGATTTTGAAATGTTCAAAATCTTTCGGCCACCCTGATACGCAATCAATGACCCTGGCAGTCGCAGAAAAAAAATCACCAAGTGGGGCAGGCGCTTAAGTGTTTTCTCCCAGAACAACATTCCAAGCAAAGGCTGAAACATATTCAGCTCAGTTTAGTTTAGTTTATTGTCACGTGTACCGAGGTACAGTGAAACGCTTTTGTTGCGTGCTATCCAGTCAGCGGAAAGACAACACATGATTACAATCGAGCCATTCACAGTGTGCAGATATGCAAGGTAAAGCCAGTGAAGTCTGACCAAAGATAGTCCGAGGGTTCCCAATGAGGTTGGTAGTAGTTCAGCACTGTTCTCTGGTTGTGGTTGGATGATTCAGTTGCCTGATAACAGCTGAGAATAAGTCTCAATGAAGCAACATGCAGAAGTCAAATGAAAATGGCGGAAGGAGAGAATAACCTTCCTTCAGAGCTGAAACATTAACTTTACTTCTCTCACCACAGTTGTTGCATTTTGTGTTTTATTTCAAATTTCCAGCATCTGCATGTCTTTGCTATTCTTTTTCAGCTGAATTCGCAGCCCCAGAGTCTTCCCAGTGTAGTTCATGCATTCCCAGGACCTCAAACAATCTTTCCAGTTCGAAGAGACAATTTACTTGTATTTCTTTCAATTTGCCGCATTATATTCACTGATTACAGACAATAGACAGTAGACAATAGGAGCAGGAGTAGGCCATTTGGCCCTTCAAGCCAGCACCACCATTCAATGTGATTATATGATCATGGCTGCTCATATGATATGGTCTCGTGCTCATTGCGGAGACCAAATGCAGCAATGTTGTTGATGTTTGCTCAACACCACAAGCTTGATCATCCAGACCTTAGAGCCTGCAACGTTCAACAATGTCTTCAATTTCAGACAGTGAGATTTTTCTAAGTTCATAAGTTCCTATTTGCAAAGGCCAGGATTATCTTCCATTCAAGTCAAGTCAAGAGAGTTTATTGTCATGTGTCCAGGATAGGACAATGACATTCTTGCTTTGCTTCAGCACAACAGAATATAGTAGGCATGAATACAGAACAGATCAGTGTGTCCATATACCATTATATAAATATATACACATATCAATTAATAGCAGATAAAGTGCAAATAAACAGATAATGGTCTATTAATGTTCAGAGGTTTGTTTCAGTTAATAGCCTGATGGCTGTGGGGAAGTAGCTATTTCTGAACCTGGATGTTGCAGTCCTCGGGCTCCTGGACCTTCTTCCTGAAGGCAGCGGGGAGATGAGTGTGTGGCCAGAATGGTGTGGCTCCTTGATGATGCTGCCAGCCTTTTTGAAGCAGCGACTACGATAGATTCATAGGTGATAGCAGCAGAATTAGGCCATTCGGCCCATCAAGTCTACTCCACCATTCAATCATGGCTGATCTATCTCTCCCCCCTAACCCCATTCTCCTGCCTTCTCCCCATAACCCCTGACACCCATACTAATCAAGAATCATCTATCCCTGCCTTAAAAGTATCTTTCAAAAGATCGAATCTCCAGCAGTAATTTCCGTTTATAATTTCAAATAATGATTCTACTGGCACCACTTACATTCCATCTACACTGGCCTTTGAGTGCCCTCTTTCACATCTCCCCCTGCCTTCTACCCATCACCGACTATCTCTTCTGCCCACCCCCTTCCCCTTATTCTCTCCCTCTTTAATACTTCACACTACCAGCCTTTTCCGGTTTTGATAGATGATCACTGACCGAAACCATCAGCCTGATTTCTCTCTCCACGGATGCTTCCTGACCTGTTTGTTATTTCTTCCAATTTTCAGCTTTCACTGCCGCTGGCCCTCCTCCTTGTGGAGCTGGGTGACACTGCAACCCAAACCTCCTCCTAGTGGAAGCTGTCGGCACAGCAGGTCAAATGTCTTTTGAGGGAAGAGTTACATTTAGTTTAGAGATACAGCGCGGAAACAGGCCCTTCGGTCCACCGGGTCCGCGCCGACCAGCGATCCCAGCATATCAACACTATCCTACATACACTAGGGACACTTACACCAAGCCAATTTACCAACAAACCTGCACGTCTTTTGAGTGTGGGAGGAAACCGAAGATCTCGGAGAAAACCCAAGCGGTCACGGGAGAACGTACAAACTCCGTACAGCCAGCACCCGTAGTCGGGACTGATCCTGGGTCTCTGGCGCTGCAAGAGCTGTAAAGCAGCAACTCTACTGTTGCACCACCGTGGCAAGTTAAAATTATTTGATGACAATAAACTCTCTTGAATCTTGAATTTGAAAATTGAAATGCAACTGGAACTCAGTAAATTTTACGAGATGTTTGGGGTTAGCTAGAAACTATTTTTGCTAGTAGGGACAAGGAGGGCCTAATCTAAAAATGAGAACTAGGGTTTTCAGACGTGAAGTTTGAAAAAAAACCACAGACTGTCTAAAAACTGGGGACTTTTTTTCCCCAAAATTCGCAAATGTTGTTGAGCCAATTGTTAATTTCAAATCTGAGATTATGGTAACCAAAGATATTTAAGATATTAGAGCAAACCTAAATGTGTAAGAAAGGTCTCAACCAGAACGTCACCCATTCCTTCTCACCAGAAATTCTGTCTGTCCCGCTGAGTTACTCCAGCTTTCTGTGTCTACCTTAGGATACAGA
Source organism: Okamejei kenojei (assembly GCA_035221665.1). NCBI lineage: Eukaryota > Metazoa > Chordata > Chondrichthyes > Rajiformes > Rajidae > Okamejei > Okamejei kenojei. The sequence continues at coordinate 9,007,673 of CM069134.1, forward strand.
TTCCCCTGAGTACTGAAACATCCACAAAGAGTTAAATGGCCCATTCATGTCCTGAAATTCCCTTTTCATCAGCAAGACCCGTGGTTGAAGATGTGGACTCTTATACATCGGCGAGACCAAATGTAGACTGGGCGATCGGTTCACGGAACACCTTCGCTCAGCTTGCCTGAACCTACCTGATCTCCCGGTGACCCGACACTTTAATTCTTCTTCCCATTCCGACACAGACCTTTTTGCCCTCGGTCTCCTCCATTGTCAGAGTGAGGCTAAATGCAAATTGGAGGAACAGCATCTCATATTTCACTTGGGCAGCTTACAGCCCAGTGGTATGAATATAGATTTCTCTAACTTCAGGTAGCCCCGGCATTCCCTCTCTCTCTATCTCACACTAACTTCTCGTTATTATCATACAAACACCTAACAATGGCCTATTCCCTTTATCATTGTTACTTTTTTGCATATTTTTCATTCATTGTACTTTATCTCACCACATCATCATCTAAATCTCTTGTTTCCCTTGTCCCTAACCAGTCTGAAGAAGGGTCTCGACACGAAACGTCATCCATTCCTTCTCTCCCGCGATGCTGCCTGTCCCGCTGAGTTACTCCAGCTTTTTGTGTCTATCTTCAGTTTAAACCAGCATCTGCAGTTCCTTCCTTCACATTCTAATATTCTTATCGGCTTGCTGTCTGTTATAGTGGTTCAAAAATTCGTATAGCTCTTCAAAAATTATTCCTTAAATATGTGGTAAATTCCAAAGATAAATTAAGGAATTACTCAAATCAAAGTACATTCTTCTTCCTTTTCAATGATGTACCAGAATCATGAACTTCAAGGTTTTGCACTCAAGTAAGCATTAAGCAATTAAGCCAATAATAATTATGGCACAGGACTGCTTCAACTTTATCAAGGCCCTATATTCCACTCGTCTTCAAGTACTTTATTACTATTAAGCCCTGTCAAGTTATTAAACCTCCTACTGCTGTGAGACACTGCTGCTTACAAGCCTTGCACAGTCCATGTTATAATGTGGTATGCTTTATGGATCGTCTAGAAACAATTTGAGATGAGATTCTTATATATTCAAAAAATGGTGACTTTGTAATTCAGTTGTGATGCTGTGATTGATTAGTAGGACTGGATGTTACAATCCCTAAGATTTCACTACAATTGACATTCTTGGGTATGACCACCAGGTGAATTTTGCTAACAATCAGACACATCTTCAGTTGTGTACCTCAACGTCACTGGGTGTTTTGGCCTTTTATCACAAGACACCCTCAGTCGAGGCAGGCCCACCACAGGTTGATCAGACCTGGGTGTGTGTCTTATTGTTAGCTTCTAGATGGTCACGTGGCAGCCCAGACAGCATCTTTCCTCTTCAGCCACAGCCACTGACTGCTCCGTTCGGCGGCATTGGCAAGTTCTTTTATTGCCCTCCTTTGTGCCTGCCCTTTGACTCCTACCTCCCTCAGGAGCCTTGCGGTGGAACTGGCTACAAAGCCCCTGCACCCCACCTCCACTCGACACAACCTTACCCTCCAACCTCTCTCCTCTGCCTCTGCTGCAAGGTTTGAATATCGAAGCTTTTTCCTTTCATAAGCCTCGTCCACAGCCTCCTCCCATGGGACCGTCAGCTCAATGATGAAAACACGGCGACAGGAGTTGGACCAGAGAACGAGGTCCGGTCGCAGGTTGGTAACTGTGATTTCAACTGGGAACGAAAGCCTCTGGCCTAGGTCAACACGCATTTCCCAGTCCCTGGCTGCGTTCAGTGGGCATGAGTTGCGAGGCGAGGGGTTAGTCCTCCGTTTCTCTCCTTCCCGGATGAAGGATGGTATTTGCGGGAATGTTATCTGGACATTGATAGGCATGGCGTTGGTGGTTACTCCCTTGCCCTTGAGTTCAGCTGTCAAACACCTCAGCACCTGGTTGTGTCGCCAGGTGTATCTGCCTTGTGTTAGGCTGGTCTTGCAACCGACCAGGATGTGCTTGAGGTTTGCTGGAACTGCACACAGGGGGCAGGCTGGATACTCTCCCAGTCAAAGATTTAGGTTTGTGGGAGAGGGAAGGAAGGTTTCATTGCTCCCAGGCCAAAGCCTCCTCGGCCTTGTTGGACATGGCCCACTATGTCCTGGTGTTGGAGGGCGGATTTTGCGTCCAGTACCACTGCTGCTAGAGTCCATTTCTTCCCTGTTGCTAGGGTTGGAGCGACACCTCTTATTATTGGGTCCCGGGATTCTGTTAGTGTCATGTCCAGCCTCACTTTGGCACATTTGTATTCCTCCACCAGGCTTGAGACTGGCAGTGAGAGGGCTCCATTCCCATAAAGCCCTATGCTGCTGAGGCATCTCGGTAGCCCAAGCCACTTCCTCACTTGTGAGTTCACCAGTCTCTCCAGCTGGTTGGCATGGGATAAAGTGACCTTGTAGATGGTAATTGGCCACATGAGTCGGGGCAGTAGACCGAATTGAAGGCACCAAAGCTTCAGCTTCCCTGGGAGAGCAGTGTTGTTGATTTGCTTGAGGCCACTGATTGTATCCTGCCTGAGTTGTTCCACCTGCTCTGCATCCTTGAGGTATGCGATGTACCATCGCCCGAGGCTTTTGACCGGCTTCTCCAGGACAGTTGGTATTGTTTCGTTATTGATGCGGAACCTTCCATCAGTGAGCCGGTTTGACGATGAAATACTGCAGGATTTGCTCCAATCTCCATTCGTGCCCATTTGATGTTTTCCTGGAGTTTATCCAGCAGGCATTTGGTGCAGGCTTTTGTTGTTGTTATTGTGGTCATGTCGTCCATGTACGCCCTGATTGGAGGAAGACGCAGCCCACTCTTCAAGCGTTCCCCTCCGACCACCCATCGTGATGCTCGAATGATGAGCTCCATTGCCATGGTGAAAACCAGAGGAGAAATGGTACAGCCTGCCATTATGCCTACCTCAAGGTGCTGCCAGGCGGTGGTGTTGTCCTGTGTTGTGACGCAGAACTGGAGGTCCTGGAAGTAAGCTTTTACCAGCTTTGTGATGACCTCTGGGACCTGGAAGAAATTAAAAGCTGCCCAAAGAGTCTCATGGGGCACCGAACCAAAGGCATTGGCTAGATCTAAGAACACCACATGCAGATCTCTCTTTTCCTTCTTGGCAGTTTGTATCTGGTGCCAGATGACGTTTGCATGTTCCAGACATCCTGAGAAACCACGTACCCCTGCTTTCTGCACTGACGTGTCAATGAAGTTGTTGCTCTGCAAAAATGCTGAGAGTCTTTGGGCCACAACACCAAAGAAGATCTTTCCTTCCACGTTCAGAAGGCTGATCTGGTGGAATTGGCTAATGGGTGAGGAGTTTTTTCTTTGGGAATTAACATCCCTCCTGCCCTTCGCCATGCCTTAGGTATGATTCCTTTCCCCCATGCCACTTTCATTAACTTCCAAAGGTATTTCAGGGCACCAGGGGTGTTCTTATAGAGCCTGTATGGAATGCCATTGAGCCCTGAGGCTGATGCTGTTCTTGCCCGTTTGACTGTGTTCTCCACCACCTTCCATGTAGGAGGCCTTATGTCCATCTGGTGCTCAGGTGGGTGGATAGGTGGCATGTCATCTGGAATGGTGACTGGCTCATGCCTCAGGTTGTCAGAGTAGGTCTTCCTCAGGTGCTCCCCCAGTTCCCTTACAGGTACTCTCAGGATCCCGCTCTTCTACCTGACAAAGAGGCTTTTGACAAACTTATACGGATCTCTGTAGAAACTTGTCCTCACCCGTTCTTTCTTCTTGTGTTGCTTTCTCCGGCATTCTGCTCTTCGCAGGATTGCCAGGCGCTGCTTTATTTCTGCCTGCAGTGCCACGAGTCCTTTCCTTTCTGGCTCTGTGGCCTTCCGCCACTGTTTTCTCAGCTGCCTCCTTTCTTTCATCAGTCTTTTGATCTGCTGCTGCCTCCTGGACTTGTACTGGAGTGCTGGTTCCTTCTGTATCCTCTGTTTCACAACCTTCACCCCAAATCTCTCTGCCCCATAGTTGTATATGGTGTCTCCCATCTTCTCCAGTTTTATTTCCACACATCCCTTCAATCCTTCCAGAAGACGGACGAGGTCAGTGTTAACAGTCTCCCACTCTTTCCTTTGGCAGGATTTAGGCCACAGGATTTGAGGCTTTTTCCCTTCCATTTTTCTCTCTACCACTAACTGTGGCTGTTTGGGCTCTGGACTCGAGTCCGTTGGTGGTTCTGTACCTGGTTGAGCTTCGCGTGGGGTGCTGATACCCTGTGGACTGTGGTGGCTATCCTGCCACTGGGCTTCACTCGACTGATTTGGCCTACCTCTTAGAAAGTAATGGCCAATGCAAGGCCCCACACGAAGCTCTCTCACGTTATCTCTCTCACAGTATTATATCACGTTATGTCGGGCACTATTGTCCAGCTTGATAAACTTTTACTCCAGCTGCTGCTGCAAGACTGCAGATGAGATGATCGGGTGGGGTGGGTTGGGTGAGCTGAGGGTCAGAGTGGTGAGGTGGTGGAGACAGAGGGTTGTGAATCTGTGGAATTCTCTGCCTCAGAAGGCAGTGGAGGCCAATTCTCTGGATGCTTTCAAGAGAGAGCTCGATTGAGCTCTTAAAGATAGTGGAGTCGGGGGATATGGGGAGAAGGCAGGAACAGGTTACTGATTGTGGATGATCAGACATGATCTCAGTGAATGGCGGTGCTGGCTTGCGGTGCCGAATGGCCTACTCCTGCACCTATTGTCTATTGAGATGGACTGTCGGGATGTGGCAGAGTTGGGGGATTGATGGCAGTGACTGTTGGTGTGGTGGAGTGGCTGCAGCAGTGGGGATGGTGAGATGGTGTTCTTGGGTGGTCAGGTGGAACAGGAATGGTGGGTGGAGGGGTGATGCAATTGTAGAGGTGATGACTTGGTGGGGCTGAGGCGTTAGGGAAGTGATGATAAAGAGCTGGTGGGTTGCTTAGGGTGAGGAGCAGTGGTGGGGCCGGTGAGAATGGTTGTATGTGCTGGGGAGATTGCTGGGGATAGTGGAGTGGGGGGGGTGGGGGGTTGGTGGGGTAGTTGTGGTGGTGGGATTGCTGTAGTAATGGGGTGTTCAGTGTCATGGGGTGGTGGGATGGTTGGTTGTTAACATTAGTGGGTTTGGTTGGTTGGGAGGGGTAATGGTGATGAGTTTGGTTGTAGGAGGGGGAAGACTGATTTTATTTGGTTGGGTGGTTGGGATACTGTCGGTATTGGGACCTGGTAGTTTGGTATTAGGAAGGTGGTTTTGGTTGGGGTGGCATATTGGGTAGAAGTTGAACATTCTGAATATAGATGCAAGGAGGTGACTATGCTGGATGACTTCATTTGTGGTCACAGTATGTAAGGAAAGGAAATCCAGGAGAGACCACTGTAATAACCAGCATTAAACAAAAACCTATCTGCTGACAGAGCAGAGGTCGATAGAAGCGGTGAGAAAGTGCATGGATTGTTTCTCAGGAGAGGAGATAAATTAATCCGTCAGGACCCTGATTCTATGGCCTGCAATCTTCTGTAATCCATTTGGATTTGTTCCTGTATCAACTTACAGGAGTTGGAGAAAGAGCAATTCTTGCTTTCTTCTCACATGACAAGGCAAGACTGCTCACAGTGTAGCACTCACAAACTTGAAATAGGAATCCATTTCTCGGTATCAATGATAGAGCAAGGGGAGAAATAAAAAAAGACTGTTTGCCAGAAAGTTTTGGCGTGAAAGCAGAATACTGATCAAAGTCAGAAGGGAACATCAGCCACAGTTGAACTGCAGCGACCCTGATATTGCTGCAGGCTCTGCCAATCAACTGACATGGGGTCTGACTGGCATCACCCTGGCTCTTTGGTGAACTGTGGCAAATAACTGTAATCAGCCGATTTACGAAAGAGCTAACCTCCTAAACCTGATTGTCTGGTTGCAAACACCATTAAACAGTGACCCTCCTTGCAGATTACACAATCCATCACGGCTTTGAGTCTGGGGTTGTTCAACACAGCACAATTACTGCATGACCTTCAGTACAAGAACTTCAGGGCAGAAAGTTGTTACAACTATACAGGGCATCGGTGAGAGTAGAGATGAGGCCTAGCAAACAGTTTTGGTCTCATTACTAAACAAAGATATATTTGCACTGGAGGTAGTTAAGGCAGTGGATTCCTGGGGTGAAAGGGCTGTCGCACACACAGGCAAAGCTTTTGAAGAGTCAGGATGATGATCATTGAGGTGAGGCAGGATTTTACTGAAGCACATGAGGGTAGATGTTGAGATGATGATTCCTCTTGTGCAGAAGTATAGAACAAAGTTATATAGTTTGTATATCCCCGCGAGCCCCGCGGGCCGAAGTCCGGTGCATTGACGGAGCCCCGCGAGTCGAGGGACCCTGGGTCGGCGGAGCCCGCAACTGCGGCCTGGGTCCGCGTCACGGAGGCGTCCGGAGAGGACCCGGTGGCGATAGTGGAGAGGTCGGTGCGGCGGTCGATGATAGCGCCGACGGACGGACGAGGACAGACCACGTGGAAGTGAGGACGCCGCTGCCGGGGGAAGGAACAAAGGAAGACCTGGCGTGGGGGGACCTGGAGCGGGGTTACTTTATAACTTTGTAAGCGCCCTTTGTGTGGTGACTATTTGCATACCTCGGGTATATGCAAGCAAAGTATTTCACTGTCGGGGCTAGGGATGCTAGGGTCGGGTGAGTGGTGAGCGGGCGTAGGGAAGGGTAGTGGGACACATCTGAGCTTTTTCTTTTCACTTCTTTGTTAGTTCAAGGGTTTTTTCCTTCTTCCTTCTTCCTTTTCATTCTTTCCTTTTTACTTTTTTCCGATTCACTTACCAGTTAAAACTGAAGTTGTAAGAAAATCGTATCATTGTTATGTTGATTACTTTCTCCTTGTAAAAATTGCTGCTAATAAATATTTTTAAAAAAAGAAAATGTTTTTCACTGTGACTTGACACATGTGACAATGTGACAATAAAGCATTCATTCATTAATTCATTCATTCAGTTTCAGATAATACTCATGTAAAGAGGAATTTCTTCTCTCCAAGATACATTGATCATGAGTTTATCACTCTGTATAGCTGAGGAGGCTGCATCATTGAATATATTCAAAGCCAAGACAGACAGAACTTTGGTATATGGACAATAGGCAAGAGAGTGATGTTGAGGATTCTCTTGAACAGAGGAGCAGATTAAAAGCTTAAACCCTCCTTCTGCTCCTGTCTTTGACTTCTCATATTCTTGTTGAATGAATAGTTGCAATGAACTCTGACTAGACCAGACATTTATTGTAGCAACTATATGAATTAGCAAACACTTTGCTTAATTTTTTGCAGCTATAATTAATGCCTTATTATGCCTTGTTAATTATGTCAATTAAGCACATACATCAATGTTAATGAGGTATGTTATATATGATAGAATATCTGTTAAATGGGCAGAACATTTTTCTTCATTACTGTAGCCAATCCCAAAATTTCAATATTAAATATGTGTCCCTGACTCATTTAAATCAACAATCTCCCTTATATCAATGAAAGAATGAAAAGGAAGAAGGAAGAAGGAAAAAACCCTGAACTAACAAAGAAGTGGAAAAAAAAGCTCAGATAATGTATACTTCAAGGTCACCATGTGCCATTGCTACTTATATTTTTGAGTTTATTAAAATGTAGGGTGGCATGGTGGCACAGCAGTAGAGTTGCTGCATTACAGTTCCAGAGACCCAGGTTCAATCCTAACTATAGGTGCTGTCTGTACGGAGTTTGTACGTTCTCCACGTGACCTGCATGGGTTTTCTCCGGGATCTCCAGTTTCCTCGCACACTCCAAAGACATACGTGTTTGTAGAGTAATTGGCTTGGCATAATAGTAAATTGTCACTAGTGTGTGTAGGATAGTGTAAGTGCGTGGGGATCATGGTCGGCTCGGGTTCAGTGGGTTGAAGGGCCTGTTTCCGCGCTGTATCTGGGGCCTGGGTCGGCGCCAGGCTCTAGGGGCTAGCAGAATCAAGGATATGGGGAGAAGGCAGGCATGGGTTACTGATTGTGGATGATCAGCCATGATCACAATGAATGGCTGTGCTGGCTCAATGGGCCAAATGGCCTCCTCCTGCAACTATTTTCCTTTTTTTATGTTTCTATCTCGAAACTAAGCTAAACTGACCGAGTGTCATCGGGACAAGAGTGTAACTTGTCCAGCAAGAAAAGCTTTATAATTAATGTCGCCGACTGAGGGCAAACAATCACAAGGTGGACAGTTAAAGACTCTCTGTGTACATCCATAAAGAGTTACAACATTGACACATACCATTGTGCACAACAAGCATTGGATTATCCTGTTTATCGGACCCGCATAAAAAGTGATGCTTGCTCATGCGAGAAAGCTGGGAAAGGAAGAAGTTAAGAGGAAAAGCAAACCAAGAACTACTGATACCACAGCGCGCCTGACCTTTGTCATCTGACATTGGTCTCGCCAGCTATTTCCATACACATTGCAATACTATAGACTGGATCGCATGGTCTGGCTTGAGAATGATTCTTGAACAACAACAACAATTAGCAACAAAATCCCCAGAGTCTAACATGCCTTAGTCTGTAGTTTTTCTTTAATTAATTTTTGTTTGGAAAGGCTACTGGGAATGCTGGCTTCACTGTTCATCCCTGACTGCATTGAACTGAGGAGGTGCATAGACGTTAATAGTAAGATTAAATGAGAACTTACCAGTTTGAAGTTTGATCTTTATTTTATGGAGGAGTTACGATGAGGGAATTTGTGAAGAGCCTGCCAGCCCGCATGCTCATCAATCTTCAAAGCAGCAGTGTGAAATCACAGATAACAGTTGATGAACTGAATATAGGAAGATTCGAGAAATTAGAACTACCAGCTGACCTTTATGAGAGAGGGTTGGGAGCGGAGGGCACGTAATCCCTCATCGTAACTCCTCAGAAAATAAAGATCAAACTTCAAACTGGTAAGTTCTCGTTTAATCTTACTATTTTACTTCGGAGTCACGTGAGTGACTACATGAAGATTTCAAAGCTCTGTGATTTCATGCCGTGAACTTGAGTCCACACAACACAACTGCATCAGTTGCCCACTGATGAGTGAACATTAATAACGCATTCAGACATAACATATATATAAACTTGCTGATACTTTTTAATGAACAAATAATAATAATAGTAACCCCTCTCATCCGGGAGAAAACTATAAAACAGAACCAAAGATAGAGTTGGCAAATAGCCCCCAGTCTGGCAATGGGTTTGTTATAAAATGTTTGGAAAGGTACGTTCATTTGACCATCCTGCTACTGCTAGGATGTGGTCCAGCGAAACGTCTATAACCCTCGCTGCTGATATTGTTGCAGCCCTGGTGGAGTGAGATTTGAAAATGTCAGTGTTCACTCCTGCACCAGCCAGAACCCGTTTTAACCACCTGGAGATGGTCTGTACTGATACCTTTTAATGAGGTTTTATGTAACTAACAAACATTGCTAGTTCAGAGCCTCTAAGGTTCTTAGTGACCTTAACATACTGTTGTAGATGTGTGACCACACAAAACTGAAGGTTCATGGGGTATGCCAAAAATCTATTCGAGACCTGATGCCCCTGGTCTACTCTGCTTGACTAAGTCATAAATATAAAATGTTATTTAGCCTGCAGATGTAACCATCCTGTCCAGTCGCAGCTTATGCAATGACTGGACCCATTGCACTGAAACCAGCGCCATGAGCATAACAACTTTGTAAGTGAGTTTGACCAAGGACAGGGATGTAGATGGAACCCACTGGCGAAGTAGTGCTAACACATTGTTAATATTGCATATTTCTGTGTACCTGGGCCTGAGGGAATTTGTGTTAAAGATATCCTTCATAAATCTGCATATCAGAGGGTGAGACCCGACAGAGTGGGTCCTGTTCCCTGCAGCAAATATGATGAGAAGGCACGTTTGGCACAGTTAATGGCACTATAACTTAATTTTTTGTCAAAGACCCATTTGAAAAAGTACTCCAAGACGTCAGTTATCCGTGCTGTATTATATATAATATTAGCATTTAAACAAAACACTTCCCATCTCTTGATGAGGGAATATACTGCTTTTTTGGTGCTATCCCTGCAATGTGCAGAGCATGTCCATTGTTTGGTCTGACAACCCGAGCCGCAGGAACGGTCTTCTCAGATTCTGCAAGTCAATGAATTGATTTTATCATGCAGAGGATGGTTTCCCATGTCACGGGCTGAACCAGCAATTTTTGTGTTTAGAAATAACCATATAAGGTTCTATTATCATTCCCAACATCAGCGGGAATCATGGCTGCAGGCCAGTCAGGCACTTCGAAAATGCCTGAAGCGGGATCTTGCTGAATTTTTTGCAAGACCTGACTGATGAGGCAGAATGGAGGAAAGACATAAAAGAACATTCCTCCCCAGTGTAGCGAGAATGCATGTATTGACACTACCCCTGGATGTGGCAACCATGCCACATATTTTTGCAACTGGTGATTGAGCCTGGATGGAAACACATTGTTATTCGGCATTCCATTGAGCCACAATGTCATTAAATACTTTATGATCCAACATCTATTCCGTGTTGTCATTGATTTTACGTGATGATACACCAGCGCCAAATGAGGTTAGGTAAACTGTCACAGGATACTGACTTGATTGCACCAATGTGATTAACATATGCCACCACCATAGTGTATCAACTTGGTTGAGCATGCAGATTATGCATATTCACACAATAACCTTTAACCCATAGAATGCATCTAGTGTCTATAGCTAGTTGATACCATATAACTGAAGAATTGGTAACTCATGCAAATCCCATCCACCTCCGTAACTAGAGATAGTATTAGTAATTTTCCATCTTTGAGCACTAGCATCAGTTTGTAATATAACTGAAGATTGCTGACCAAAAATTTCACTGGAGTAATGCTGAATACTGTTCGTCCACCATTGTGACTTTGACAGCTTCAGCTGGTAATAGCATAGGTCTGTTAACAATGACCTTCATGGTACTTGAGAGCTTGCTCCTTTGCACGTTGTAAGTTCTGATAATACAAAGGCCCAAATTGTGCAGCTAGAAAACACAGCCACTAAATTGCCAATTACACTGGCCACTTTGATGAATAGAAGGCTGCTTCATAACAACAAGGTTGTTACAGGCTTTTATTAATCCGAATCTCTTGCCCCAGGGCGGAGTCATAGACAAATTAATAGAGTTAAAGGTAAAACCCAATAATCAATAACTCTAGTTGGTATCAACTTAAACTTAACTGGATGGATGAAAAACCCCAATTTCTAAAATATAGTTTTGCGGCTGACACAGATAATTTAGCAAAATACAGCATTTTAGAATATCATCCAGATAGGACTGGCTTTAGTCCCATTTTGCCATGCTTTAATGCTATCGTTGACCCATCCAGCTAAATTTCAAATATCTCCGGTGATACCCGTGAATGGGAACTGAATAGTACACATCTTTGAGATCGATCCATGCCATAAAGCATCCTATGGAAATCAGTTGTTAGACAGTAACAAAGTTTCCCATTCTAAAATGCCTATACTGCACATGTGAGTTAAATCAAGGACGATCCGACATCCTCCATCTTTCAAAATGAACAGGCAAAGCCTGCCATAATTCTGAGCTTGCCTCGAAAGGCAACTCCGGCCATAATTCTGAGCCTGCCTCGAAAGACAACTCTGGCCACAATTCCAAGCCTGCTTGGAACCCTTGCATAGTGTGGAGTATAAACTGATCTTATGTTAACATTTTTAGTTTGTAAACGGTTCTGAATAATGTCATGTTGTCATAGTTAGCCATTGTCATTCGTACAAATTTGCTTTCTCATCCAGGTCTTACCTGTTTGGATAGGTCTTCCCCAAAGAGAAGATTCAGTGGCTGGACATTGCTGGCCTTACATAAGCCTGCAAATTTGGGTTTTAAGGCAGGTCTGATGGCGTTTTTTTGAAAGCCGTTCATTTTGAAGTGTTGAATTTGCGTGACCTGGTGTCCGCCACTGTATATAGCTTACCTGGAAGGTAAGTGGCTGAGATCCATATATTCCTTTCCAGACACCAGTGCCAGATATTATTAACCAATTCATCACATGACATCGACTTTATTCCTCCCATATGATTAATATAGGCCACCACAGTGGTATTATCAATCTGTAATCGTACATGCAAATGGTGCATGTCTGAGCAGTAGGCCCGGAGTCCATGAAATGCTCCCAGCATTTCTAGATAATTAATCCCTAGTGCTCCAAACAGGGTTAATTCTTGTGCACTCCATCTGCCACCACAACTAGAGGTGGTATTAGTTGCTCCCCAACCTTTTGCACTGGCATCAGTCTGTAATGTAACCGTGGGATTCATGATAGTGATGGGGTTAGATTTTATTACTTGTCCCATTATTACTTTGGCCCATTCAGCATGGTTAGAACAATGCTGAATATTGTCTATCCACCAATTTAACTCTAATATTGGTTTCCCTGGTAGTTCCATAGGCCTATCAAAATGGCCTGCATAAGTTTTTAAGAGCTAATATTTTTGCTCTTTGTAGATTGTGGTAATGGAGTGGTCCAAATTTTGCTGCTGGAAATGCAGCCACTAGTTTTCCAATTACTCTGGCTACTTGCTGAATGGATCGTTTTCTGATGCTAGTGAGGCTTTTACATGCTTCAGTCAAGTCTGCCACTTTGTTTGGTGGCAAGCTGATAGACATTTGAAACCCCAAATAATCCATGTAGTGGAGGGTCTCAATTTTGATTTATCTGGATGAATGATAAATCCCAGCTTTTGAAAAAGATGCTTTGTGGCTGATACTGCCAATGTAGCCAACTCTAAATTTTCTCCTACAATGAGAATATCATCAAGGTAGGCCATAACAATATGCTTTTGTTTCCTCAAATATGCTAAAGCTGGTTTTAACAATTTGGTAAACAGCCTGGGTGCCGATGATAACCCATTGGGTAAGGCCTTATACTGCCAAAGCTGTCCCCATCCAGACAAATTTCAGATATTTACCATGATCCTTGTGTATTGGTACTGAATAGTATGCATCCTTTAGGTCAATGCAAGCCATGTAGTACCTGTCAGAGATTAGCTGTTTGGCTGTGAAAAACATGTCCATTTTGAAATGGGCATACTGAACGGAAGTATTCAGTTCGGTCAAATCTATTATGATGCGGCATCCGCCGTCTTTTTTGTTTTTGGTAAAAATGTTTGATACGAACTCTTGAGATTCTCTGTTTGTCTTCTCAATTACTCCTTTTGCGTTTAATCTTAAAAGTTCAGCATGGCCTGCTGTTCTCTCTTTTTGTGAAAGTATAAAACTTTTGGCTAGGTGTATGCTGAACTGGGATGGGGAGTTCGTAAACAAATTAAATTTTGTATCCTGAATACTTCCGAGTATTTAAGGATCAGAGGTAAACGTGCTCCACACATGACGAAACAAGTGCAACTGTCCCCTAACCCGTGATGAGCCTAGACATGCAATGTTTTGATGCAACCAGACCCACCTACCTCCATGGTTACCGGCGGTGCTGTGTTAGGTTGTCTTTGTCCTTGCTTCTTGTTCTGTTGTGTTGCTGCGGTGTGGGGTTGGCGCATTTTCCAAGAAGGCCGGGCTGGGCCATGGTCTAAAATAGACCATTGCGCAGGTGGGCCGGCCTTCGAGCTTTCACCACCAGATGGTCTCTCGTTGTAACGGTGCCTGGTGGATGTGTAGGGATGCTGCCGCCGCTGATATGGGGTTTTGGAGGTGTTCGGCACCTTAATCATGTTGCCCTAATGGGGTTGTTGACAGCAGGCACATTAAGAGACATACACTGTACAATGCTCTGGCGCAAGGTATTTTTCTGCCGTATTGTTTATTGCTTGTTCCTGCAGCTGTTTTTTTTTGCATTGTAATTTATACTGGCTGCCAGCTTAGGATGCAATGGCAGCCCTTTTTGGGTAGGCATAGTGAATTTGTTGACCATACCCAGTAATTCTTCTTGCGGCACCCCTGACACAGGTGAGTCTTCAGCCATGTCCCCTTCTTCAGGGTCAGCCCAGCTCTGACCCCCAATGCTCCACTGTGAAGAGGGTGAGACATTTGGCAGTCCTTGATAGGATGCTGCCGTGGGTCTGCGAAGAGACCCACTGTGACTCTGCCCCTGCAAAAGCAGGTCACGCTGGAGCAATTGCTCCACCATCCGCTCCATGCGGGAAAGACGCCCGCCATTGCTATCCGCGAATGGGGTGTCCTCAGGTCCGGACCCAGCCGAGTCAACGGACCTGTCCGACTTCCGGCTGGTTTTGCCGCCGGACCGCGGCGCACCTGCGGTCTGTTGCGGCGCGAAGTCGGGGGCTGCTGGATGCACCTGCAGCTCTGGAGAGTCGGCACGCTGCTGGCTGCTTTCCACAGCAGCGATTTTTGCCGCTGCTCTCCGCGATTTCCTGGACTCCATGGTGCTGTTCTTTCTTCAACTGTGAAAACACACCACACAGAGTTGCCACGAAACTCAAGCAGAATGGTAAGTACTTACCTCCGGCTTGTTTTTTAAATTACGCTGGAGGAGCAACGCTCCTCCCGACTGTCGCATCCGCAATGCGTCCGACGATATGTCGCGCATGCGCGCTGGCGGGGTCTTCACTTAGTCACTCACGTGACTCCGAAGTAAAATATAAATTAAAGGTTGCATTAGAATATGGGGTGGGCCATTTAGGACTGAGATGAGGAAAAACTTTTTCACCTAAAGAGTTGTGAATCTGTGGAATTTTCGGCCACAGAAGGCAGTGGAGGCCAGTTCACGATGTTTTCAAGAGAGAGTTCGATGTAGCTCTTAGGGCTAATTGAATCACGGGATATGGGGAGAAAGCAAGAACGGGGACTGATTTAGGATCATTAGCCATGATCATATTGAATGGCGGAGGTAGACAAAAATGCTGGAGAAATTCAGCGGGCGAGGCAGCATTAATGAAGCGAAGGAATACAGTGACGTTTCGGTTCGAGACCCTTCTTCAGAATGATGTGGGGGTTGGGGGGGGGGTTGGCAGGAAGAAGAATGGCGGTGTTGGCTCGAAAGGCCAAATGGCCTACTGACCTGCCTAATATCCGATAACAATGCAGCACATATTAAAATAGTACTATGCTGTATTTAATATGAAGAGATGAATGAAGGATTTCTGATTGTGTCAATTTTCTTAAAAAATAAAATAAATCATTCAATCACAGATATGGATATATTTGGAAGGCCAGGATTATTTTCCTTAATAAGTTCAAAAGTGAGAGGAGCAGAATTAGGCTATTTGGCCCATCAAGTCTACTCCGCCATTCAATCATGGCTGATCTATCTCTCCCTCCCAACCCTATTCTCCTGCCTTCTCCCCATAACCTCCGACACCCGTACTAATCAAGAATCTATCTATCTTTGCCTCAAAAATATCCACTGTCTTGGCCTCCACAGTTTTCTGTGGCAAAGAATTCCACAGATTCACCACTCTCTGACTAAAGAAATTCCTCCTCATCTCCTTCCTAAAAGAACATACATTATTTCTGAGGCTATGACCTATGGTGGATGTTTACACTCCCACTAGTGTAAGCAACCTCTCCACATCCACTCTATCCAGGCCTTTCACTCTTCTGTACGTTTCAATGAGGTCCCCACTCATTCCTCGGCTCGGAGGACTCCCTCATTCCAGCCACAGTCCACCGGCTACTCCGAGCAGGGGCTGGCTCAGCGGCTTCCTCCCTGCAGTCCGCAGCAGGCAGGGAGCTTCTGGCGCTTGGCCGTCTGGGAGCAAGGACGAGCAATAGTCTTCCCCACCAGTAATCCGGCTGGACTTGGAAAGCAAAAAGCTGCGCGTGCTGGAATTTTTAAATCAAAGCAAAAGGTGATGAAAAATTGAGCAGCATCTGTGGAAAGAGAAACAGAGTTAACTGCTTCAGGTTAAAGGCAGATCCTAGCCAACGTAAAATAAAAATATCGAATGGCTGGTAAAATGAAGAACTGAGGCTTTATTTTTTTTTTGTAAGATTTTTATTAGAAGTAATTACATATTAAGAAGAAATATAAAATCCAATTAAAGCAAAAGAAAATATTAACGTCACATACATTCTTAATATTTTTAAAATTAACAATCAATCTTATTTGTACTTCTATAATTTTCTTTTTTATTTTATAGCAGTAGGAAATAAAAAAGGGAAAAAGAAAAGAAAAAAAAGAGAGATAAACTGATTGAGTGGAGTATTAAACAAGATATTCTTCAATGGAGATATATTTATCTATTGTCTATAATTCTTCATCCATTCATATATTCAGGCTTCCGTCATGGCTTCGAACCGGACCATCTTGACCCTTTAAATATTCAATAAATGGAGACCATATTCCTCTGAACTGGTCCAGCCTGTCCAACAGGGCAAGCCTTAATCGTTCCAAGTGTAACGTCTCCGACATTTCTGTAATCCACATTTTAGTTGTGGGGGAAGTAGAACCTTTCCAAAATCTTAGTATTAATTTTTTACCAATTAATAAACTATAACCGATAAAAATTATTTGTTGTGTTGTTAATATCTGATTTGTTTCCAGTATTCCCAATATAATTAGTTTTGAGTCTGGAATCAACTTTGCATTAACTACAATTGAGATTATCTTAAAAATTTCTATCCAAAAATTAGTGATTTTTATACATTTTGTGAATGAATGCGTTAAATTAGCTTCTAATTGTTGACACTTATCACATATTGCGGACACATTTGAGAAAATTCTATTTAATTTGGACTTTGAGAGATGTAATCTATGTATAACTTTAAATTGTATCAAGGAGTGTCTAGCATTTAATGAACAATGATGTATATATTGTAAACTTTCATTCCATACTTCTCTACTGATTACTTGACCTAGTTCATTTTCCCATGCTTGTCTATATTTATCCGTATTTGGTAAATCATTTTCCAATAAAATATTATAAATATATGATATTAATTTCTCTGTATTCGGATGTTTATTTAAACATTAATCTAAAATTTCTGTCTTTCTATTCCTAAAATCCAGTGTATTTGATTTAACATAATCTCTAATTTGTAGATATCGAAAATATTCTTTAAAATGTAATCCATAATTTTGTTGTAATTCCTGAAATGAGAGAAATAAGTTTTCCCTGTAAAGATCACCGATCTTATTTATTCCATAGTTCTTCCGTTTTAAGAAACCTTTGTCCATCGGTGAAGGTTTAAAAGAAATATTGTTTACTATTGGAAGAGCTAGTGGTACATTCTGTAATTTTAATGTTTTTTTTAATTGTTTCCAAATACGTATTCCACTTTCTATTAATGGGTTTTCTTTATAAGTTTTCTTATGTATTGGAGTATTAGCAAATAAAATCGAACTAATTTCAAAAGGGATACAGTCTTCTTTTTCCATCTTTAACCAATTTGGTTGATTATCTAGTTCACCCAACCAAAAATTCATATTTTTTATATTAACTGCCCAATAATAAAACATAAAATTAGGCAGTGCAAAGCCACCATTTATTTTTGATTTACATAGATGCTGTTTAATTATTCTATGATTCTTATAATCCCAAATAAAATTAGTAACCATGGAGTCCACTTTCTTAAAGAAATTTTTAGGAAGATATATCGGGATCATTTGAAACAAATATAGTAATTGTGGAAGGTGAACCTCCGCCCCAGTCTCAAGTCTTTTGCAGACTCTAACAGGTTTTCTTCCACGATTGCCCTGTATTTGGCAAATCCTAGCCAACGTAAAATAAAAATATCGAATGGCTGGTAAAATGAAGAACTGAGGCTTTATTGTAAAGTTTCATTGACTGGGTCTCATTCGACTGCTGGCTTGCTCACCCTCCCGAAAGGTATAGTGATACGTGACAGGATAGAGTTTTACTCTGACATATAAAAAATTCTGACCTCACCCAAACAGGTTTTGCTCATTATGTCTTCACTTTTTATAATATCTGTGGTGACAACCCAAAGGCTTCAGGTTACACCCATGTCCCCCTGGCCCACCTCAGGACATTTATATCACAGGTTGGACCAGCTGATCTTGCTTGTCAGGTCAGCTTACTTCCATGTTGATGCCAAACACTTAACTCTCCAAGCTCCCACGTTGAATATCCACTGAGTTTTAGTTTAGCTCAGTGTTACAGCGCAGAAACAGGCCCTTCGGCCCACCGAGTCCGCGCTGACCAGCGATCCCCGCACATTCACACTACCCTACACACACTAGGGACAATACACATTTATTCCAAGCCAATTAATCCACGAACCTGTACATCTTTGCAGTGTTGGAGGAAATCGAAGATCTCGGAGAAAACCCAGGCAGTCGCAGGGAGAACGTACATACTCCATACAGACAACACCCGTAGTCGGGATCGAACCCTGGTCTCCGGCGCTGTAAACGTTGTAATGGGCCTGTCCCACTTACATGACTTTTTAGGTGACTGCAGGAGAGTATGCGGTTGACACATGGTCACCACATGTTCGCCGGGGGTTGCCAGGGAGTCGCCTTCATGGTCGTGAGGAGTTCCCGCCTTCTGGAAGCTAGTCGTGGCCTCATTGTGGTCGGCGACTAGAGTGACGCCGCCATGGAGAGTAGCGAGAAATCTCGTGTCGTAGGTTGGTCGCCAGGAGGGCCTAGTGGGTTGCCAGGAGATCGAGGGTTCTTGAAGGTTCTCATAGGTTGTAGCCGGAGCTGTCTGGTGAATTTCATTGGCTCATTGGGGAAAAAAAAGGTAAGCAGTAGTTTTCAGAACCAAGGATAACCGACCGGTAATGTTAATGCTTCACAGCCGTGTATCTCTGGCTTCCTAAAAGTTGTCTCTATCCTTCTCCCTCCTTCCCCCCCCCTCTCCCCCCTCTCTTTTAAAGGACTTACTGTACACTGTGCTTTAGCTGTCTTAACTACAGCGCCAACCTTCCTGTTCATTGTGGTGTGTGTCTGTATCACCTTGGCTTTGCACTGTGTGAATTTCACTCAGAGAGCGCTCCCCTCGCTTGCCCTGTCCCCTGCCTGCATAACGGGCTGGTGAAGGAAGCGATGTGTGTGTGTGTGTGTGTGTGTGTGTGTGTGTGTGTGTGTGTGTGTGTGTGTGTGTGTGTGTGTGTGTGTGTGTGTGTGTGTGTGTGTGTGTGTGTGTGTGTGTGTGTGTGTGTGTGTGTGTGTGTGTGTGTGTGTGTGTGTGTGTGTGTGTGTGTTGCCGATCCAGTTGCCAGTTTTTCAGGCGACTGTCGGCAACTTGACAGTCGCCGGCAGTCGCATGTCAGGTGGGACAGGCCCATAAGGCAGCAACTCTACCGCTGTGCCACCATACCGCCCTGACAAATTGTGAATTTGAACATACTCTACAACTTGCAAATTACTTCTTTCATCTAACTGATCCTACAAACCTCACGGCTTACAGCTGGCTCACTGACAATATAAGACAG
This sequence comes from Okamejei kenojei, assembly GCA_035221665.1. Classification (NCBI taxonomy): domain Eukaryota; kingdom Metazoa; phylum Chordata; class Chondrichthyes; order Rajiformes; family Rajidae; genus Okamejei; species Okamejei kenojei. Next base: position 9,027,115 of record CM069134.1, read on the forward strand.
GGGAACAAAGGCTATTACACAATATTCAACCATGCAGCTTGCAGAAACCCAATAATGATGCTATGTCTGGGCATGTTGGGTGGTCCCAGCATCTTCTGTCAACCTGCATATAAATTCATTGGATTAGCTCCAGAAACCTCTACTTTTAAGTTAATGCGACCAAGTCTTGGAGGGAGGTGATGTGTCCAATTTGCTAATCAAACAGATATTCTGAAAGAGTAAACTTGTAAATAGCTTGTTTAAGAAAGAACTACAGATGCTGGAATAATCCAAAGTAGACAAAAAATGCTGAAGAAACTCAGCGGGTGAGGCAGCATCTAAGGAGAGAAGGAATTGGCAACGTTTTGGGTCGAGACCCTAGATTTGAAATGAAATGAAGATGTTGGTAGCTGTTTAATATTGAGTGCAAAAAACCCAAAGTAGCTGAGTATATAAGGTGGGATTGAGGGGATTGGGAAAGGTTGAATTGCTTTAATAATTACATTTTATTTAATTTGTAAATCAGCAACCAATACTGAGACACTGTTTGGATCAGAATCTCAGACTGTTTATCAGTGTCCCTGACTGATAGGGATGAAACTTACTATTTCAAGTAATAACAAACAATTATCTGGGCTAAATCATTCATGCAGTCATCTTTTATCATTGTACATTCCTGGGTTCATATTTAGAGTGGAACTGCAGTAGTGTTTGAAGAAGAGTCTTGATCTGAAACGTCACCAATTCCTTCTATCCAGAGATACTGCTTGACCCGTTGAGTTACTCCAGCACTTTGTGTCTATCTTCGGTGTAAACCGGCATCTGCAGTTCGTTCCTGCTGGAATTGTACGTGGCTGTACGAATATTTTGTTTCTGCTGGCTGTAAAGCTCAACCCATCAGTCTTGTGTCTTGCAGACCTGAATTTCAATGTGACAGATTAATCCGCACTGCAAGCCTTATTTTCGGTTAAGCAGCAGCAGATTTATTAAACCTTGCACAAAGAGTGAAAACTAGCAGAAGCGTAACATATGTTTACGGTAGTAATTAAACTTCATCAGCTCCCACAGAACAGAAAATAAATAGTGTTTCATCTACAAAGAATTACTGTTTCTACACATATGCCAGAACAGAAGTTGTTCAGCCTTTTCTCTTCCAAAGTTCCGAGAAAGAAACTTTATTTTGACATGAAAACTGTAAATAAAGCAGAAAATAGTGGAAACACTCAGCAGGTTAAAAGAGAAAATAAGAGCTTTTGTTTCAAGTCAAAAACCCTTCATCTGAACTAGGAAAGTAAGAGACCAAATAGAGTCTGAAATGTCACCTACCCATTTTCTCCAGAGCTGCTGCTTCACCTGCTGAGTAACTCCAGCATTTTGTGTCTATCTTAGAAAAGAGAGTGTTACGAGTCTGTCCCACTTACGTGTCCTGGGCACGCAAATTACGCAACCTTTTTCACGCTGAAGAAGGGTCTCGACCCAAAACATGACCCATTCCTTCTCTCCAGAGATGCTGCCGGTCCCGCTGAGTTACTTGGGCATTTTGCGTCTATCTTCAAATGACGTCACGCGCTCCAGACGGCTGTGCATACGCATGAAATAGCTTGCGATCTTTGTGGGACCTTCTTTCAGAAAGGTCTTGACCCGAAATGTCATCCATTCCTTCTCTCCAGAGATGCTGCCTGTCCCGCTGAGTTGCCCCTGCATTTTGTGTCTATCTTCAATTTTCTTGGCACCGCTCTGGGAGTAGAAGTGGGGGTGGGTCCGGATCTGCAATGGCCGTGAGCCCCAGGCTGAGTTCGATAATCATTTGACTGCTTCTGCTGCTGTTGGAGGTGAGACGTTGCATCTTGGGCCTGTCCCACTTTGGCCGTCAGTTCCACGACAGGCCATTGGCGAGCGAAGATTTTGTTCACTTCAAAAATTTCGGAGCCCCACGCGATGTTGCGCACAACTACATACCCCTCCACGCTTCTCAGTGGGACCGGCCCTGCGCGGCCATATGATGCGGCCACACGAGGTTGCGTAATTTGCGTGCCAAGGGCACGTAAGTCGGGAGGTCCTTTAGTTTCAGGTTGTAGACAGGGTGGAGGAGGTTTGAATAGGACAGTGGCAGAAAAACAATACATGATTACAATCAATCCATTTGCAGTGTAGAGATACATGATAAAGGAATAATGTTTAGTGCAAGATAAAACCAGCAAAGTCTGATCAAGGATAGTCCGAGGGTCACTAAAGAGGTAAATAGCAGTTCAGCACTGCTCTCTGGTTGTGGTAGGATGATTCAGTTGCTTGTTTGTAGCTCGGAAGAAACTGTCTTGGCTGATAGTGCATGGTGATGGCTTGTTAGTTGCATCTCTCTGACTGGAAAAACAATGATATCATGAGCACTTCTTCTTTGGCATCCTACCCTATTCCAAAAATCACCGAGGAAAGCTTAAAGAGCAGCTTTTATGTTTATACTGGATGGTGCCGTCAGCGATGGCAGCCTCGCTAACAGTCTGTCTGGCTTTTCGTCTTTTTTGTTATTTTTAGTGTGTTTTAAATGTTTGTGTTAATGTTCTCTGGTTTGTTTTATGTGTAGGTGGTGGGGGAGGGGGGAGGGGGGAGGGGGGAGGGGGAAACTTTTTTCAATCTCTTACCTTGCTGGAGATGCAATTGTTTTCCGGTCGCTCTGCGGCCAAACATCATGGAGCTGGCGGCGTCGCTCGAGACTGACAACGGAAGGTTCGAGTGCCCCGATTGCGGTAGAACAAAGAAGGGAAGAAGATTGAACTTTGTTTGCCTTCCATCACAGTGAGGAATGTGGGGGAGTCGCTGTGGTGGATGTTCATGTTAAAATTTTATTTGGGTGTCTTGTTGCTCTTTATTGGTACGACTGTATGGCAAATCAAATTCCTCCTAAGTAGCAAAACATACTTGGCTAATAAATTACTATTAAGATTATGGTACTTAAACACATTACAGCTCTTAGAACTCAACACAGAATTAAATAATCTCAGATTACCACCATTTCCAGTTTGTATCAGAATTGGGCAGTATTGATGAAAGATCATTAACTGCGATATTAACTTTGTCTTTCTCTCTTCACAGATGCTGCCTAACCTATTGGATATTTCTTGCAACATGGAATCTTTCAACTTCAGCAACCTTTCCTTTATTTGCACTCATTTATCTCCTTCTGTTTTCATCTCTTCCAGGCAGATCACCTGCAATTAATAAGCCCTCACATTCTCTATATCTGCCAGCATCCAGGCCATTTAGTTTTTAGTTTTTTAGTTTTAGAGAAACAGCACTGAAACAGGCCCTTTGGCCCACCGGATCCGCGTCGACCAGCGATCCCTGTACACCAACACTATCCTTCACCCACTTGGGACAATTTTTACATTTACACCAAGCGAATTAACCTACACACCTGTTAGTCTTTGGAATGTGAGAGGAAACCGAACATCTCGGAGAAAACCCACGCAGGTCACGGGGAGAACGTACAAACTCCGTACAGCCAAGCACCCGTAGTCAGGGTGGAATCCGGGTCTCTGATGCTGCCAGGCAGCAACTCTACCTCTGCGCCACCATGCCAACCACATGCCACCATTGCCAGACGTGCTGAGTCTTTCAGCCTTTTTCTATTTATATTTCGGATATCCAGAATCTTGTGTCTTTCTTTGAAGATTCCAGCTCAACCATTCTGTGAGTTGAAAAGTCAAGGTGATAAAACTTTTTTGTTAAATTCTGAAGGGCCTGTCTCACTTTACGACATTATGAGCGACGACGGGCGTCAGTGACTGACACCTGATGTCGCCTAAAAACCATCAAGTAGTACGACAGGATATGCGTCAAGGTACAACACTACGTGTCACCATGTGTCACCAATTTCCACGCGTCACCATGCGTCCACATAGGGCGTCATGCGACAGAATGCAACAGCATAGTATCGTGCCTGTGATGTCACAACCGTCAAGTGGCATTAATGTACGTCCACCTGTGACATGATATGGCAAGATACAACAAGTTGCGTCATCTGACGTAATTTGATCACCCAGCTTCCCTATAAATCATGACACATCATTGTCGCATAGTGATGCAGAGTGACGCATGGTGAACCACCACGATAATGCACAATAAATTAGCAAAGGCAATGACCGTGCGTCACCATGCGTCACCACGCTTCACCCGTACATCATCGTGCGAAAGGGCGCACGACATGATAAGAGAAGCAGATGTCGCGCGAGGATTTTGAACATTACAATATCCAGGGGCGCAGGGAGACACCATGTATCACCCGCGCGTCATCTGCACGTCACAACGCGTCAGGACCCGACCACGATGCGACAACCTCTTTTCAGGCTATGGCCTAAAATGTCTCCCAAGTGGGACAGGCCCTTAAAGTTTTAAAGCAGACAGCTTTTGGGCAGCAGTGTGGTACAGTGATAAAATTGTTGTTCTACATTGCCAGGGACACCTGTTTGATCATGGCTACGGGTGCTGTCTGCACGTAGTTTGTACGTTCTGCCCGTGACCGCCTGGGATTGCTCCGGGTGCTCCGGATTCCTCCCACACTTCAAAGATGTACAGATTTTGTTGGGGTATTGGCTTGGTATAAGTGCAAATTGTCTCTAGTGTGTGTATGGGGTGATCATGGTCTCAGTGGGCTGAAGGTTCTGTATCTCTAAAGTCTAAAGAAGTGTCTTTGAATTTATGGCATAATTCAAGGGGCACACGATAGATCATATGCATGAGACGTTTTGGTACATGGGGTGGGCTTTGAATGGGGGAGTGTTTCACACCAGGTACCAGTGCTGAACCCTGTCACTGACATTTGTGAGAAATATTATAGTGATGCTCACTGGTGGAAAGGGAGTTACGGGGGCAGAAAATCTACAAGGCCTCTCTCCAAATAACTATCCTCTGCCATTTCTATAAAAGTTTCTTCTAAGTGCATTGCTTATCATTCTTTTTCTATTTTGATGCTACATGGCCTGTTTTGAAAAACCATTTTGAAATGTTACAGTTTAGTTTTTGCAACCCATTGATCTATACATTTTTTTCTGTGCAGTTGCTTATGGATCTGCTGGAATGGAAAGCACTTTACATAGGTCCCAGTTACTTTCTTAACAGCTAGTGGTAATTCAACAACTTGATGTTCCCAGCATCGCATGCCACCTGTAGAGCGTGCATTGAAGTATATTTGTGGGCTCCTAGTCTATAATTTTCCATCCATTTCAAGCAATTGACAGGACTATTCCTTCCTGAATACTACTACTGTTGTTGCCACTCTCACTGAGTGCACAATTTAAGCTTTTTGTGAAATTTCTCTTGACACAGGAGGATATTAATGAATCAGATTATCTTTGTATGGTTAGTTGCGTATAAATGTAAAATTTGCAGTGTTAATTCTACCATGACTTTACTGAATTTACAAGGGCTTTGTAAAGTTTTGGGAATAAGATTTGTGTCGAAAATCATTAAAGCACCACCAAACGAAATGGCTTATAAGACCTTCTCTCTTTCTGCAGTTATTGAGCTATTTTCCCTAAAGTATACGGATTAGTTAGCTACCGGAATCTGACTAAACAGAGACTTGAAAGTCCTCTTGGTTTGATTTCAATGTGGTTTAAATAAATGTTTGCAAAGAGTGTAAATCTCACCAGGATTTCCTTTAGAAGATAATAACCATTTGAATGATTATTTGGTCACCATGCACTCATTCGATGGCACACCATTTGTAACCGGGGATATCTGCAGGAAGATGATTCTATAAGGAGAGGGCATGGGCTTAAGGGAGATATTTACGAGGAATCTAAGGGGCCCTAATGGGATATTCCATATCTGGAAAAATCTGCCAGAGGAAGCTACAGTGATAATTATAATTACGATTTGTAAAACAATTTGGATGTATAGACAATAGACAATAGGTGCAGGAGTAGGCAATTCGACCCTTCGAGCCAGCACCACCATTCAATATGATCATGGCTGATCATCCCCAAACAGTACCCCATTCCTGCCTTCTCCCCATATCCACATATATATGGATAGAGAGGGTTTAGAGGGTTATATTGACAAATGCAGGCAAATGGAACTTGCCCAGTATGTTAACTTGGTTGGCATGGATGAGGTGAGCCATGCTGACTATCCCTACCCTAACAGTACATACACTAATTATATCCAATGCCGCAACATATTGTCACCAAGAACCATTTCCAACAACTTTCCTACCACTGGTGTCAGGCACATCAGCCTGTAGTTGCCTTGCTTGTCCTTAGCACCCTTCTTAAATAAAGGTACAATGTCAGCATGCTTCAGTCTTCCTGAACTTCACCTGTGGCGAAAGATAATTAGGTATCTCTGCAAGGGCCTCCACAATTAGCTTCCCATAATGTTTGTGGTTAGGCCCCGGGAATGTATCTACCTGAATATGCTTTAAACAAGCACTAACACCTCTTTTGTAAGTTGTACATAATGGAAAACATCATCTCTATACTTATAAAACTCTGATCTTGGACGTGTATTTATTTGTGTGTGTGTGTGTGTGTCTGTTTGGATGTAATCACATCTTCGTAAAAAAACGAAAGCGGTAACAATAAAATTTTTACATATTCCGGTAGACAATTTTCCCCTGGAATTCCAAATCGCCTTATCTGAAAATTTCATGCTGAATGTCTCGATTTATTAATGAAATTGTTCAAAAATCTGACAAAACTTTGAATTTAAAAATGACTGTCTTTTGCTGATGATGTTACAATGGGTCTGCATTCCTTCTTCCTCGTGCTGCAGGTAATGACCAACCCCCCCCACCACCCGTCCTTTCCCCCCCCCTCCCCTGGTATTCAAAAGACGCAGACGGAGATGAAATCGGGCAGTTGACCAAATACCAAAGATTATAGCTGAAGACTGCAGCGGCCAAACTTGCGGTCCTTTGGTCGATGCTCGCTCACACGCTCACCCGCCCCCTCGCCCCCTCGCCCCCTCGCTCGGGGTCCTCGTATCAGCGCATGGTGAGGAGGTTGTTGCCGCTCTTTGCCTCTGTCGCAGCCCTCTCGCTGCAATCTACCTTCTGCCTCTACCCGCTGCATCTGATCTCTGCCCTCTGCCTCTCTGGATACTTTCAAGAGAGAGCTAGATAGGGCTCTTAAAGAAAGCAGAGTCAGGGGATGTGGGGAGAAGGCAGGAATGGGGTACTGATTGGGGAAGATCAGCCATGGTCACAGTGAATGGGGGTGCTGGCTTGAAGGGCCGATTGGCCTCCTCCTGCACCTATTGTCTATTGTCTATTGTCTATTGTCTATTGCCCTCTGCCCCTGTTCTGCCTCTGCTCTCTGTCCTCTGGCCTCTACCCGCTACCTCTGCCCTCTGCCTCTGCCTCTGCCCTCTGCCCTCTGCTCTCTGTATCTCCAATGTCTACTGAATTGTGAGTGTGGTGTTTATGTGGTGTTTTGTGTGGTTTTATAGTGGTTTTATGATTTTTGGCCTACTTACTCAAAGTCCCCCTCTGCTGCGCAGGCAAGAGGATTCTTCCCATCGATGAAAAATCAAAGACTTATTAATGTTTTAAAAATGTTGAGATTCTCTCTGCTGCCCCTGCTGGTGGGAGGGGGAGGGACTATAAAACCCGGAAGTGTTGTGCCTCACTCAATCTCTGCAAGATGGAGGAAACGAGAGGGTCATGTCTCTCTGAGCTGTGAATGACACTGAACACATGTCTACTCAACTGTGAGTGCCCTTCTTGTGGTTTGAAAATGAAAATGTGGTTGCTTTGAAATGCTGCACAGCAAATGGTTGTTGGTGGAAACTGCTTTGAAATGCTGCACTTCAAAAATGGTTGTTGCTAGTGGTGGTAACTGCTTTGAAATGCAGCACTGCAAAAATGGTTGTTGCTGGTGGTGGCAAATGCTTTGAAATGCTGCACTGCAAAAATGGTTGTTGCTGGTGGTGGCAACTGCTTTGAAATGCTGCACTGCAAAAATGGTTGTTGTTGGTGGTGGCAACGGCTTTGCAATGTTGCATGCAAAAATGGTTGTTGGGGGTGGTGGCAACTGCCTTGAAATACTGCACGGCAAAAATGGTTGTTGGTGGAAACTTGACTACTTCCTGTTTGCACTCTATATAGATTTTAGATAAAATGCTACTACTTACGGCTGTGATTTTTGGCCATCTTACTCAGTCCCCCGCTGTTCATCAGGTGCAGTGGATTCTTCCCATCAATGAAAAATAAAAATGTTATTAGTGATTTAAAACATTTGAGAATCTCTCTCCTGTCAATCACGTCTTGAATACCACACCCTTTCCGGTTGGAGGGGGGAGGGATTATAAAACCCAGAAGTGTGGGTGTGGCTCAGTATCTGCAAGATGGGGGAGGGAGAGGTCATGACCCTGAGCTGTGAATCAACTGAACACACTGAATGTCTACTGAATTGTGAGTGTGGTGTTTATGTGGTGTTTTGTGTGGTTTTATAGTGGTTTTATGGGGGTATCAACCTGCTTGATATGGTAGGAAACTGCAGTTGAATTTGGTGGCCTTGCACCCTGCTTGAAATATCATGAAACAGCACTAGCATTTGGTGGCCTTGCACCCTGCTTGAAGTGGTATGAAACTGCACTTGAATTTGGTAGCCTTGCACCCTGCTTGGTGGCATATAACTGCACTTGAATTTGGTGCCTTGCACCCTGCTTGAAATGGCATAAAACCACACTTGAATTTGGTGGCCTTGCACCCTGCTTGAAGTGGCAGGAAACTGCACTTGAGTTTGGTGGCCCTGCACCCTGCTTGGTGGTAGGAAACTGCACTTGAGTTTGGTTGCCCTGCACCCTGCTTGAAGTGGTATGAAACTGCCCTTGAATTCGGTGGCCTTGCACCCTGCTTGAAGTGGTCGGAAACTGCACCCAAATTTGGTGGCCTTGCACCCTGCTTGAAGTGGTAGGAAACTGCACCTGAATTTGGTGGACTTGTACCCTGCTTGAAGTGGTATGAAACTGCAATTTAATTTGGTGGCCTTGCACCCTGCTTGAACTGATAAGAAACTGCTCTTGAATTTGGTGGCCTTGCACCCTGCATGAACTGATAAGAAACTGCTCTTGAATTTGGTGGCCTTGCACCCTGCTTGAAATGGTAGGAAACAGCATTTGAATTTGGTTACCTTGCATCCGGCTTGAAGTGGAATTTCAAGGAATAGTCATGTCAACTGTTGGCCCACCAGCCGTGAAAGAGCTGCCAGCACATCAGGCTTGAGTGACTGAGCTGCCACCCCAAGAATCCAGTTGGCCCACAATGTCCATACTAGCCCTCTGGAAACCAGTCCCTTCAGCCCACAATACCATACTAGCGCTACAAAAAGACCCTCCCCCACCACGCCCCACCCCAATATAGGAATTTGTGGAGAGGTGGAATATTGCTTTGGGCGACCAGCCCTCCCGTGTGAACATAGTCTAGTTTATTATGCAGTTTTCTCAGTCGCCCAAACAGTCCTAGAATTTTTCTGGACGCCGCTGGATTTTGAAATGTTCAAAACCTTTTGGCGACAGTCGGCGACAGTCGGCTTGTCGCAGCTTGTCCTCTGACATAGGTGCTGTTGTAGGTTGGCGTAGGTTGTCGCCAGGAATACGTAGGTTGTCTCCAGGTGACGTAGGTTGTCGCCGGTGCTGACTTTGGTGAATTCCATTGTTGTAGTCGCCGGCAGTCACCTAAAAAATCGCCTAAGTGGGACAGGCCCATTAGCCCGGTCGCAGATTTTTCGGCGACCTGCTCCGAGTATGACAGTCGCTGGCAGTCACCTAAAAAAATCGCCTAGTGCGACAGGCCCTTAAATTTCACTTATGCCTCCTTTTTCCTGACCGGAGACTCAACATCACAATCACAATCAGTTTTATTCGTCACTTGCACATAAAGTGCAAGTGAAATGATTTTGCCAGCAGCGGTACAATTAAAAAGAACACACAAAAACCACAATAAAAATTGAACACAAACATCCACCACATCTCTCACCAACTAAGACTCCCTAAATTTGCCAGTCTTAGCCTTCACTCTACCAAGAACATGCCATTCCTGTACACTTGCTTACTCACTCTGGAAAGCTTCCCACGTGCCAGCCAACGCCTTGCCTACAAACAGACTCTCCAAATCAACCTCCGAAAGTTCTAACCCAATGCCTCCAAATTCGGCCTTAATTTGTGGGCCAGTCCTCTCTTTCTCCATAATTACATTAAAACTAATAGAATTGTGGTCACTCATTCCAAATTCTTCCCCACAGACACTTCAGTCACTTGCCCTACCTTCATCCTTCAGAGGTGGTCCAGTGTTGCGCCCTCTCTATTAAGATCCTGTATATACTGATCACAAAAGCTTTCTTGATCACATAATCCACCCTGATGAAAACCTGTACACAATGGGAGAGCCAGTTAATGCAAAGCTCTCACTAATACTTCCCCATTATTTTCACAGCTGTCTGCAATCTGCTGCTCTAATTCACATAGATTATTGAAGCTGTAAACTGCAGTCCCATCAAAGTGAACATCTCTTCCTGTTTCTAAGTTCCAACAATAAAGCCTCGCTGCACAATTCCCCAAGGATATCCTCTCGGAGCACTGTAGTGATATCCACATTTATCAAAAAGACAACCCCATCTATTATCTTACCTGCATCTCTTGCACACTTGTAGCCTCTATGCCCTGGAATACCGAGCAGCCACTTCTACTCTTCTCATTGCCATCTATCTGTTATGACTATAATATCTCACTCCCTCAAGCCAGTCCACACCATGAGTGCATCTGCCTTACTTGTTAAATGTCTAGCATTGAGTTTAAACCATCGGATTTTAATTTCTCTTCATCATGTACCTGCTTGTCTTGGCTGCTAATGTTGCTCTCTTTAGCTACATTATTTGTACCAAACCTCTCATCTGCCTCGCTTCTGCTCTGGATCCTCACGGACCATCTCATTTAAACTCTCCTGAGTAGCACTAGCAAATCTCCCACCTGGGATATTGGTTCCCTCCTCCAGTTCAGGTGCAACACAAGCCTCTTGTACATGATAGCTCTGCCCCAGAAGAGATCCCAATGATCCAAAATCTTGATTCCCCTACCCCATGCACCAGTTCCTCAACCACATGTTCATCTGGTTTATCTTCCTATTCCTGCCTTCACCCATAGATGGAGTTGGGAGTAATCCAGAGAAACATATAAATTAGGTGCAGGAGTAGGCCATTCAGCCCTTCGAGCCTGCACCGCCATTCAATATGATCATAGCTGATCATCCAACTCAGTATCCCGTACCTGCCTTCTCTCCATACCCTCTGATCCCCTTAGCCACAAGGGCCACATCCAACTCACTCTTAAATATAGCCAATGAACTGGCCTCAACTACCCTCTGTGGCAGAGAGTTCCAGAGACTCACCACTCTCTGTGTGAAAAAAGTCTTTCTCATCTCGGTCTTAAAGGATTTCCCCCTTATCCTTAAGCTGTGACCCCCTTGTCCTGGACTTCCCCAACATCGGGAACAATCTTCCTGCATCTAGCCTGTCCAACCCCTTAAGAATTTTGTAAGTTTCTATAAGATCCCCTCTCAATCTCCTAAATTCCAGAGAGTATAAACCGAGTCTATCCAGTCTTTCTTCATAAGACAGTCCTGACATCCCAGGAATCAGTCTGGTGAACCTTCTCTGCACTCCCTCTATGGCAATAAATGTCCTTCCTCGGATTTGGAGACCAAAACTGTACGCAATACTCCAGGTATGGTCTCACCAAGACCCTGTACAACTGAAGTAGAACCTCCCTGCTCCTGTACTCAAATCCTTTTGCTATGAAAGCTAACATACCATTCGCTTTTTTCACTGCCTGCTGCACCTGCATGCCTACTTTCAATGACTGGTGTACCATGACACCCAGGTCTCGCTGCATCTCCCCTTTTCCTAATCGGCCACCATTTAAATAATAGTCTGCTTTCCTGTTTTTGCCACCAAAGTGGATAACCTCACATTTATCCACATTATACTGCATCTGCCAAATATTTGCCCACTCACCCAGCCTATCCAAGTCACCTTGCAGTCTCCTAGCATCCTCCTCACAGCTAACACTGCCCCCCAGCTTAGTGTCATCCGCAAACTTGGAGATATTGCCTTCAATTCCCTCATCCAGATCATTAATATATTATTGTAAATAGCTGGGGTCCCAGCACTGAGACCTGCGGTACCCCACTAGTCACTGCCTGCCATTGTGAAAAGGACCCGTTTACTCCTACTCTTTGCTTCCTGTTTGCCAGCCAGTTCTCTATCCACATCAATACTGAACCCCTAATACCGTATGCTTACTACCCTCGATGCCCTGTTTTTTAAACTCTTTCCTAACTCTGTATATTCACTGTGCACACCGTCATCCCTTTTCCTCTGTATGTTTTGGTTTCATTGTGCACAATGACCTCTGGCTGCTCACTCTCCCCTCATGAGAATGTCCCGCAGCTGCTCAGGGACATCCTGGACATCCTTGCCAACTATTCCGTATTAACCGGGACATCCCGTATATTGGGCTAAATTGGTTTGTCCCATACGGGACCGCCCTTGACTGCTACTCGGGCCAAGGGGACTGTCGGGTCGGAGCACCGCCTCACCCGTCCCGACGTAGTGCAGCCCATGGAGTGCAGCAGCAGCTTCTTGCCTGTGGCCCCGTCGGTTGGCAACCCCGCCAGCTGTCCGACCTTTGGTCCTTCGCTTGCCGCCGACACCACCACCCCTCCTTCTCATGGCCGATCATCAATTCATGAGTTGGGTGGGATGCCGGACTTTGCATGCAATGTAGCACGGGCCAAAACTCTCAGCTGGCCCGCCGGGCTGGGCTTTGTGTGCAATCCAGCACCCGGGCTAACTCATCATTCACCCAGCCTCGGCCGAGTCGGTCAACGAATTGCCCTCAGGAATTTGTCCCTCATTTTGACCTTTTGTCCCTTATTTGGGAGTGAGAATGTTGGCAAACCTATCCTGGACCCTGTCACCAGAGGAGAAGGGGAGGACCAACAAGCCATCCTCAAGTTCCATTTGTGACCACGGAATCTCCTGCCTGTCCCCCTAACTGTCGAGTCTCATTCAAGTCCTCTGACCTCACGCAACCCCAACGTGCCTCAGAACCTGGCCAGGTGCCACCTAGCTAGCCGCTGCTGCTTTCTCCTGCACAGTCATCCCACCAACAGTATCCAAGAGGGTATACATATATCCAAGAGGAATGACCACAGTAGATTCCCTACTTCATTTATCCTTCCTGATGGTCACCAGTCGACTCTGTCTCCAACTGAGATCTGAAAGTATCTCAATCTTGTGGTTGTCCAGCCACAACTCTAGTTCCGTTACAGGGGCTGCAGCTGGATGCACTTCCTACAGGTGTAGTCCGCAGGGACAGTGGAACTTTTCCCAAATTCCCACACCCTGCACGAGGGGCATAAAAATGTGCCGACTGCCAACCCATCTGCACTTAGACTGAAGAGGAAATATCACACCAACAAGACTTTCCCATGTCATGATTTGCTGTTACCCTCTTCTCAGCCTCCCAACTGAAGCCACTTGAGTCAAAGCCTCAACACTCTCCTCACACACAGCACTTGGATCTCATCATGCAGCCCTTCCCAGTAGGCCACTCTGCTCTTCCTTCACTCCTTCTTACTGGCTGCCGTGCTTCTCAATGAACCATCCAAACAGCACCTTTTCAAACTTCCTCACCTCTGCATGCTCTGCCTCACTTGCTGAAAACCTACTAGCTCTGCTGTTCAGCTGTACTAGTAAAATACTTCACCTGTTCACTCTCCTTAATCTCGTATATATCATCTTAAACCTGTGTTCCTCGGTTTTGGACTCATCATGTGACCTTAAGACCGCACGTGCCTTCAAGGCCATTATGTGCGGTCTTTTGAATGAATCCAAATTTTGTAGAACAAATCCTTTTATTTTTATTAATATGTTTTTGTTCGCCTTTTATTATTTTTATTTTTATCTTAAAATGAACGTATTTAAAATACCAAAGAGTGAAAGAAGATTCAATGAAATAATCTTCCCCGACTGACGGCCACAATTAAAACATTAATAAGTCATGAGGGCTATTTTAACAAAATAATGTACATTTTGAAGTATATCTAATTGAAGTTTCTTGGATGCAGCCTTATTAGATTACAGCTAATAGCTTACAGCTAGATTGTGGCATTCCCACATGAAAAGGTTTCTCACCCCTGCTCTAGGCTAATTCAATCCTTTTTACCCTGTCCCTTTTTAATTTTGTTGCCTTGCCTTATAACAGGGGTCAAGGAAAGAGCGTTCACGCTGCGTCACCACCACGGACAAGAAGCACAAGACGTGCAAGACAGACGCCATTGTGTGCAGATGCTGAGAAGTGTGTTCAGCTCTGGCTGAACAATTTCTAATCTTGTGATGTGGACTCGATAAGAAGACCTTATAACACGGACTCTGAGGGCCCTACCTTAAAGATTATTTATTGGTCACATACGCCAATAGGGGTAGTGAAATACTTCTTGCCAATGCAGCACATAAAAAAAAGAATACAGACATAACAATAATAAAGAGATTTAAACATAAAAAACATCCCCCCACAATGGTTCCCATTATGAGGGAAGGCACAAAGTCCAGTCCCCATCCCATGTCCACCCATAGTCGGGCCCATTGAGGCCTCCGCAGTCGCCTTTACGGAGGCCCGATGTTCCAGGCCGTTCTCGCCAGGTGGTGGTGTTCCAGCATCGGGAGAACCCTCTCAGCGGCTTGGGACACCTGGAACGGCCGTCTCCTTACCGGAGTCCGCGGCTAACAAGGCTGCACTGGACGGAGCTCGACTACTGGCGATCTTGGCGAGTGATCCCAGGCTCCCAATGTAAAGTTCAGCGCCGCCGCCCGCCACTGCCCGATCATTTCTGTGCACTAGTTTATAGCAGTTAGTTCATATTGTCCTGCATCTACATTTATGATAGTATAAACTGAAGGAGAAAAATAATATCCTTTGTGTACAGAAATGAACAATTAATCTCTGTCTTTCCTCAGTCTCAGAAGGTGAGGTTTGATCACTTGATGCAAATGACTTTACTCTTTCATTTCATTACAATAATTTTGATGGTTCCACCTAGTTAAGTTCATAAGTCATAGAATCGCATTAGGCCATTTGGGCGATCATGGGTGGTGAATCTGTGGAATTATTTGCCACAGAAGGCTGTGGAGGCCAAGTCAGTGGATATTTTGCAGGCAGACATAGATGGATTGTTGGTTAGTACGGGTGTCAGAGGTTATGGGGTAAAAGCAGGAGCATGTGGTTAGGAGGGAGAGATGGATCAGGCATGATTGAATGGCGGAATGGACTTGATGGGCCGAATGGACTAATTCTCCTATCACTTATGACCTTATGAGTCTACAATTCAATCATGGCTGATCTATATTTCCATCTCAACCCCATTAAATCATTGCAGCTTATTCTTGTATAGTAATGGAAAACAAAGGATGAAGGACAATGGAAAACCAATGGCATTGAAGTCTCCTCTTTATTATATCACCCCACATTTTAAATCCTATCATCTCAGTAAAAGCCTTTAGAACTTTTCTTGTAAAAACACTTAATTATTCTTGAGCACCTTCAGTTTCCAAACAAGCCAAACTTGAGTGATTATTTTCGTCCGACTCTCCAGTATCCCCCAGCCTGACCAGAGCAGAAGAGATAAAGGAGTCACTTTCAAGACATTCGCGTTCAAGTGATCAACCTCACCTTCAAAGAGTCGGAAGAAAAATAATTGTAAACGAGATTTCTGTTTACAAAGGATATTATTTGTTTACTTCAGCCTGCTCTATCATAATTGTAGATGCAGGACAATATGAGCTAGCTCATAAAAAATCTAGTTTCTCAGCCCACAGAGATGAGGTAGACAATAAACAATAGACAATAGGTGCAGGAGTAGGCCATACAGCCCTTCGAGCCAGCACCGCCATTCAATGTGATCATGGCTGATCATTCCCAATCAGTATCCCGTTCCTGCCTTCTCCCCATATCCCCTGACTCCGCTATTTTTAGAACCCTATCTAGCTCTCTCTTGAAAGCATCCAGAGAACCTGCCTCCACGCCCTCTGAGGCAGAGAACGGCCTGTGAGGTAGGTACGGCCTGTGTAACAATGTGTAACATCATGGTTGGATCCACAGTGTGCAACTGGAGTTGACCAACATGTCAACAAGGGTGGCACGGTGGCACAGCAGCAGAGCTACTGCCTTACAGCGCCAGATACCTGGGTTCGATCCTGACAACGGGTGCTATTCTGTACAAAGTTTGTACGTTCTCCCCATGTACGTTCTCCCCGTAACCCAAATTTCACTGTACCAATTGGTGCATGTGACAATAAATGCCTCTTGAATCTCTTGAATCTTGACCTGTGTGGGTTTTTTTCCCAAGATCTTCAGTTTCCTCCCACACTCCAAAGAGATTCAGGTTTGTAGGTTAATTGGCATGGTTTAAAATGTAAAAATTGTCCCTAGCGCGTGAAGGGTAGTGTTAATGTGCGGGGATCGCTGGTCGGTGTAGACTCGGTGGGTCGAATGCTCTGTTTCTGCCCTATAGCTCTAAACTAAACTAAACTATTGAAATGAAGAGCTCCTGGCTTGAACAATGTGCCAGGTTGAGATTGGATTCCTCCTGTACCTAGACACTGGACAAAGGTTTTCTCTCTGTGCACCAAACAGTTCATTATGTATTTTATCTGCTTCTTCAGCAATTTGACCCATTGATTGCACCAGAACTCTGGAGCTTTGTGGTAGACTTGCCGTTTACTCTGGATGCAAGGCACTCATGATTAAGATCACCAAGTGCAAATCAACCTCTACCCTCACCTCCAAACGTCACTCACTGGCATTACCTGAGATGGTGGCCGTAACTGTCAGACCGAGCGATGGTTTCTATTAATTGGCCTACTCTCCATGCTCAGTCATCCTCATCAATCCCAGATTGCTTCTTCCAGATTGAGGAGGCACAATGGTAAGTGGTGGTGGTGATAGCATGTTCAGTTTGTAAGCTGGAAGAGTTCGTAGGCTGAGGGCCAGGTGGTATGTGAGACAGAGTAAGAGGATTGGATGCAATATTTTTATCCTCATCACAATCATAACTTTGCATTATCCATGACATTTAAATCTAACACCATTTCCATTGTGGATGGGACGGGGAGGGAGGCGGAGATATTAGGAGATTGGGCATGATTATTTAAGTCTATCCCCTATACAAAGAAGGGTCTGGACCCAAAACAACGTTCATTCCTTCTCTCCAGAGATGCTGTCTGTCCCGCTGAGTTACTCCAGCATTTTGTGTCAACCTTCGATTTAAACCAGCATCTGCAGTTCTTACACACCCTTAATGAATCTAGTTGGTAGCCCATGTTAGGCAGACATACCAGTGTGATTAGATATGTTGGCACGTCTTCCCCTGTGAACAGCTGCCAGAGTGTTCCTGCCTCTCATTGTGTGCCACTTTGGCTGGTAAGAATGAGGGAAGTGTCTCATAGTTTGGGTAAAATGGTCGTCATGTTGAAATGGTGGCTGCGTTTAGTCTTTAGTTTAGGCACACAAAGCTGGAGTAACTCAGTGGGACAGGCACCATCTCTGGAGAGAAGGAATGGGTGACGTTTCCAGGCCGAGACCCTTCTTCAGATTGAAAGTCCCGGGTAAGGGAAACGAGAGATATACACGATGATGTAGAGATATAGAACAAATGAATAAAAGATATGCAAAAAAGTAATCATGATACAGGAAACAGGTCATTGTTAGCAGTAGCTGGTGTGATTTGGATGGTGGAGGGATGGAGAGAGAGGGAATGCAGGGGGTACTTGAAGTTAGAGAAATCAATATTCATACCCCTGGGTTGTAAGCTGCCAATCGAAATATGAGATGCTGTTCCTCCAATTTGTGGTTCACTCTTTAGTTTAGTTTCGAGATACAGTGTGGAAGCAGGCCCTTTGGCCCACTAAGTCCATGCTGACCAGCAAACCTCACACACTAATGCAATCCTATGCACACAAGGGACAATTTACATTTATTCCAAACCAATTAACCTACAAACAGGTACGTCTTTGGAGTGTTGGAGGAAACCGAAGATCTAGGAGAAAACCCACGCAAGTAACGGGGAGAACGTACAAACACTGTACAGACTAGCACCCCTTGTCAGGATCGAACCCGGGTCACTGGCGCTGTAAAGGGCCTGTCCCTCTTGAGCGTTATTTGCGCGTCATTTACCCGACATCACTTAGTGTCATGATGCACGCCGCTCGTGTAACGCATGCATGGCGTGCATTAAGCACGCATGGTGCGTGGTGAGACGTGGTGGCGTAGGCAGTGACGCATGGTCGCATGCTGTACCCCAGGATTTGGGGATTTTCAAAATCCTCGCGCACCACCTGCGTGACATGCAAATGATGCCCAAGTGGGACAGGCCTTAAGGCAGCAACTCTCCGCTGCGCCACCGTGCCGCCCTGTGCAGAAGTGTATTAAATGTGTGAGTGTGAGGTGAAGTGCGATGATGTTGAGTGTCAAATGATGAATGAGTTAGGGCCTGAAGATAGTATGTCTGCTGGTGGGATGTGCCAGTTGAAAACAGCTCGAAGACAAATAGGGTGAATGCACACATTCTCTGTCCCAGGTTTGAAGAGTCTAGAACTCAAGGGCACAGGATTGAGGTGAGAGGGGAAAGAATTAAAAGGGACATGATGGGCATCTTTTTTCCACACAGAGTTGCCAGAGGAAATGGTTGAGGCAGGTATAATAACAACATCTGAAACATTTGGGCAGGTACATGAATAGGAAAGGTTCAGAAGGATATGGGTCCATTGCAGCTGAATGGGACCAGTGTAGATAGCACTTTGGTCGGCAAGCTGGGTCCATGGGCCTGTTTCGATGTTTGTATGACTATGGCTTCAGCCATTTGTTTTAGATTGTGAAACTTCTATCGCCCGGTCATCCATTCTTCACGCTTGAATGGTAGCATTAACCAGAATGATTAAAGAAGGAACTACAGATGCTGGAAAATCAAGGGTACACAAAATGCTGGAGAAACTCAGCGGGTGCAGCAGCATCTATGGAGCGAAGATAGGCAATGTTTCAGGCCAAAACCATTCCTCAGTAAACCCCCCATCAGTCTGAGGAAGGGTTTCGGCCCGAAACGTCGCCTATCTCCTTCGCTCCATAGATGCTGCTGCACCCGCTGAGTTTCTCCAGCATTTTGTGTAACCAGAATGATTATCTGTTTCTGCTTCCTTCAAAGCACATGCCTCTCTTGTTTCCTGTCTTTTCAAGCATGCTGGAATTCTATCCCATTCCTGACCATCTCCGATTAAGTAGCATCGGGAAGATCTAGAGCCTGTTGCTTCCCATGCAGCACTGTGCTTTGAAGTGTCTGGGCCAGATGCGCTTGCACGGTTCCTGGTTCATCCACAATACATCTTTGAGAGGTGCAGGCAAGGTTTAAGCAATACAACCGAGCTGTAATTGGAGCTAGCTGTTCACAACATTGAGCTCTCACTGCTGCAGCAAGCCAATCAATAACA
This sequence comes from Okamejei kenojei, assembly GCA_035221665.1. Classification (NCBI taxonomy): domain Eukaryota; kingdom Metazoa; phylum Chordata; class Chondrichthyes; order Rajiformes; family Rajidae; genus Okamejei; species Okamejei kenojei. Next base: position 9,046,629 of record CM069134.1, read on the forward strand.
CAGCTTGAACTGAGAGACTGCCAAAATTGGTAAAAAGCTCAGTTGAAGAAAATTGGCGCACAACCTTCGTTGCAAGGGGCTTGAGTTAATTGTTCATCATGATCTCTGTGCTATTTTTTGAGGCGATTTCGTGACAGTCACACTTTGATGTGAATTTACTAATTTTGTGTGCTGTCCATGATCAATAATGCTTAATTTTCAGCAACTTCATAAAAAACAAATTAGGAGGTGAGTAAATTTTGTCCAAAATGCGTTTACCTGAGAACACATCATCATTGCTGAAAACATCGACGGGCACGGCGGTGCCTTACAATGCTGTGTACGACAGTGATCGCAACTTCTACTGAAGTGTGGATGGCCGTCGGCTTGCTAGGAGCTCATCCGCCCATTGACAGGTCTTGTTTTTGGTCCTGCTGGGGGTCCACAGACCCCCTCCTCACCTGGCAAAGCAGGTGGGGGAGACGGTTTAGTCGCCGACTATCCGACCATGGAGCAGGTAGCACGGGATTACATGGTACCCGCGGCGGGGGAACTCCCCCCTGACCTGACTCTAACATTTCAGTTATCAGAAAATAAAGTTTGCACACCATGACTGCGTCCTCAAGGGCAGCTGGACAGCTGCTGAACTGTACTAGTCTATGCCTCATTCATTGAAATTAATAGAGCTCAGATGTACTCTATCCGAAAGCAGGCTTGAATGCAGCAAAGCCAAGCTGGAGCATGCCACATCATCTTCATATCTAAATCCTTCTGAAGCACCTATGACAATAATTGCTGAGTTTGTATTTTACCTGAGTTATCCAAACATGATGCCGGTCTTGTACCTGAAATAATCTGTTGTTTTACCAATTTATGGTATTGTTATGCAATTTAACTCCTGCACATAATCTGAACATTACACCGCTGGGCTGATCAAATACATATATTAGGATAAAGGAGCAGATTTATTTTCAAGTGTGTGTTGAAAGATGTGAAAACTCAAGCTGTTAATGCCTCTTGGCGGTTGGCTTTGATTATTTTGCTTGTGACTTCAGACACCAGTTCTTTGAACAGATGCTCCTCAGCAAGTTAAGTAATATGTTTTCCATGAGCTGTAACATCATTTCAGAAAATAACATTTGTTCCTTGGAATATCATCAAATAGCATTCACGTTTTTGCTGTATTTTGACTCAAAATACTCATATTTCACCAATGTTCATGTTCATAAATTCATGTGTTCGGAGGAAAATTTGGCCATTCGGCCCATCAAGTCTACTCCACCATTCAATCATGGCTGATCTATTTCTCCCTCCTAACCCCAATTCTCCTGCCATTTCCCCATAATCCCTGACACCAGTACTAATCAGGAATTTATCTACCGTAACTCTGCCTGAAAAATATCCATTGACTTGGCCTCTGCAGCCTTCTGTGGCAATGAATTCCACAGATTCCCCACCCTCTGACTAAATAAATTCCTCCTCATCTCCTTCCTGAAGGAACATTCTTTAATTGTGAGGTTCTAATGTCTGAGTCAAATATTTCTTGCCTTTAGTGCAAAATGATTTTGATTTTCTTCCTTAAAAATTGTTTCAATTAGGTTTGTGGATAAACTTAATAGAGCCTTTGGGGCTAAGCACGACATGAATGTTAATAGGCTCTAAACATTTGGGAATTACATATACCCTAACCTTTGCAAAAAAAATTAAAATAACCTAATAGCCATTTTGTTTTGAGGTTCCCACGGATCTGTGAATTATATAACATTTTGCTCATGCATTCTATGCTTAATACCATGACTAAAATTTCAGTGTGCACAGAATGGCAAAACAGGAATCTCAGATATTTTTCATGGGCATTTCTGACGCTTACACTGGGAAAAATCAGGTCATAAAATGCCTTGATCTTTAGTTAGTGTTTTGCCTAAAATTGGTCTGGGATACGCTCTCATGTTTGCAAGTAGAACCGCTGAAGAGTCCAACCAAGCAATATTGGTCTCGACCCGAAACATCATCCAATTCCTTCTCTCCAGAGATGCTGCCTGGCCCGCTGAGTTACTCCAGCATTTTGTGTCTACCTTGATTTAAAGTAGCATCTGCAGTTCTTTCCTACACATGATGTTAGTTGGATTAATGGGCCTGTCCCACTTAGGCGATCTTTTCGGTGACTGCCGGCGACTGTCATAGTCGTAGAAGGTCGCCGAAAAACCAGTAACTGGATCCCAATTCGACAATGTCTACGACAATGTCTACAACAACCTACCACCTAGTCAACGTCAAGCTAAGGCAAGCTACTGACAACCGGCGACCCATTAGGACGTCCACCTAGGACCACACAGACGACAACCTGCATCCACCCGCAGCAAGCTGCGACAAGGTACGACCCCTTCAGCGACAACTGAAGACAACTTAAGACAACTCAGTTGCCGGTACCTGTTGACGTAGGTTGACATAGGTAGTTGCCAATGGAATTCACCAAAGTCAGCGCTGGCGACAACCTACATCATCCTGGCGACAACCTACGACAAGCCAACTGTCGCCGAAAAGTTTTGAACATTTCAAACTCCAGCGGCGACCAGAGAAAAGGTACGACTGAGGAGACCATATGGGCGACCATGCAGCGACATCCTTGTCGCCTAAAAAATCGGCTAAGTATTACAGGGGCATAAGTAAAGGGCCTGTCCCACCTGGCTGTCTTTCGCGCACCATTTACGCGACCTGCTAGCGTGTGGGTAGCGCGTGGGTAGTGCACGGGTAGCACGTGGTTAGCGCGGGACGGACGCATGGATAGGCGTGGAGGAGTGTGGAGTGGCGTGGAGGAGTGTGGACTTCGTCCTGAACAAAATCTTTGCTCACCACCGGCCTGTCGCGTAACTGATGGTCAAAGTGGGACAGGCCCAAGACCCTGGCGCGGCGCAACGTCTCACCTCCAACAGCAGCAGAAGCAGGCAAGCGATCGTCGAGCTCGGCCTGGGGCTCACGGCCGTTGCGGATCCGGATCCGCCCCCACTCCTACTCCCAGAGCAGTGCCAAGACGATTGGAGATAGACACAAAATGCAGGAGTAACTCAGCGGGAGCGGCAGCATCTCTGGAGAGAAGCAATGGGTAACGTTTCAGGGCAAGACCCTTCTTCAGACTGAAGAGTCTCGTCCCGAAACATCATCCATTCCCTCTCTCCAGCGATGCTGCTGGTCCCGCTGAGTTACTCCTGCATTTTGTGCCAATCTTCAAATAACATTGATAAAGGAAGTACATAGAGCGTACATACAGCACAAGAACAGGCCCTTCTGCATACAGTGCCTGTGCACATAATTCATATCTCTCCATTCCCTGCATGTCTAAAAGCCTCTTCAACACCATATCATGTCTGCCTCCTCCACTACTGTTGTCAACGCATTCCAGCGCACTGTGTATAAAAACATTGCCCCACACATCTCCTTTAAAATTCGTCATTCTTATCTTAAATCTATGGTCTTTGACATTTCCACCCTGGGAAAACGAGTGACTGTTGACCCTGTGTCTGCCTTTCATAATTTATTATACTTCTAACAGGTGTTCCCTTAACCTCCGGCATTCCAGAGAAAACTCCATTTTGTTTGCGTATATCTTCAAATATTACTTGGATCCAATTTCTACACCACAGGTGGGTGTCGCACAATTTACCCCAACGACTTGCAAGAATGAATATCTACATGTTTTACCCGGTTGTTAGACTTCCGTTGCAAATCCGGAATTTCCTCTGAAGTTACATAGTTTAGTTTAGAGGTACAGCATGGAAATAAGTCCATCGGCCCACTGAGTCTGCACCGACCAATGATCATCCATTCACTAGTTCTATCCTACATGTGAGGGACAATTTACAGAAGCCATTTAACCTGCAACCTGGAATGTGGGAGGAGACCAGAACACCCAGAAAAAAACCCCACAAAGTCACAGGGAGAACGTGTAGACTTGTGGTCAGTGTCGAATCTGGTCCTCCGGTGTTGTAAGGCAAGAATTCTACCACTGCACCACTCTGCCACCCCTAAATGTGGGGGTAAACTTTTGTAAAAATCCATTCTGCAAATATCAAGATGAACAATGAAACATTAAACTCATTATTCTACATTGTTTTTCTATGTCCTTTTAATGGCAATGTGTGCTCTTGTGAACATCTCAACTGGCCGTTAGAAACCTCAGAAAAGGATTTACAAGCTATTGAGCAAAATAAGCTGAGCGGGAGAGGTTTTTGCAGCTCGAAAAAGGTAAAATATAGGGAGCAAGTAACAAAGGTTGGAAACAAGTTTTTTTTTTTTATTTCAAAATATACTTTATTCGAATGATAAATATATACAATACATTAACCTTGCGGAAAATCCATCCGACATTTTCGGAGGCTGTACAATAGATCAATACAGTTTAGACATTTTCTTTTTCCCAAGTTTCCACAAATCAGTCCCCCACTCATGCCACAATGGCGTGGGATACCTTCCCTTATATTGAGGGGCGTCTCCACAATACTGTACCCCCCCATGTCCAGCAGCGGAAGGGCGTTAGACTGTGGCCCTCCCCCACCGAGCCTTGGCGTTGGCTGCACCGAGCTTCAGTGCGTCCCTCAGCACGTACTCCTGCAGTCTGCAGCAGGCCAGTCGGCAACATTCCCTGACGGACATCTCGCTCTGCTGGGTGGTGAACAACGCTCGGGCAGACCAAAGGGCGTCTTTTACCGAGTTGATGACCCTCCAGCAGCACTCGATGTCAGTCTCTGAATGTGTCCCTGGGAACAGTCCGTAAATCACAGAGTCCTCTGTGACGGAGCTGTTCGGGATAAAGCGTACCAGGGACCCTTGCATTTTTTCTCCAGACTCTTTTAGCAAACCCACACTCTGTGAAGAGGTGGGCAACCGTCTCCTCGCCATAGCAGCCGTCCCGAGGGCAGCGTGCGCTGGTAGTGAGGTTCCGACGGTGCAGGAAGGATCTGACTGGGAGGGCTCCCCTCACCGCCAGCCAAGCCAGGTCTTGGTGCTTGTTGGTGAGTTCTGGCGATGAGGCATTTTGCCAGACGAGCTGGGCAGTCTGCTCAGGGAACCACGCCACCGGGTCCATAGAGTCCTTTCCCTGCAGTGCCTGCAGGACATTCTGTGCTGACCACTGCCCGATGGACATGTGGTCAAAGGGGTTGGTCCGGAAGAACCCTTCCACCGACGACAGATGGGGCGGCAATGTCCAGCTGACTGGCACATTGCGTGGCACCTGCGCCAGGCCCATCCTTCTCAACACCGGGGACAGGTAGAACCTCAGCAGGTAGTGACACTTGGTGCCCACGTGCCTTGGCTCTACACTACGCCTGATGCAGCCACACACGAAGGTGGCCATCAGAATGAGGGCGACGTTGGGCACGCTTTTACCCCCGTTGTCTGCCGACTTGTACATTGTGGCCCGTCGCACCCGGTCCATCCTCGACCCCCAGATGAAGTGGAAGATGGCCCGGGTGATCCCTGTGGCATATGAGGGAGGGACAGGCCACACTTGTGCCAAGTACAGCAGCCCCGAGAGCACCTCACACCTGATGACCAAATTCTTTCCCGTTATGGAGAGGGAGCGTTGCCTCCACAGCTCCAGCTTCCTCCCCACCCTGGCTATCCGCTCCAGCCAATTTTTGTTACATGCCTCAGCCCCCCCGAACCAGATCCCCAGCACCTTCAAGAAGTCAGGCTTGATGGTGAAGGGGACGGAAGATCTGTCAGGCCAGTTGCCAAAGAGCATGGCCTCGCTCTTCCTGCGGTTCACCCTGGCTCCCGTGGCCGACTCAAACTGGTCGCAGATACTAATCAGTCTGCGAACCGACCCTGGATCCGAGCAGAAGACAGCGACATCGTCCATGTACAGGGAGGTCTTTACTTGAATGCCCCCACTGCCTGGCAATGTCACTCCTCTTATGCCCGCATCCTTCCTGATGGATTCAGCAAAAGGTTCAATACAGCAGACAAACAAGACAGGTGAGAGAGGGCAACCCTGCCTAACTCCAGACCTTACAGGGAAACTGTCTGATTCCCACCCATTGATTTGGACTGCACTACGGATGTTGGTGTAGAGCAGTTTGATCCAATTTCTGATTCCCTCCCCAAAACCCATTTTGGAGAGCACGTCCCTCATGTACGTGTGCGAAATCCTGTCGAAGGCCTTCTCCTGGTCCAAGCTGACTAGGCAGGCATCCACCCGTCTGTCCTGCACGTAGGCGATGGTATCTCTCAGCAACGCTAGGCTGTCTGAGATTTTCCTGCCAGGTACAGCACAGGTTTGGTCCGGGTGGATCACCTGTCCCAGAGCAGACTTGACCCGATTGGCGATGGCCTTGGACAGGATCTTGTAGTCCACATTCAAGAGTGTTATGGGTCTCCAATTCTTTATGTCCTTCATCTCCCCCTTCTGCTTGTAGATTAGGGTGATGTTGCCCTTCCTCATGGAGTCTGACATGCTACCGGCCAGAAGCATGTCGTTGTACACTTCTAGCAGGTCTGGGCCCATCCAGTCCCACAGAGCCAAATACAACTCAGCCGGTAAGCCATCGCTTCCGGGAGTTTTATTCGAGTCAAAGGAACGGATGGAGCCAGTCAGCTCCTCTAGGGTCAGTGGTTGGTCCAGACTCACCCGCTTGCTGTCCTCCAAGACCTCCGTGATTGAGGACAGGAAGTTCTGGGAGGAGGTACTGTCTGTGGTCTTTTGGTCATACAAATCTGTGTAAAAGGATTTGCAGATCCTCAGCACGTCTGTCTGTGAGGATGCTACCGTGCCGTCCTCCTCCCTAAGCTGTTCATCACAGAGCTCCCCCTGTGAACCTTATGGAAGAAGAAACGTGAGCACGTCTCATCCTGCTCCACATGGCGGACCCTAGATCGGAAGATGATCTTGGAGGATTCAGAGGTGAAGAGCTGAGCTTGCCGGTCCTTCAACTCTCTAAGTTCCTCCCTCACATCCACCCCGCTCGACTGCAGAAGGAGCAGTTGCTGCAAATCTGTCTGGAGTTGGCACAATTCCCTCTGACTCTGTCTTGCTCTCTGAACCCCTTTAATTATGAAGAACCTCTTAATGTTCTCATTGGTTGCTTCCCACCAGAGTGTGGGGGAGTCAAAGAGGGGCTTCACCGTTCTCCAACATGCGTAGTCCCTCTTTAGCTCCTCGACATTCTCTGGGGTCAACAGTTTCGTGTTTAACTTCCACGTCCCTCTGCCTGCCTTCCGGTCCTCCCGTAGGTGACAGGAAGCCTGAAGTAGGCAGTGGTCGGAGAAGAACACTGGCGTGAGGTCAGTGTGTCTCACCGTGACGGCCTTCGTCGTGAAGACGAAGTCTATCCGGGATCGGGCTAAACCGTCCGATCTCGACCAAGTGAACTGCGGCTGGGACCCGCCTGCAGGGTCGCTGAAGGCGTCACGCAGCTTTGCGTCTTTTACCATCTCCATCAGAAACTTGAACGTGCTGTCCAGTCTGCTGTCGGCACTGCCGGATCGTCCAGCCGCATCAATGATGCAGTTGAAGTCACCGGCCAGAACGAGCTGCCGGGACGTGGCCAGCAGCACTGGGAGCTGCTGGAGAACGGCCAGCCGCTCGCTCTGCGTGGGTGAGGCATACACATTTATCAGCCGGAGCGGAGAGCCACGGTACATAACATCCACCACGAGGAGACGCCCTCCAACCACTTCCTTGACCTCAGTGATGGTGAAGTTCCCTCCCCGCAGCAAAATCCCCAGGCCGGAAGCACGACAGTCATTTCCCCCCGACCACACAGACAGTCCGTGGGGCCACCATCGCGACCACCTCCGATAGCAGCGGAGGTGTGGCAGCCCGCACTCCTGAAGAAAAGTTCACATCTGCCTTGACCTTGGCCAGGTACTGTAAGGCATTAACACATCGCGCAGTGCTCTTTATACTGCGCACGTTTAAAGATGCCAGTTTGAGCTCCATTGGCTTTAGAGTCACTGGCCATTTCCATGTCCCATCATCCCCACCGCTTCGGTGAATTGCCTCAGCTTTCCTGGCTCAGGAATCCAGCGGTGAGGTGAGTATCAGGTGGCGTAACCAAAGTTGTCGTTGCGGGGGGCATTCTCGTTCCACCCCCTTTTGGGCATGCCGCTTCCTTTTTCTTCTGTAGCTGGGGCCCAATGGCCTCTGCGCTGCTCCCGGTCGCCCGGAGCTGGGGCCCAATGGCCTCTGCGCTGCTCCCGGTCGCCCGGAGCTGGGCCCATCGGCCGTTGCACTGCTCCCGGTCGCCCGGAGCTGGGGCCCATGGGTAGGTGCAGGCTCTTTTAGGGCAAGCCCTGTAAAGGTGGCCTGCCTCCCCGCACAGGTTGCAGTGCAGTTCTTGCTGGCCTGACAGTCCTTTGTCTCGTGGCCCTCCATCTTGCAGTTTTTGCAGACAACTGCAGTGCATTGGGCCATCACATGCCCAGGCTTGTTGCATTTCCTGCACAGCCTGGGTTGCCCTACATAGCTCAAGTACCCTCGGTTTCCTCCAATCGCGAAAACCGAGGGGGGGTGGACGATTTCTCCATCCTTGTCCACCCTCAGCTTTACCTTGACTTGCCGCTTGCTGGTCCAAATCCCGTGCATGTCCTTCACGTCCACACAGTTTCCTGTTCCCTCAACGTAACGAGCAAGGAAGGTGAGGACATCCACTACGGGCACATGTGGGTTAAACATGTGCACCGTAATGAACCTTTCCTTCTGGGTGGGGAGGGTGAAGAGCGGCTGCACTTTCAGCAGCGACAGCGGAGCTTCATTTCCCCTCTCCCGGAAGACTTCCATCACCTTCTGCCATCCCGTTGGATACTTGAAGGTAACATCAAAATATCCGTTACCTGGAAAATCCTGGAGGCAGTAGATGTCCTTGGCCTCGAATTTGCAGGCCTCTAGCAAGACCTTCTTCACGAACAGGTCTCGTGAGAAGGGTTCCCCTTGCTGAGGTCCTTGATGCTTATTCGCAGGGTATTCCGAATACCCTGCACTCCTGCTCCTGCTCCTGCTCCTGCTGACATTGTGGCTGAATAAGGTGTTAGGTTGGTTTCCCAACCAGCATGGATCCACCTCTAAGCCTGCAGCCGACCGACTCCTCAACGATTTCGCTCCGCAATCCACAGCCCTTGTCCCCAAGGAACCGCCAGAACTGTTCTGATAAGAACAGATAGTCTCTTTCACATAAGAACAGATACTACACTTGATCTTAGCCAAAAGGCCGAGAAGCACAGCCTTTTTTGATCACGGTTTCTCCCCTGCCAGGTTGGAAACAAGTGCAGAGGAGCACAGGAAAGCTGCTCGGAAAAATGCAGGGCAGGATTGTGGAGAGAATTAACATTTACACCCTTGTACAAATTTAAAACTCTATCGTCCAGTACGACGAAAGTGAATTCTCCACTGGGCTGTTGAGCAACACACACCAGACAACTCAAGTGTAGAGACTAGTTAGAATGAAAGAGGGGGGGGGGGGGGGGGGGGGGGGGGGGGGAGGTGGGGGGGGGGGGGGGGGGGGGGGGGGGGGGGGGTGGGGGGGGGGGGGGGGGGGGGTGGGGGGAGGAGGGGGGGGGGGGTGGGGGGGGTGGGCGGGGGGGGGGGGTGAGGATGCATTGGTGGTGGTGGCTGATATCATTGTTTTATTTTTGTTGCAGTAGGATGATGCCCTTGGATGCCTTCTTCCCACCCCCCCCCCCCCCCACCCCCCACATCAGTCTGAAGAAGGGTCTCAACCCAAAACGTCAACTATTCCTTAGCTCCATAGATGCAGCCTCACCCGCTGAGTTTCTCCAGCATTTTTGTCTAACATGGGATGTAACGTTGCTTCTCAGGAGCATGGATTGAAGGGCCCATGCAACATCGTTTTGAGAAGGAAGTGAGTGCCCGTGCGTTGTGGATGGTGGGGGAGTCCATGATTCAGTTAACGAGAACTCTGAAATCCTGTACCTTGTGATCGAGAAACAAGTTGAAGAGTAGGGCTTTGCTGATGGCCATCTCAGGATTACTTGCTAAGAAGTTTAGGAAAACACACTAAGAAGATCAGAAAAATCATGACCTAGGAAGCTTCGGAAAGCCACATGTTAAGAAATCAATGCATGGTTAAAAATGTATTGTCAGGAGAAAAACAATCCATATTTTGGGCATTAGCACCACATAAATGATTGAGGCGAGTTATTTTGCAAAGATGGATTACACTTCAACTGTAAGGCTGCTAATGTATTTAAATTGTTTTAGGGTTTGCCTATCATGGCAAATCATATATAAACTTAGAAAGGAAGTTTGTTTCCTATAATGTGAATAAAGATGCAGTTTCAGCTGGCCTATATTTGCTGGTTCTGCCAGGGGATTGAACTATTTTGCTGTCTGAAGGGCTAATTCAAAAAAAGACAGTGGGCAAAGTCAAGAATGCAGAGTTACTTAAATTAGTGGAGGAGAACAGAGACTGCAAAATGTAAACCAATTAGCACTCCCACTATTATTGCTTTGTTATCTTTGTACATTGCTTATTTACATGGGAAACAATCCAATTAGAGGAATATTGATTCAGAGGTGCAAAGTCAGGAACAAAAAATGCCAAAGACAGGAAGAAAATGACCAAAGGGAATTGGGGTTCCATTTAAAGCTGCCGCTAAATTAATGTGTTGCAATGCCCAGAGGCTGGAATGTGAACGAGGTAAACTGGAAACAAATACTCATGTTTTAAAATCCAACAAGCGTCGGGAAAGATTGAAAAAATCTGTTTGTAATTTGTTGATTTCATGGGAAAAACAGATACCCAAAGCCAACTGGAGCAAAATGTAGAATGGGTCTTTTGTTGAACAATCTTTTAAAGAGAGATGGAGAGGTAACAAAAGGAGAGCAGATGACAAATGGAGTATTGCCGTTTTTATTAACGGAGCTTTCTAATGCACAGATAGTGGGCAGAACTAAATCAGATACGCAGATAAATATCAAAACAATACGCTGTTATGAAATTCCCTGAGTGTTGCAGATGGTAATAGAAGCAGGATGGAGTTGATGGATTTTGGAGAAATAAGTACAGGAATGGGATTGCTGGCATTGCTCTTGGGAGCTGGTTTTCAACTCAATAGACAAAACGGCCTCCAAAGAGGATTATAGGGCCTGTCCCACCGGCGATTTTTTTAGGCAACTGAGGCGACAGTCACTGACGCGGGAAATGCATCCATCCCATGACAATGTCCACAACAAGCTACCACCTAGTTGACGTCAAGCTACGACAAGCTACATCGACCGGCGACACAATTCCAAGCGACTCGGGACGTCCACCTACAACCACACCTATGACAACCTGCGGCCACATAGGCGACAACCTACGACACCCAAAGTCAACCTACCTCCACCAGCGACAAGCTATGACAAGCCACGACCCGGTTGGCGACAAATGAAGACGACTGAAGACTTCTCTTGACGCCGGAACTGTCACCAGTTGACGAAGGTAGTCGCCAATGGAATTCACCGAGTCAAGACCCGGCGACAACCAATGTCACCTGACGTCATCATGGTGACAACCTATGACAGGAGAAGACAGGCAACGTCAGGCAATGTCAAGCCCGCTGTCGCCGAGAGCTTTTGAACATTTTAAAATCCAGCAGCGACAAGAAATAAGTAACGACACTTGAGGAGTCCGCTCACAACAATACAGGCATAACCCCGCATCACGCCGCGACCATGTAGAGACAGCCTATTTTTCGGCTGTCCCCCAAAAAATCGCCCAAAGTGGGACAGGCCCTTATGTTTCAAAGTATCCAAGTGTGGAATGTTTGCAGTATCCATTTGTGATTAATGGAACAATTGAATTAAATGAGCCAGTAGATGCGCTGGAAATAAGAACCAAAAATATAATATCACTGCAAAACTGAGCAAAGGAAGGAAAAGCAAAAATGTCAAAATTCCTGTTCGGATTTCATGCTCATTTCAAGAACGAGTATGTGGAAAATCATCCCCAGTTGGAAGCACTCAGCATTCTTGATACATTGGTATTCAGTTCCATTGTGATCCACTCACAGGGAATAAACTCCCTGACAAGGGCGGCAAGGTGGCATAGCCGGAGACCCGGGTCCGATCCCGACTACATGTCCCGTCTGTACGGAGTTTGTACGTTCTCCCCGTGACCTGCATGGGTTTTCCCTGAGATCTTCGGTTTCCTCCCACACTCTAAATACCTCCATGTTTGTAGGTTAATTGGCTTGGTATAAGTGTAAATTATCCCTATTGTGTGTAGGATAGTGTTAATGTGCGGGGGATTGCTGGTTGGTGCGGACACGGAGGGCCGGAGGGCCTGTTCCTGCGCTGTATATCAAAACGAAAGTAAGCAAAGAAACAAAGTGATCAGAGTGGTGGGGAAGCAAACACCACATCACAGGAAAGCAGAACAAGAGAAAGCATTTTCTTTTGAGAGGTTACATATTAAGTAGCTGCCAAGAGTATCGTAAATGCATTCAAGGGAAAGCTGGATAAGTGCGATATAAGGAGGATACGGAGATAAAGGAACTCATGATTACAATGTGTAAGCATGGAACTGCAGATGCTGGTTTACATCGAAGATAGACACGAAATGCTGGAGTAATTCAATAGTACAGGCAGCATCACTGGGGAGAAGGAATAGGTGATGTTTCAGGTCGAGACCCTTCTTCAGACTCAAGATTACAATGATTATGGGGGAATACAAGATGAAAAGAGTCTGGTGAAGAAAATAAAAATTGGCATGTCCCTTTTGGATTGTTTTATGTAGTGTAACCTCTATATGTTGCTAATAAAATAAGAAACAACATTCAGATGCCTTAGACAAGCAAAGTTTGTGGCATCAAATTAAATTTGAAGAAGAAACCCTCATAAGCAATTGGCTGATCCTCCACTTCAGTATCAGTTTCATCAACCCAAAACGTCACCCATTCCTTCTCTCCAGAGATACTGCTTGTCCCGCTGAGTTACTCCAGCATTCTGTGTCTATCTTTGGTGTAAACCAGCATCTCAATAGACAATAGACAATAGGTGCAGGAGTCGTCCATCCGGCCCTTCAAGCCATCTACGCCATTCACTGTGATCATGGCTGATCATCCACAATCAGTACCCCCCCCCCCCCCCCACTCCTGCCTTCTCCCCATGTCCCTTCACTCCTCTATCTATCTAACTCCCTCTTGAAAGCCTCTAGGGAATTGGCCTTGTGAGGCAGAGAATTCCACAGACTCACAACTCTTTGTGTGAAAAAGTTTTTCCTCATCTCCGTTCTAAATGGTTTACCCCTAATTCTTAAACTGTGACTCCTGGTTCTGGACTCTCCCAACATCAGGAACATGTTTCCTGCCCTTAATAATCTTGTATGTTTCATTAAGATCGCCTCTCATCCTTCTAAATTCCAGAGTATACAAGTCCAGCCGCTCCATTCTATCAAAATATGAGTCCCGCCATCCCGGGAATTAACCTGGTGAACCTACACTGCACTCCCTCAAAAGCAAGAATGTCCTTTCTCAAATTTGGAGATCAAAACTGCACACAATACTCCAGGTGTGGTCTCACAAGCGCCATGTACAACTGCAGAAGGAACTCTTTGGTCCTATACTAAACTCCTCTTGTTATGAAGGCCAACATGCCGTTCGCTTTCTTCACTGCCTGCTGTACCTGCATGCTTACTTTCAGTGACTGATGAACAAGGACCCCCAGATCTCACTGTACTTCCCCTTTTCCAAACTTGACACCATTCAGATAATAATCCGCCTTCCTATTTTTGCACCCAAAGTGGAAAACCTCACATTTATCCACATCTCCAATTTCTTCCTATACATCCAGTTTTCTTTACTTTCCCCATTCCCTGTTATTCCCTTGATATCCAGAGACCTATAGACCTCTGTTTCAAAACTTCACCCCAGTTTGAATGAAAATGATTCTCCTTATCGGAATCCTAAATGGTCTGCCCCTTATACTAAGACTGCAAACCCTGCCATATTCTAAGATATTTGACAAATCCGCCATTCCGCAAATCAGGTGTACCTTCATTGCACTGCTTCGATGAAAGTATATCCTTTTTTTAGCTAAGATCAAAATTGCAAATAATACTGTAGATATACACTCACCGTCATCCAATATTGGTTTACATGACTTTTGTAGATGACAATACAAAGTGATATCATAAACAGTGAAGGAGGTTCTCAAGAATTACAGCGGGATCTTGATCAGCTCGGTAAGTGGGTCGATGAACGGCATATGGAGTTTAGTTCAGATAAGCATGAGGTTTTGCATTTTGGGAAGTCAAACCTGGCCAGGACCTTCACAGCAAATGGAAGTACTCTGGGGAATGTTGCAGAACAGAGGGACTAAGGGTACAAGAACATAGGTCCGTGAAAGTTGTAATATAAGTCGACAAGGTGGTGAAGAAGGTTTTTGGCATGATGGCATTCCTCAATCAGGGTGTTGAATATAGATAGGATGTTATGTTGCAGCTGAACAAAATGTTAGTGAGGCTGCACCTGGAGTATCATGTTCAATACGGAGAGAAAAGATGAAATACAAAGGTAATCTAGCTAATAATATAAAAGAGGAAAGCAAGAATTTCTTCAGTTATATAAAGAGGCATGAGTGAAAGTTGGACCGCTGGAAAATGATGCAGGTAAAGTGAGAATGGGGAATAAAGAAATGGCAGAGGAGTTAAATAACTTTTTGCATCAGTCTTCACAGTGGAAGACACCAGCAACTTGTCTGAAATTCAAGAGAGTCAGGGGGTGGAAGTTAGTGGAGAGACTATTACTCGGGAGAAGGTGTTTGGGAAAGTGAAAGGGCTGAAGCTGGATAAGTCACCTGGACCAGATGGACTGCACCCTAGGGTTCTGAAAGAGGTGAATTTAGAGATTGTGGAGGCATTAATAGTGATATTTCAAGAATAACTAGACACAGGAGAGACACCAAATGATTGGAAAATTGCCAATATTAACCCGCTGCACAAGAAGGGAGCAAATCAGAATGGTGGGAACTATAGCCCTGTTAGTGTGGTTGGTAAGATTTTAGAGTCCATTACAAAGGATGAGGCTACGGAGTATTTAGATGTCCATGATAAAATAGGCCGGTCAGCATGGTTTGTGAAGGGGAAATCTTGCTTTGACAAATTTGCTGGATTTCTTTGAAGAAGTAAACAGTAGGATAGACAAAGGAGAGTCAGTAGATGTTGTTTACTTAGATTTTCAGAAAGCCTTTGATAAGGTGCCACACGTGAGGCTGCTGAGGAAGATGTGAGCCCATGGTATCATGGGCAGATACTAGCATGGATCGCAGGTTGGCTGGATGGCAGAAGACAAAGAGTGGCAATAAAGGGGGCTGTTTCTGGTCGGCTGCCAGTGACTAGCGGAGTTCCGCAGGGGTCAGTCCTGGGACTGCTACTCTTCACGTTGTATATTAATGATTTGGACGAGAGGTTGAAGGCTTTTTGGCCAAGTTTGTGGATAATACGAAAATAGGTGGAAGGGCAGGTCGTGTAGAGAAAGCAGGCTCTGCAGAAGGACTTGGACAGATTGGAGAGTGGGCAGAGAAGTGGCAGATGGAATATAGCGTTGCAAAGAGTCATGCATTTTAGTAGTTGAATAAAGGTGTAGACTATTTTTTTAAATGGGGAGAGAATCCAGAAATCAGAGGTGCAAAGGGACTAGGGAGTGCTGGTGTTAATCTGAACCAAAATATTAATCTGCAAGTCGGAACAGTAGTAAAAAAAGCAAACTCAATGCTAGCATTTATTTCAAGAGGACTTGTATACAATACAAGGATGTAATGCTGAGTCTCTATAAGATGCTGGTCAGGCCGCATTTGGAGTATTATGAGCAATTTTGGGCACCATAGCTGAGGAAGGATGTGCTGGCTCTGGAGAGGGTCCAGAGGAGGTTTACGAGAATGATCCCAGGAATGAGTAGGTCTCCCTACGATGAGCGTTTGTCAGCACTGGGTCTGTATTCGCCGGAGTTTAGAAGAATGAGGGGGGACATTGAAACATACAGAATTGTGAAAGGCTTGGATAGAGTGGATGTGGAGAGGATATTTCCACTAGTGGGAGACACTAAGATTGAGACTAAGTCAGAATGAAAGAACGTTCTTCTGGGAAGGAGATGAGGAGGAATTTCTTCAGTCAGGGGCTGGTGAACCTGTGTAATTCTTTGCCACAGAAGGCTGTGGAGTCCAAGTCGGTGGATATTTTAGGGCAGGGATAGATTCTTGATTAGTACAGGTGTCAGAGGTTATGGGGAGAAGGCAGGAGAATAGGGTTAGGAGGGAGGGATAGATCAACCATGATTGACTGGCGTAGACTTGATGGGCCGAATAAGCGGTATAACTTATGACCTTATGACTTGAGCGACTGGGTTCTAGGGAGAGGATGAAAACTCTAGCATGTTATGTATCGTAGTATAGGAGACCGGCGAGCATTCTTATAGCGGTTTATAAAGTCATGAGGGGCATAAATAGGATGAATCCTAATTTTTTTTTTCCAGGCTTAGAGAATCAGGAACTAGAGTGCATAGCTTTAAGGTGAGGGCAAACATTTAATCTGAATTTTTTCCACAATGAGCTGCCAAAGGAAGTTGTTGATGTAGGTACAATAACGACATTTAAAATACATATGGACAAGTTCATGGGTAGAAACGATTTAGAATGATATGGATCAAATGCAGGGAAAAGGGACAAGTTCAGAGAGGCACTTGATCAGCATGGATTAGCTGGACTGAGGGACTGTTTCCATGCTGTTTATGACTCCATGCTGTGAGCTATGTATTGTAGGACTCTATGACTTCATGACTATTGTTACTGGAACGTACCTCTATTTAGTTTAGTTTAGTTACATTAGAGATACAGCGTGGAAACTGGCCCTTTGGCCGACCGGGTCCACGCCGACCAGCGATCCCCGCACATTAACACTATCCCACACCCACTTGGGACAGTTTTTACATTTACCAAACCAATTAACCTACAAACCTGTACGTCCTTGGAGTGTGGGAGGAAACCGGAGATCTGGGTGAAAACCCACGCAAATCATGAGAAGAACATACAAACTCCGTACAGACAGCACCCGCAGTCAGGATCGAACCCGGGTCCCCGGCGCTGCATTCGCTATAAGGCAGCAACTCTACCGCTGCGCCACCGTGATCGCCCTCTACTCAAATCTTCCCATAACAATTTTGTCTCTCTCAGTTTGTTGCAACTGTTGTGTTATGGTAGGTTTCAGTGAAAAGTGTCCAAGGACACCAAAAGTCCCTTGGACCATTAACATCTCCTGATCTTACACCGTTAAAAAAAATACTCTGCTTTTCGATTTTGTGGGCAGAAGTGAATGACTTCACATATTCCACATTCTACTCCACCTGCCATGTAATTGCCCACACATTTAACACACAGACCACATTATCATGAGCCACTTCACTTCTTCATCTCTGCTCACAGTAAGATTAATAATTCGAAACTTAAAGGAAAATCTATAATACAGGCTTGGAACAGAATAAGGAAAGTGAATCAGAGAAAAAGGGAGGCACTGTAAATCATCAAAAGGAACTGTGAAGTGTTTTACCATTAAACAAAACCAGATTATTAAAGGCACATTTGGATCCAAAGAGAGGGGGGAAATTATTATCTTGTAGATTATGATCTAAAGTATCTGGTGTTAGTCTTTATTAATAAAAGGAGATGATTTTGAACTTGATTGAAGACCCCATGAACATTGTTAAGATTGATGTGAATGTAAGTTAGCATTAGTTTATATAAAGAAATATGTTCCATTACCTAATAGGCATCATTCCAGGATCCTGACAGAGGTGAGGGGGGATATTACTCAGGTCTAAAAATTATATTTAGCATTACTTGAGTATAGATTATTCTTATTTGCAGGACTTGTGTTTATTAAAGGAATTTGGCTGATGCTGGCAAATGCCTAATTCTGTTGGCCGGAAACATGTCCATGCCTCTAATAAAGATAAATAGGAGCAATCTGCACTAATTTCTGAAGGGATAAATAACAAAGCTGTAGTATTTTTTTAAGGAGTCGCCATAGTTTGTAGAAAGATAAATGCAGTCCTTCAATATTGACAAATTTGAGGAACACTTCTGAAAATGCACCATACCGAAATGCTCAGCAGGTCAGGCAGCAGCTATGGAGAGAGAAAGTGAATCAACCTTTTAGGCTGGTGACCTTTCAGTGGAACAGATCTTAGTTTTAGTTTAGTTTAGAGATGCAGCATGGAAATCCAGCCCATCGAATCCACACCGACCAACGATTCCCGCACATTAACACTACCCTGCACACACTAGCGACTATTTCCTGTTTATATTTATACCAAGCCAATTAACCTACAAACCTGTACGTCTTTGGAGTGTGGGACCGAAGATCCTGGAGAAAACCCAAGCAGGTCAGTGGGAGAACGTACAAACTCCGTACAGACCGCACCCGTAGTCATGATTGAACCTGGGTCTCTGGCAGTGAAGTCAGTAGCTCTACTGCTGCGCTTCTGTGCCGCCATAGAAATAATGATCTTCCAATTGTTTCTCGTATTCTCTGTTTTAATTTCAGGTTTCACAACTCACCCAGAGAGTTGTGAATTTGTGGAATTCTCCGCCACAGAGGGCAGTTGAGGCCAAATCACTGGATGGATTTAAGAGAGAGTTAGCTAGAGCTCTAGGGGCTAGTGGAATCAAGGTAGGTATGTTACAAAACTTACCTTCAGCGGCGCTTCAGTTCTGTCACTGGCCTTGTGCGCGACTTTGGCGCCTTTGAGGAGTAAGGAAATAGAAGGGTAGAAAATTAGATTTAGACTTCTTTAGGTACATATGAGTGATACCATTAAGTAGATCGAGAATTTTGTGACTGCATCATTAAATAGACCTTAATAGACATTCCTGGTTTGAAATAATGCTGGTAAGGTTATTTTCTTGTACATTAAAATGTTGTTGGTGCATTATGAAAATATATTGCATAAGCATCACTTATTCCCTGAGTTTAAAATGATAAGGGTTTTGAACGGAGAAGCTGTGATATCTATGTTTCACAGTGTTCAAAGGCAAGAGGAACAAGTAGCATAGTGTGGCAAGTATCAACAGATGAATTGTATTGGGCCACATGGTGAATTGGGCCATAAATGAATGGCACAGCAGTAGAGTTGGTGCCTTACAGCACTTACTATGCCAGAGACCCGGGTTCGATCCCGACTACAGATGCTGTCTGTACGGAGTTTGTACGTTTTCCCCGTGACCTTTGTGGGCTTTCTCCAAGGTCCATGGCTTCCTCCCACACTCCAAAGACGTGCAGGTATGTAGGTTAATTGGCTTGGTATGAATGTAAAATTGCCCCTAGTGTGTGTAGGGTAGTGTTAATGTGCAGGGATCGCTGGTCAGTGCAGACTCGGTGGGCCAAAGGGCCTGTTTCCGCGCTGTATCTCTAGACAAAACTAAACTAAACTAAAATTGTACTTTGAGACCAAATGAAAAGAAACTTTAGTGGCACCTAGTATAATGCACTGAAGAAAAACTGATTAGACTAGATATAAACTTTGTCCATAATTCACATGGGGCAGTATCATTTAGCAGTAAGAGAAATATGGTGGCTCAGGTTAACTTAGAGCTGATGTACGTTTCCAGCATGACATCCATTAAGTAGATCGAGAACTTTGTGACTGCATCATTAAATAGACCTTAATAGACATTCCTGGTTTGAAATAATGCTGGTAAGGTTATTTTCTTGTACATTAAAATGTTGTTGGTGCATTATGAAAAATGGTTTAAAAATGGATAACGCATTTGTCCCGATGTTGTTCAGGTTGCATGCAAGGCTGCTGCGTCTGCTGCGGCTGCTGCGGCTTGGTAGATTGCTCTTTTGTCTCCAACTTGAAAGGTTGTGGTCTCCAAGTCCCAAGCCAGCAATTTGAGTGTAGCATGTAGGTCCAGTGCCACCTTGACAGAGGTAACCATTAAACCCAGACCCTCCCTCATTGCAAGGATCCCATTGCGTTCTTTCAAGAAAAAAAAACAAGGGAGTTATTGCTGAGTTTTATTCACTAAGTATTCTTGTCTGCATCATTGAAGCCAATAACCATGTCCCTGATATGCTGTTGTGTGCTTACTTCCTACATTACAACAGCGACTCAGTGACTACATTTATAAAAGTTTTTCATTAGCTTCAAAGCACTTAAGTATTTCCATGAGACTGTTAAAGGCTTTATGTAATTATGTCATTTTCTATCCTAATGGAACATGAAGATGATTTCCTTTTGCTCAGCATCAATCTGGCCAGTCTGTCTTCATCTTTGAGGGCCAAGAGTAGTAGCTATTGCTATTCTTCTGCTTCTTAGAATATGCGAGTTATAGTGCACTGAATCAGGCCCTTTGACCCATCAAGTCTGTGCGCCCAAATATACTAACCCGGTGCTAATGCCAATTTATTCTCCTATCACCTCCCACCCCAACCCCATATTCTATCATTCAGATACGCACCAGGGGCAAAATAATATTTATCAATTAACCTACCAACCACCATGCGTTTCGGATATGGGTGGAAACTGGAGCACCCAGTGGAAACTCGCGTAGTCGCAGGAAGAACATGCAAACGTCACATGGATTTCTCCGGAGGTCAGGATCGAACCGGTTTGCTGGAGCTGTGAGGCAGCCGTTACACTACCTGTGTCTCATGCCAGGCCTTTTATTTCATATTTTTCTTTCATTTCCATTGGGTTTGAGCATAACCTACTCTCACTCAGGTTTTGTTTATTCTGAGGTGGTTAGTGGACCACTGAGGTGACCACAGTCTCTTGCACAGATGAGGCAGGAGGTACCCGATGGGGAGGGTGGGTGGGTAATTTACAATGTTGTGTTCACTACCATTCTCATGGGGTTTCTATGCGATCTCCATTCAAAGTTCTTAATACTATCATTCTGCACCAGACTATGTAATGTTGAGGCTCTATAAGGTGCTGGGCAGGCCACATTTGGAGTATTGTGAGCAATTGTGGGCACCATATCTGAGGAAGGATGTGCTGGCTCTGCAGAGGGCCCAGCGGCTGTTTACAAGAATGATCCTGGGAATGTGGGTTAACATATGATGAGCGTTTATAACATATAACCATATAACAATTACAGCACGGAAACAGGCCCTCTCGGCCATTCCAGTCCGTGCCGTCCATTTGTTTTCCCCTAAGCGTTTGTCGGCACTGGGCCTGAAGAAGAATGAGGGGGTCGACATTGAAACATACAGAATAGTTAAAGGCTTGGATAGAGTGGATGTGGAGAGGATGTTTCCACTAGTGAGCGGTCAAGGACTAGAGGTCATAGTTTCAGAATTAAAGGATGTACTTTTAGTAAGATGAGGAGGAATTTCATCAGTCAGATGGGTGGTGCATCTGCGGTACTCTTTGCCACAGAAGGCTGTGGAGGCCAAAACAGTGGATATTTTTGAGGCAGATATAGATAGTTTCTTGATTTGTACGGGTGTCTTGGGTTATGGGGTGAAGACAGAAGGAGGGAGAGATAGATCAGCCATGATTGAATGGTGAGTAAAGTTGATGGGCTGAATTGCCTTATGACTATCTCATTCTTGATGCAAAGCTCAGTCCACGAAGGTAATGTTCCTCTTCCAGTTTGCCCCTCTAGAAGAAAGTGCTACTACCTTGTCTGTTCCTTGTGTGTGATTACCTTTAATGCGGGGGAGACATTACACTTCAACCAGAGTCAGGCACCTGGGAAGGTGAACCAAGGTGCAGCCATTGCAGGAAATTGGGGGTGTGGGCAGGTGCCTGGCTGAGGCCGGGAGTGAGGAATAGTTTTGGAAGCTGGTGACTGAATGAGAAGTAAGAAGGGAGGAACTGGGCAAGCCCAAACCCACGTTTGCATATGTGCATTTGTGTAGCTGTGTGTTCCTGCCTATGTGTGTGTGTGTGTGTGTGTGTGTGTGTGTGTGTGTGTGTGTGTGTGTGTGTGTGTGTGTGTGTGTGTGTGTGTGTGTGTGTGTGCATGCGCGTGTGTGTGTGCACGTTTCCATGAGCAAGTGTGTGAGTGTGTGTTACTGTGTGTGTGTGTTCATGCTTGTCTGTTCATGGGAGAGAGGGTGAGTGTGGATGTACTTACCTCTATTTTGAAGCATGAACGCTTATGCAACAGATCCGACTGTCCCTCCATCTTAGTTCCACTTGTCACTACAAGATCCTGCTCTGTGCACTGCGAATCATCATGCAATGAGAGCAACACTTTTGCTGCTGATCATTTATTCATATAAAGTAATGCTGGCACATTGATTGATTTCAATGACATTAAGTTCACAAGGTCCCTGACGTTTAAAAATGACACCAGTGGCAATTTGCAAACGGCAAACAATGAGAGGTGCTATAAATTTAAAAATATTTTTTAAAAAGGAACAACAGGAAACAATGGCATTCCTCAGTGGAACAAACGATTGTGGAAGAATATTTTTGTATTTCAGTTGACAGTTTAAGGAGGAGAACCATTCAGCCACCTGTTATGTGGCACCTCATATTTCACTTGGGCAGCCTACATCCCAGCAGTATGAATATTGATTTCTCTAACTTCCCTCCCTACCTAATTCTTCAACTAGTTCTACTGTGCTCCTGATTAAATATTACTGATTGTATGCCTCGTTGTCACCTTCCCCTCAGCTAACAATGAACCGTTCTACATTTCCTTATCAACATCTGTTTTGATCTGTCATTTTCACACCTTATTCTTCCATATCTCTGTGCCTCCCTCTCCCCTGACTCACAGCCTGAAGAAGGATCTCGACCCGAAAAGTCACCCATTCCTTCTCTCCAGAGATGCTGCCCCACCTGCTTTTTGTATCTATCTTCGATGTAAACCAGCATCTGCAGTTCCTTCCTACACATGTTACATAGCTATCCCTAGTTCTGTTAATGTTAATGAGAATTGGGAATGGAATGTGACAAATACTGAGCCTATGGTACAATTTTACTTCGGAGCCACGTGAGTGATTCCGTGAAGAAAGCCCGCCAGGCCGCATGTGCACCAGTATGTCAGCCGCATTGGCACAAGCACCAGTCTGGCAGGACAGAGTTCCTGCCGGTGGTAAGTTAAACTTAAAAGGTAAGTTTGGGTTTTTAATTACCAGGGGTTTTTAGGCAGGTTTTTCCTGCCAGTTTCGCAGCCCGACAAGTTGCCGGTTATGGACTGTGGGGGAATTCCAGTCGACCGCAAAAGCGGATAAACTGGCAAAATCGATCTGGTTGCGAGATAAGGAGCCTCTGACAGTGTAGTCAGCTGCTCCCAGCCTGCAGGAATGCTGTAAAAACGGCAAGGAATTTAAGCAGAGTCGCTGACAGGGGGCTCAGCGGCTCCCAGCCTGTGGGATGCCGTTGGATTGGCAAGGAAGCAAGGCTGGAGCCACTGACAGTGGGGTCAATAGCTCACAGACGTTGGTCCCCAGTCAAGAAATTACTGGGACTCATTCAGCCCTATTTGGACTCAGTGAGTCGGGCTATAAAGGGTTTCTCCTTATAATAAAAAGTATGTATTTTATAGTGTTTTTTCTTTAAGTAAAAGCTAAAGGCAAAGTAAAAAGTTATTGTTATATGTTCTGACAATGTTATAATTGTTTAAGCACAGGTTGCTATGAATTATTTTTACCCTTCACAGGTAAAGCTGTACATTAAAAATGTTGATTTAGTGAGCTTACACAGCAATAGCGCGGGCCTATGGGACAGGCAGCGCCAGCAGCGCCTGACAGGGCTGCTTCATGTATGAAAGTGCCGGCCTACGGGAGAGCCGTGCCAGCAGCGCCTGATACAGAGCTGTTTCATTTGTGACATTACCGCCCTATGGGAGAGCCGTGGCAGCAGCGCCTGACAGGGCTGCTTCATGTGTGAAGTGCCGTCCTACGGGAGAGCCGTGCCAGCAGCGCCTGATGCAGGGCTGTTTCATGCAAAAAAACTGCCGGCCTTTATGAAAGGTGGCGCCAGCAACGCCTGGGACAGGGTTGCTCAAATTCGCACATATCTGCTCACCCATGGAGTCGGGAGATGATTCTCCACCGGGGCTAGAGAGCAAGGCCCACGGAGTCGGGGGATGAATTTCTCACCGGGGCTGGATAGTGCGTTGAAACGACTATCCTAAATACAGCAACTGTTGTATACAGTGCTGCAAAGGTCTTCCTCTCGGAGGCAGAGACCAAGATGGGTCAGTATTTTGCTGACACTGAGTCTCAGGTTATGGCCGTGGGGCATACACAAAGGGAAGAAGGGCACGTGTCAGAGGTACCTTTCCTGACAATAAAGTTGCCATCCCAGAAAAATATTCTATTGGGTTAAGGCCAATGGGTTCATATCAGTATTTGTATTCTGTGGCCTGCGGCAGCGCCTGTTAGGGTTGCCTACGAATCACCCTCTCTGAGGAGGGAAGAGCAAAATGTCAAGATGACTCCGGGCTCATATATGCACATATATGCTGGCAGTGAACAACGCCAAAAGGGGGATGTGAGAGCCAGCTGCATAATCGGTTATTCAGGTAGGTCTATTCTACAGGGGAAGAAGTTCTCATGCAAACCACCCATGCAATAAGGCAGGATTGGCATGTTATTACGAAGAATGGAGAGTATCGGGCATATGAACTTTCCGAATGTGAAAACTTATTCCTGACTACAACAGATTCATAAGGTCAGAGATACATGTTATACAAATCCCTTTACAAAGGTTATCAAAGACAATATAACTGTACTATAACAGTAAAGCTTTGCAGTATGGGATAAACTGTTTGTTGGTCATTGGGATTTACCTTTAATTATTATTAGCCTTGTCTCCGCCTTGTGGCAAGAGATTGGGGTTATAGCAATCTGTTACAAAACTGAGTTATTTTCATTAAGAGTAATTGGCAATATAGCAGCTGTGTTGCAGCTGAGCAAATCAAGGAACTGATATTGTGTAAGTAGCAATTAGATCGTTGCTAATAACCTTGTGCTGTTGTCAACTGAGGCTACTTCAGCCACAATGATGAAGTAACAGTATTCAGCATTGCTGAACATGACAATAACTCATTGAACTTGAACGTGAAACTCGTTACTGTAGTGTGGTCGGTTGAATTCAGTTATTATGAACTGATGTTTAGTACTGTAAGATAAGAAGTTCCAAATACCATCACCTACTCAAAGGTAGTGGAGATTTCATGAGTTACCAATTCTTCAGTTGTTGGTATCAACTAAATATATACACTAAATGTGCCCATGAGTAAGGGGTTTTGAGCAAATATACATATTCTACATGCTCAAATTCAAGTTGCTACTCTACGATGGTGACATATGTTAGTCACATGATAATCAAGGGAAAAATATCCTGTAATTAATCTCCTTGCCACTGGTGTATCATCCAGTTCAGATCGATGATAACACAGAATAAGTGTTGGATCTCGAAGTGTGATGAAAGCATGGTTCAATACTTCATCGAATATTCATCATAATTTCAACATTAATGCATGTTTTTCATTCATTGCAAAAAATATGTGGCACAACAGTGCGGTAAATACTTTCCCGCTTCAATAGGAGGAATCGTCTTTATGTCTTCCTCAATTTTTGCCTCATTAGCCGGGTCTTAAAACAGTCAGCAAGACCTCACTTGGGTTCGTACTGTCGGACTGGCCAAGTGTCCATGTTGCCTGTTTCATCAGGCATTATGGCACAACGGTATACGGTTATGCCAAAAAACAAGAACTTGCTGTTTCAAACTGTGGTTCAGGAGACTGGCTTTTGCACAGTAAAACAATTATTGACCTACACATTTTGAATGGATTGACTTTTTCCTCAGGTTGTCACATCAAGCCATGAAGGTGCTCACTGCAGTGTGCAGGGATAGCACCCAAAAAAGCAGTACATTCCTATTGAGAGGATCAGAAGTGTTTTGTTAAATGTTAATGTTACATTTAATACGGTACAGATTACTGACATTTCCAGCTCATTTTAAATGGTATTGACAATAATTCAATTATAGAGACACTACAGCTGCAACATAAGGGAGCTACGCTCTCGGGTCCAACCCGGATATCAAGTTGTTAAAAGATCTTGACACAAGTTCTCTCACTACAAGATTATGCAGTTGATTATTGAAAATGTGTGAACATTACTTCACCAAGGGGTTCCAGCTACATCCTTAGTTATGACACTTATATCAGAACAACGACGGCAAACATTGCAAACATTGTGGCTAGATAGGATGGAATTGGCTGCAGGTGCCATTACATTTACATTCTGGTCTACACAACCAGACTAGATTAGGGGTAGCATGATTGAAGGTCATTTGAACACCCCACGGTCTCACTTCTATGTTATCTAGGCCACCAGAATCCTAAGAAGTGTGGAATCAACATTGTTTACTAGTTAACAAACAACTACACAAAGGAAGGTCGGTTCAGACTTTTTTCATGGTGGCTGCAGCAGGTTCTGGGTTATACAGCTATTAACACTGCCGATTGTATATCTCATTCCACCAGGTCAGTATCAACGTCAGCGTATCATTTAGATAGTGTGTTTACCTCTCATTCCACTAGGGCAGCAGCTACGTCGAAGGCCAAGGCGAGGGACGTGCCCATCGACCATATTTTGGTGGCCGCCGGATGGGCAAATGAGCTGATGTTTCAGAATTTTTATCATCGGCCGATTGTCAATCCTGGACTGTTTGCCTATGCCATTTTAAGTACCTAAATTTAAGGGGTACTGTCGTTTGTTTACATTGTTAAATAAACCCTATTTCTACATTGACTGCAATGTTAATACTAATGCATTTATTTCTCTTTCGAGTTAATCAATGCAGTGGGATGCCGAGATTTGTAATCTGCGGCATGAAATCACAAAGCTTTGAACTCTTCACGGAATCACTCACGTGACTCCGAAGTAAAATAGTAAGATTAAATGAGAACTTACCAGTTTGAAGTTTGATCTTGATTTTATGAGGAGTTACTACGTGCCCGCCACGCCCAACCCTCTCTCATAAAGGATCATATGGTAGTTCTCGAGTCACTGATCTTACTATGTAATTCGGTGTTGTTTATTTGTGATTTCATACCGCTGCTTTGAAGTTTGGTGCGCATGCGGCCTGGCGGGCCTTCTTCACGTAATCACCAACGTAACTCCTCATAAAATCAAGATCAAACTTCAAACTTGTAAGTTCTCATTTAATCTAACTATTTTCACTGGCAGCTTAAAGCAAGATTATCTTCAAATGGTCCTCATATCTCGGCAAAAGATAATGCTCATTTTAATGCAGTACACTCGGTTGTAAGCTAGAGACTCTCACACATGGAAGGATATATCGGGTGTAATGAGGATATTTGCAAGTGAACATGGATCTCACACAATGGTCAGGATCAGTGAATCTCTCTTCAATTGTCATATCATGTCAGCTGCTTGAATAATCTCAAGCATTGCTCAAAGTCCTGCACTCCCACAAACTACCGACAATCTGTGTCAATCGTGGCTTGCAGCTAACATTCAAATGCCCCACCATGACCGCACACAATGAACACACTGTGTTCAAACCACTGCTCATTCCTGAATCAAACTATGAGCTGATCAACCCAGGCAGCCAAGGACAATGTGTAACACTGGCTGGTATATTTCCACCTGGCTTGCAGCAAAATACAGCACACAAGTGCTAACTGAGGAGAGCCAGACTTGGAAGTATAATGTCGATCCTTGGTTTAATCCCTCCCCCTCACCACGACTCTACCCGTGTGACTTTGTCCTCTCAAATAACCAAAACTGCCAAGTGAGAGTAAGAAGAAAAAAAGCAATAAGAAGAAAGTGCAGCAGACAGACAACCTGTCACTTGATGTAACACCTGCAGCCCACAACATGGATACTATTGTACATATTTGTGTAGGAGGGAAATGCAGATGCTGGTTTAAACTGAAGATAGCCTTAAAATGCTGGAGCGGGACAGGCAGCATCTCTGGAGAGAAGGAATGGGTGATGTTTCTTCAGACTGTACATATTTGATGTCATTAAGCTGGAAGGAGTGCAGAGAAGATTTACAATTATGGTGCCAGGACTCGAAGGCCTGAACTATAGGGAAAGCTTGGGTAGGCCAAGACTTCTTGACCACCCTATTTACATCTGATGCCACTTTCAAGGTACTTGGTACTTGCATTCCTAGATCTCTTTGTTTGACAGCACTCCCCAGAGTAGGGTTCCCAAATAAGGACAAAAGGTCAAAATAAGGGACATAAGTGATCAGCAACCTTCCCTCTATTGACAAATTGTACACTGCAAGGGCCAGGAAGCAAGCGGGTAAAATCATCTCTGACCCCTCTCACCCTGGCCACAAACTCTTTGAATCACTTCTCGCTGGAAGGCGACTCTGGACTGTCAAAGCTGCCACAGCCAGACATAAAAACAGTTTTTATCCACAAGTAGTAGCTCTACTCAATAACCAAAAATCTATAGCCTCCTTTTGCTATGGTATTTTATTTAATTCACGTTTAATCGATAATGTTTCATTATTAATGTTTAATGTTTTATGTGTCATTCCCAACTGTCACTGTATGTCATGTTGTCACTTGTGGGCGGAGCACCAAGGCAAATTCCTTGTATGTGAATATACTTGGCCAATAGACTTATTCATACATTCACATTGCCAACAGCAATTCGTTGACCGACTCGGACGTGGCTGGGTGAATGATGGGTTGTGGCCCGGGTGCTGGACTGCATACAGTCCAGCCGGCGGGCCAGCTGAGGAGTTTTGGCCCGGGCACCGGAAACTCCTCAGCTGGCCCGCCGGCTGGGGTTTGTGTTCTGCTGCACCAAAGTCCGGCACCCCATCCAACTCATGAACCGATGATCGGCCATGGGAAGGAAGGGTGATGGTGTCGGTGGTAAGTGAAGGTCCGAAGGTCAGACAGCTTGTCGAGCTGCCGACCGACGGGGCCACGGGCGAGGCGCTGCTGCTGCTGCACTCCATAGGCTGCACAACTTCGGCACGGGTGAGGCGGGGCCGGACGCGACGCTCCGACCCGACAGTTCCCTCGACCCAAGTAGTAGCAGTTAAATATGGGACAAGGGCGGTCCCGTATGGGACAACCCAATTTAGCCCAATATACGGAATGTCCCGGCTAATACGGGACAGTTGGCAACCCTACCCCAGTGCCCTACAATTCATTGTGAGGGTCCTGCACTGGTTTGACTTCCCACAATGCAACACCTCACACTTATCTGCTTTCAACTCCATTAACCTTTCCTCAATTCACTTGCCCATCTGATCAAGATCCTGCTGTAATTTTTGATAGCCATCATCGCTACCTGCAATACAACCCACTTTAGTGTCACCTGCAAACTTGCTAATCATGCCCTGTACATTCTCATCTAAATCATTGATATAAACCACAAACAGCAATGGGCTCAACAGATCCCTGAGGCACACCACTAGTCACGGGCGGCCTGCAGTGCGAAAAACAACCTTCCACCAACACCTCTGGCTCTCCGTGGATCCCATGTAATCTAAATTTCCAGACCAGCTACCATGCGGAGGATTACTAGCAAAGGTTGATAATCGTAAACATTGTAGTCCTTAGTCTATCAGCAGGCCTACCTATATATTTAGGTACAATGTGAAGAGGGCGGTGGAGGCAGGTTCTCTGGATGCTTTCAAGAGAGAGCTAGATAGGGCTCTTAAAAATAGCGGAGTCAGGGGATATGGGGAGGCAGGAATGGGGTACTGATTGGGGACGATCAGCCATGATCACATTGAATGGCCGTGCTGGCTCGAAGGGCCAAATGGCCTATCCCTGCAGCATGGAAGTGGGAACAGATCCCTGACCGGCTGAGAGGACCCAAAATTGTATAGTGTCTGATTTCCAACATCTAAACATTGAAAGTCAGGGGGAAGGGAAACAAGAGATATAGATGGTGATATATAAGAGATATAGAACAAATGAATGAAAGATATGCAAAAATGTAACCATATGTAAAAGTAACGATAAGTAAAAGTAAGAATATGTTTCATTCATTTGTTCTATATCTCTCTATATCACTGTCTATATCTTTTGTGTCCATTTCCCCTGACTCTCAGTCTGAAGAAAGGTCTTGACCCGAAACGTTACCTATTCCTTTTCACCAGAGATGCTGCCTGTCTTGCTGAGTTACTCCAGCATTTTGTGTTTATCTTCCAATTAAACCAGCATCTGCAGTCCCTTCCTACACATCTAAACATTGAATGCAGCACAAACAGTGGGTGTCAACTACTAGGGTCTCCAGAAGCAGCTGGGAATGCAACAAGGCATGTTTATAGACTGCAACCCATAATCAAACTACTGCCATCATGTCTTTGGTAATGTTCTTGACAAGGACATGTTCCTGTCCCACTTAGGCGATTTTTTAGGCGACTACAGGTGACTAGGCTGTCGCCACATGGTCACCGGGGTGTCGCCTGTATGGTCATGAGTGGTCTCCTCAGTCGCCCAAAGAATCGTAGCGTTTTTCTTGTCACCACTGGATTTTGAAATGTTCAAAACCTTTTGGTGACAGTTGGCGACAGTCGGCTTGACGCCAATGAGCATAGCTTGTCTTCTCCTGACGTAGGCACTGTCGTAGGTTGTCGCCAGGATGACGTAGGTTGTCGCCGGTGCTGACTTTGGTGAATTCCATTGGCGACTACCAACGTCAACCTACTTCAACCGGCGACAGGTACCGGCGACTGAATTGTCTTACCATGTCGTAGCTTGTCGCGAGTGGACGTTGGTTGTCGTGGGTGTGGTCGTAGGTGGACATCCTAATGGGTCATTGGTTGTCGGTAGCTTGACGTCGAGTAGGAGGTAGGTTGTTGTAGACATTGTCGTAGACATTGTCATGGGGGGGTCCAGTCACCGTTATTTCGGTGACCTGCTACGACTATGACAGTCGCCGGCAGTCGCCTATAAAATCGCCTAAGTGGGACATGCCCTTTACTGGGTGTCTGACAATGTGGCTTCTGATATCTAAGTGAGATTCCTGAAGTCCTGGCCGAGGGCAGTAGCAGTGGGCTGTGGATCATGAAACAACTATCCCCTCCCAGATTGATTGTTCATGGTCCCAATGCTCCAAAGGCTCCGACTGCCCTCTACGTGTGTGCACACACGTTATTAATTTTTGGTCATGTTCAAAAAGTGGTTACAAGAGAGCGAAATGTTCTTGCCACCTCTATACTTGCTCTCTGTCTCTTACCACCAGATCAATTCTGTCAGTTGAATCCAATTCTTTCATAATGTTATTAATCTCTTCCAGAAAATATCATGCGCCAGAATGTGTGGGCACAAAAAACTCAATGGGACAGGCAGTATCTCTAGAGAGAATGAATGGGTGACGTTTCGGGTCGAGACCCTTCTTCAGACTGAAACGCCACCCATTCCTTCTCTCCAGAGATGAGTTACTCCAGCATTTTGTGCCTATCTTCAGTTTAAACTAGCATCTGTAGTTCCTTTCTACACACTTGTCATTGATCTCCATGAGGCTCCATGTTAATTGTAGAAACATAGAAAATAGGTGCAGGAGGAGGCCATTCGGCCCTTCGAGCCAGCACAGCCATTCATTGTGATCATGGCTGATCGTCTGCCATCAATAGCCCGTGCCTGCCTTCTCCCCATATCCCTTGACTCCACTAGCCCCTAGAGCTCTTGTAGTTGTAACATCACCAGAAACAAGTTTCCAGCAAATTCAAGACTCAAACACGGCTAAAAATCTGCAACCAGCAGGAAAATACTTACAACTACTTCTGAAATGTCAGCTTCTTCTACAGCTGCTATTGATGAATATGGAAGCCTGTTAACAAATCAGATATTAATTCAAGCATTGCACAAGACTTAGTTTGCAAGATCTCCTGGTGAGATATCAGTACTTTGTCATTTTGTACAAAACACAATTTTTTTTAAAGCAAATTTATTGTTCAGTTCAAAGGAATCAGTGCATCAACTAACTGACAGAAGATCAAAGGCATTCAAATGGAATGAGGAGACAAAACAAAATGGCCTGTCGGAGCTACGGAGACTGGGTGGGGATCCATTGGGCTAAACAATGTGTCATGCTGGGAACTCAGTAAATGAATCGCAAAACATTGACGTCGATTTATGAAATTAATAAGATTGATGACCAACAGTTTTGGTCTGAGCACAATGCATGAGGCATGCTGATTCAATCAAGATGGTCAAAAAATGATGCTGAGCCTTTGTTCACGAAACGCTCCCAAAATTGCACAAAATGGGGAACTAGTCACAAAACGTATTAATCTCCAATACATCCTCCCGCATGAAGAAGAAATTATATTTATAACATGATAGATGTGTGGGCCTTAATTCTGTTGGAGCAGAACATGTGGTAACAATAGTAACGTGGGTTGGGTGAACATTTGGGAAGCAGTGATTATTGGATTGTAAGGTTTAGAGTTGGAAAATGAAATCTAATGTAGCATTTTGCTGTGGAGGAATGGGGTTAAATTCAAAGGGAAAGGGATCAGGCTAGGTTTGGGTGAAATCAAACATTTGGATCTAGGAATGCAGGTGCATGGTTCATTGAAGGTGGAGTCGCAGGTAGATAGGGTGGTCAATAAAGGCATTTGGCACATTGGCCTTCACACCCAGAGTATTGTGTATACAGGTTGGGAGGTCATGTTGCAGTTCTATGAGATGTTGGCGCGGCCGCATTTAGAGTATTGTGTTTAGTTCTGGGAACCGTGTTATAGGAAAGATGTTGTCAAGCTGGAAAGGGTACAGAGAAGATTTACAAGGATGTTGCCAGGACTATAGGGGCTGATCTATAGGGAGAGGTTGAGTAGGCTGGGACTCTATTCCTTGGAGTGCAGGAGGATGAGAGGTGATCTTATTAAGATGGATTAAATCATGAGAAGAATAGATCGGGTAGATGCATGGAGTCTATTGCCCAGAGTAGATGAATCGAGGACTCGAGGACATAGGTTTAAGGTGAAGGGAAAAGATTTTAAACGAATCTGAGGGGTAACTTTTTCACACAAAGGGT
Organism: Okamejei kenojei; assembly: GCA_035221665.1. Lineage (NCBI taxonomy): Eukaryota > Metazoa > Chordata > Chondrichthyes > Rajiformes > Rajidae > Okamejei > Okamejei kenojei. Next base: position 9,079,562 of record CM069134.1, read on the forward strand.
GGTGGGTGTATGGAACAAGCTGCCAGATGGGGTAGTTGAGGCTGGGACTATCGCAACATTTAAGAAAGTTAGACGGTTACATTGATAGGACAGGTTTGGAGGGATGTGGACAAAACGCGGGCAGGAACATGTTGGCCGGAGTGGGAAAGATGGGCCGAAGGGCCTGTTTCCACACTGTATCACTCTATGATGCTATGGCCCAATGACTCTTTCGGCAGGTAAAATTGCACAGAGACAAAGGGTATTGTTTAACGAGGAAATATTTCAGGTACAAGACAAATACCTTTCCCTACACGCACACACATTCGCACGTATATGTACATGGCAGGGTTGGGGGGGGGGGGGGGGAATAAAGGAGGACCTGGCGCGGGATGCTTTGTAACTTTTATCGGTGTCCTGTAATGTGGTAACTCTTTGCATACCTTGTAATTATTCCTTTCATTCATATTTTAATTCATTAATTCATTCGTTCATTCGTTCATTCACACTGAAAACTGATTAATTAAAAAGCATTTTATTTTGGATATTCCACAGTCATTTTTGCCTTCAGTTACCATACGGTTGACAGCCCTTTTATGTTTGTAGAACCTGCATGCTAGACTCTTGGTTCTTGGTTCTTGGTTACTTGGTCCTCCAAAATATTCCTACTGGAATTTAAACTGGAGGTGGTGAAGGGAGGGGTTAAGCCAGAGAGGGTTATTGGGAAGAAAGTGCCACTTTAAATGTAGTTGCATCTGGCTAGGCAACCGTGGCTTGAAACCACCATACAGCCTTACAGTAAAAAATAAAGATCACAACATGGAGTAGAAATTCAACATAAAACATAAAACATCCCCTCACAGCAGGATCAAAGTTTCCCGCTGTGAGTGAAGGCACCAAAGTCAGTCTCTTCCCCTGATGTTCCCCACTGTTCCCCCGTGGTCGGGGCCTCCCCGAGCCCTCCGCAGTCGCCGCTACGGGCGGCCCAATGTTCAGGCCCGCTCGGCAGGGTGTGATAAGTCTGACGTCGGGGTTGGGGGACGTCCTCAGCGGCCTGGACCTCGAGTCGACCCCCTCCTACCGGAGTCTGTGGCTTCCCAAAGTCCGCAGGCCTCGCCGGGTGGAGACACAACGCGGTAGGCCCTCGGCAAAGGGCCCCCAGGACTCCATGGAGTTCAGCGCCGCTCCATCTCCCAACCAGATGTTGGAGCAGCAACCCAACGCTCTGGAGCTCAAACGGCGACCCAGGTAGGTATCGTACCGCTCCGCGGTGACTCCAGCGCCGCCGCCGCTGTTGCAGCTCTGGTCCGGTTCCCGTCCCCGGCAGGAAAGGTCCCTCGGATCTAGGAGGTAGGCCGCGAGGTGGGGGGCGGGGGGGGGGGGGCAGGATGCGACTCGGAGAAATAGTCGTGTCCCCGCCAGGAAGTGACTGGGAGTTAGTTTCCCCCTTACCCCGCCCCCCTCCCCCACATATAAAACTCTGTTTAGTTTACCACAATTTGCAGTATTCCACATCTTTCCTCAAAGCCACATCCTCCTTAACCTTTGCCAGATCCATTATCATTTGTTTTTCTTTTCTCTTACTGCATGTCCTAAAGTGGATTTATTGATTTAATTAAGAAACAAAATCAAAAATGTGGAATATGGATATAATTTTAAAATGCAGACATGGTTGAAACAATACAAGGCTAAGTGCCACAATTCACATGTGAACACATAAGGTAGCAATGTTACAACATTTTGAGATTTTAAAAATCAAGTCTGCAATTTATCCCATCAGATAAAACACAAAAATAAGTTTAATTTGAACACCTAATTCATTTTCATATCTTCAGTATTAAAAAAGTTATGGCCATTTTCATACTCGGAAATTAGCATCTTGTTCCCTATTGCTTTTCCATTGACTTAACACAAAAGCTGTGATCGAGGATATCCAAAAGCCCATAACTTTCTTAAAAATTATGAGAACTAAAAGAAATAAGCAGTTATTATAGATTGAAGCATTCTGAAACAAATATGAAACAATCGTACTTGGATGACCTGAAATTAAAGCATATAATTAGTTAGTTACCCAATTGTAGCTAATTACAAAATTCAATTACTAGATCTAAACATCAATCCATTTCTTACGAAAAGATTAACATTTTTAAATAGCTTAAGTGTCCAATTAACATTCACACAAGAATTCACAATATAACATGATTTTTAAATCTCATTGTCATGAATGGAAGGAATTTAGTGTTTAATTCCCTTAAATTAATGGTCATTTTAATCATCTTGCGAGTGGGTTTTTGTGGAACGCGATCGATTGGAACGTTGCAGTTGCGGTGAATTCAAACCCCATATCAGCAGTAAAAATACTGCCGGTTCATATGGGGCCTAAATCACCTTTTCGCAACGTGAAATTTGGATTAAAGGCATCCTAAGAAGCACGTTTATATGTAAAATAAACGGTTTTCCTTTACCTGTCCCGTACGTGAAATCCATCCCCGTTGTCGGCGTTCACGGCATTAGAAGCTAATTTTTATTTTACTCCAGCGCTGAAGTTGTCGGGCAATTAAAAAAAAAAAAAATCACAGACCGGCAGTCAGACCAAATCTTCAGCAAAAGCTCGCACCCCGAGAAAATGAAACTCCGGCAGGCAGGAGAAAACCGCATTTTAACCGTCCCCCCCCCCCCCGCTCAAAGGCACCAACGTTCCGCACACGGCCAGTGACAGAACTGCAGCGCCGCTGAAGGTACGTTTTGTAACATACCTACATAAGGAATTGCAAATGAGAGTAACATTAAACTGAAAATTGAAAGAAAAATGTTGAAAAAAAACCTAAATTGACACCGTAACCTTAACAAGATTGTATTGTTGGTAAAAGAAAAATAAGGCCCAATTTAACATGACCCAGTGGTATGTATATTGATTTCTCTAACTTCAAGTAACCATTGCTTTCCCTCTCTCTCCGTCCCTCCCCCACCCTAGTTCTCCGACTAGTTTCAATGTCCTCCTGATTAATTTTACTGTTTGTATGCCTCATTGTCACCTTCCCCTCAGCCAGCAATTTCCTTGATCATTGCCTGTTTGGACCTATCGCTTTCACAACTTTCATTCTCTTTGAAACCCTTCCATATCTCTAGTTTCCCTCTCCCCTGACTCTCAGTCTGAAGAAGGGTCTTGACCCGAAACGTCACCCATTCCTTCTCTCCAGCGATGCTGCCTGTCCCGCTGAGTTACTCCAGGACTTTGTGTTTAACTTAATTTGGCCTGGTCAACGTAATCATCGCATAGAGACGATACTTGTGTTCTGGAAATCTTCTGTGGAAATTACTCCTCAGAATTAAATGTGTTTCATTAAAAAGACAACTGACTTTAAAGTGCTTCCCATCTGTGGGTGTGTTGGATGGGGGGCCCACTGTACGAAATTGTGATTATTGATAGCTAACCCAATTCAGGAGACTTATGGGGCTGTCCCACTGTACGAGCTAATTCAAGAGTTCTTCCAAGTTTCCCCTCATTCGAACTCGGAGATTTACGGTAATAGCCGCTCGTGGGTACTTGGGGCTCTCGTGGACATTTTTCAACATGTTGAAAAATCTTCACGAGTCTTCACGAGCTTACCATGTTTCCCGAGTACCTGCTGTTAGCGTTACGAGCTGCTAAGAGACGTCCCGAGCTCTGACGTACCCGCGAAGTTCATTCTACGTGCTTACCATGAGTTTGATTTTTTTTAAACTCGGGAGAGCTCTTGGGTAAACTCATATAGTGGGTCAGGCCCATTAGGTAGAGAAATAAATTAGTCTTTGAAATCTAAGTTGATACTATATAATCTCCCTAAAGTGCGGGTATCAGTAAATGCATAATGGATGAGGTTTAACGTTTTACAAATGCAGCATAGAAAGCATTTTATCAGCATGCATCACAGCTTGGTTTGGGAACAGCTCCAGCCAGAACCACAAGAAATTGCAGCAAATTGTGGAAGCAGCCCAGACCATCAGGCAAATTGCCTTCCCTTCTATTGGCTCCATTCATGCCTCACGCTGCCTCGGCAAGGCCAGCAGCTTAATCAAGGACCAGTCGCAACCTGGCCATTCCCTCTTCTCCCCTCTCACAACGAACAATGATACAGAAGTGTGAAAACGCGCACCTCCAGATTCAGGGACAGTTTCTTTCCAGCTGATATCAGACAACTGGATCATCCTACCACAACCAGAGAGCAGTGCTGAACCACTATCTACCTCTTTGATGACACTTGGACTAACCTTGATCTAACTTTGCTGGCTTTACCTTGTTTACACGTGACAATAAATTGAACTGAACTGAACTGAACTTAATTTAACTTTAGGAATCTAGAAGGGGTACACTCAACATCTACAATCAGCAATGCCAGGAAGCACTAATGTAGTCTGGAGAGGAGAGGAGTCACCAAAAATACAACTTCCTCTGTAACACATTCGAAACAGGGAAAAGTAAATACTATACAGCAAAATGTGAAAAAAGGTCAGTGTTATTGTAATAAAAACTGAGCAGGATATGTAGGGCAGCACAGTGGCGTAGCTGGTAGAGCCAGAGACCACAGTTTGATCCTGATCGGAGGGTGCTGTCTGTGTGAAGTTTGCACGTTCTCCCTCAACCACATGGGTTTCCTGCAGTTGCTCCGGTTTCCTCCCACATTCCAAAGACAACGTGGGTTTGTAGTTAATTGGCATTAGTAAAAAGTTGCCTCAATATGTCAGGAGTGGATGAGAAAGTGCGATAATATAGAACTATTGTGAAGAGGTGATAGCTAATTGGCATGGACGTGGAAGGCCGAAGGGCTTGTTTCCGTGCTGTATATCTAAACTAAACTAAGCTAAACTAAACTAAACTAGATTTTACTTCGGAGTCACGTGAGTGACTACGTGAAGAAGGCCGCCAGTCGTCATTCGCGTCATTACGTCTGAAGCATGTGCCAACGACTGACTGGCGGGCGAGTGCGTCCTTCCAGCAGTAAGTTTTAAATACCGAGGTAAGTGTATTTTAAAGTTACTTTGCGGTCATTTTGGCAGGTTTCGGTTGTCTAGTTTCTACCAACAGAACGAACCTACCATGTCGAAGGTGAGGAGACGGTCTGCGAAGCCGGCTATGGAAGACCGCGGAGCTGCGGGTAGCGGGCGACTGTCCGAGTCACCTTCCAGGCCGCTGGCGGTGGAACCAGCGGCAGCAGACTTGGTGTTTCAGGAGAGCACCGCGGCAGTCCCGCCGGGGCGCAAAGCCACCCACAAGTCTGCCAGGCCCGTAGACTCAGACGAGTCCGGGCCGGAGGGATCACCTCCCACACTGGGAAGCGTTTGCGGGCGCCTTTCCCAGATGGATCACCTGTTGGAGAGGTGGCTCCAGACTGACCTGCTCCAGAGGACGGAGCAGTATCAGCCCGGGTCTCCACGGGAGCCCGCGCCAGCAGCACCTTACACAGGGCTGCGATGTGTCTCCCTCTCTGGAGAGGGGAGTACACGGAGCCAGTACTATCCTGACTCATAGCAGGGAGGCACATCAGGGGAACACTCTAGGGAGCGAGGGGCCGCAGTGCCTCTATTGGCGTCAACATTTGCCATTCCTACCCTAACCGGAACACCCTTGGATGAAGAGCTGGCCACCACCATTAATTACCTGGCCTCGCACCAGCTCAAGGACCAGGTTATGGAGGAGACCACCGGCCGCTACAGTACACCTGCCAACTGTGCCTCCCTCAATGTGCCAGCCGACGATCACACCATCTGGGGCCATATTGGAGCTGGGGTAAGAGCCCAAGGTTAAACTCCAAAAAATCATAAAACTACTAGCCTCAGGTGTAACGGCTTTTGCTAGGTCCATAGATGGTGGGCCACTGATGGAGACACAGCAGGATGCTGTGGGGCTCCTTTGTAATGCCCTGTTTGAGATCAACTAAGATAAGATAAGATAAGATGCATTTATTTGTCACATGTGCCAATTGACACAGCAAAATTAAATCACCATACAGCCATACAGTAAAAATAAAGAACACAACATGGATTAGATAGAATTCAACATAAAACATCCCTCCACAGCAGGATCAAAATTTCCCACAGGGAAGGCACCAAAGTCAGTCTCTTCCCAATGTTCCCCACTGTTCCCCCGTGGTCGGGGCCTCCCCGAGCCCCCTGCAGTCGCCGCTACGGGCGGCCCGATGTTCAGGCCTGCTCCCCGGGGTGATGTAAGTCCGACGTCGGGGCTGGAGGATCTCAGCAGCCTGGGCCCTGAGTCGGCCCCCTCCTACCGGAGTCCGCAGCTCCCAAAGTCCACTGGCCGCGCCATGTGGAGATGCAACGCTGGAGGCCCTCGGCAAAGGGCCCCAGGACTCCAGGGAGTTGTTCAGCATCGCCCGCGTTGGGAGCTCTCTAATCCAGAGCTCCACGATGTTGGAGCAGCGGCCCAACGCTCCGGAGCTCCAACGGCGACCCAGGTAGGCATCGCACGCTCCGCGGTGACTCCAGCGCCGCGCCGCCGCTGTTGCAGCTCTGGTCCGGTTCCCGGTCCCCGGCAGGAAAGGTCGCTCCGATCCAGGAGGTCGGCCGCGAGGTGGGGGCGAGGACGCGACTCGGAGAAATAGTCGCGTCCCCGCCAGGAAGTGACTGGGAGTTAGTTTCCCCCTTACCCTGCCCCCCTCCCCCACATAGAAAAGTTAAAGACTCCCCCAAAAACAAATTTTAAACTGACTAAAAATAAAACAAAAGATGGAAAAACAAACGGGCTGCAGGCAGAGGCTGCTGGCAGTCCAGCGCCCCTAATGGAACTGTCTGCGTAAAAACGCAATACGGCCGGCACTCAACCCGAACTTTGCTGTGCTGTTCAAGGCCAGCAACGTCCAGCCGGCCAACTACCTCTTTGGGGCAGACCTGCCGAAGCAGGTCCGAGAGCTGGATGACGAGGCCAAGACCATACGCCTCATGAGCTGAGCCCCAACTACACAACGGGGCTCATCATAACGGGGCCACCCCTATGCTGCCTTCCGCACCAGGCGAAACCAGCCTAGGGCACTGGGACAGGAGGAAGACTCCAGCTGTCCCAAGGCATGAGGATGGAAGCCCGGACCACACAGGCAGTAACGTCGAAGGTAGGATACTCTAGTTCCTTGTGGAACAACTTACACATCTCTAACTTACAAGTTGGGGGGAGGCTGCGACATTTTTTGAATGAATGGAATTGGATCACAGCAGACCCGTTCATACTGCACAGTGTACAGACTTTATATACAAAAGGGGTGATTCAGAGGTTGAACCAGGAATCACACCAATTTGTATCTAACATTTTCCCCAAGCAAAAGAAGGATGGAGGAAGTCGTATAATCCTGGACTTGACAGAACTCAATACCCATGTGCAGTATAAACATTTTAAAATGGACAATTTTGGCACAGCTATCCAGCTGGTTTCCAAAGGATGTTATATGGCTTGCATAGATCTAAAAGATGGGTACTACTCAGTACCTATTCACAGGGAACACAGGAGATATTTGAAATTTAGCTGGATGGGGCAGATGTGGCAATTCAAAGCATTGCCTAATGGGCTGACTTCAGCTCCCAGACATTTTTACAAAATTACTAAAACCAGTTCTGGGACTACTACGAGCTCAGAACCACATGGTGATGGCTTATTTGGGTGACATTCTAATAATTGGGCACACTAAGGAATCAGCAGAATCATCTGTCAGCTACCAAACTCCTGTTTGAGAGGTTGGGATTCTTAATCCATCCAGTTAAGTCAAAATTTACTCCAATTAGGGTAATTGATTACCTGAGGTTCACAATTAACTCAATTCAAATGTCGGTGACACCGCCAAGTGGTAAGCAATCAGACTTGATGGAAGCCTGCAATGAGCTAATTGCAAACCAGCGGCCAACAATCAGACAAGTAGCAAGTGTAATTGGCAAGCTTGTGGCAGCCTTTCCAGCTGTACGCTTCGGACCTTTGCACTACCAAAATTTACAACGTGTAAAGGAACGGGCTCTCAAATCTCATGCAGGCCAAATCGGGACACATATGCACTTACCACCAGATGCCATGGCTGAATTACACTGGTGGGCTACGATAATACATCACTGCTCTGAGAAAATTCAAATTGATACACCATCGGTAATATTACAAACCGATGCAAGTGGCCTGGGCTGGGGAGCAACAGATACCATCTCCAGCTGCGGAGGCAGATGGAATGTGCAGGAGTCCTTTATACTGCAGCAATATGGCATTAACTACTTAGAGTTGTTGGGGGCACTCTATGGTTTAAAGGCTTATTGCAGCAATATGCATCATGTGCATGTTCAACTACAGATTGACAACACCACGGCGGTGGCGTATGTCAATCACATGGGTGGAAAAAAATCTGTATCATGTGACAAATTGGCAAACCTCCTTTGGCATTGGTGTATTGCAAGGAACATTTGGGTCATGGCTATTTACCTGCCAGGTAGATATAATATGGTGGCAGACACTAGATCACGAAAATTCAATGACAACACAGAATGGATGTTGAATCATGTTGTGATCACCGACATTGTTGCCCGATATGGCACGCCGGATATTGACTTGTTTGCCTCCATATTAAATCATCAGTGACCCAAATATATCTCAGGGGGGCAGATCCAGGGGCAGTGGCATGCGATGCGTTCACACTTCATTGTATGTTTTCCCTCCATTTTGCCTCATCAGCCGATGCTTGGTCAAAATAAAGCAAGACAATGCCACAAGCATTTTGGTAGTGCCAGATTGGCCTACGCAATCTTGGTTCCCACTTGTCCTGGGAATCATGACACAGCCTTTCATGGTTGTCCCCAACAGTAGGGATCTGCTGGTACACCCATTTACGGGGAGCTATCATCCGCTACATGACTGAATCAATTATTGGTTTGCAGATTCTGAGGAGACCATTCCTGGGACTCAGACTGGCTGATCGAACAGTGGTTGTAATTACAGCCGCCTGGAGGGACTTTACACAAAGGCAGTACATCTCTCACATCAAGAAGTGAGGGATGTATTGTCATGCCTCCAGCATCACATATGACACAGTGTGCATGACAGATATACTGGAGTTCCTGTCAACCTTATATTATGACCATAAATTAGGCTACAGTGCCATCAACAGTGCCAGGAGTGCACTATCCTCATATTTAGTGCTGGGAATGGGGGCCCACCCGCTGGGAACGCATCCCCTTATTACCAGGTTCATAAAGGGAATATACAACACTACACCCCCCAGGCCATGGTATACGGACACATGGGATGTTAGTGTGGTGCTAACACTACTTTGCCAGTGGGCTCCAGCCACCACTCTATCCTTGACCAAACTCACCCTCAAGGTGGTCATGCTGATGGCGCTGGTAACGGAGCAACGAGTCCAGACGTTGCACAAGCTGCGACTGGACAACATGACCACCACTGCTAACACCATTACTTTCGTCATCTATGACTTAGTTAAACAGAGCAGGCCGGGGGTTCCAGGGCCCAAGCTTGAGTTCCAGGCATACCCCAAAGATCCACGATTATGTGTAGTCGCACACTTGCATCAGTACGTTCAAGTCACCAGGAGCCTCAGAGGCTCAGAGTTAGCTGTTCTAATCATCCACAAAAAACCACACCACAGGGTGTCAGCACAAACCATCTCCAGATGGCTGAAACAGGTACTGGCATGTGCAGGAGTGGATACTGACATTTACAAATCTCATTCCACCAGGGCTGCATCAATGTCGGCAGCAAGGGCTATGGACGTGCCCCTTGACAACATCCTAGCGGCGGCAGGATGGGCCAATGAACGGATGTTCTGCCGGTTTTATAATAAACCCATTGCCGGACCGGGGGTGTTTGCACGTACCATTTTGAATTCTGTTTATAGTTTCCCCCCAGGTTGAGCGGGGTCACTATCATTTTGTTTTCACATTAAAGCATCAGTATTGTGACCTAACGATGTTATGTCCAAATGCATTAATTTTTCTCACTCAACCATGGTTAATCCATTCAGTGTGTGACACCTGGACTCGAACCGGCGAGAAATCTTCACGTAGTCACTCACGTGACTCCGAAGTAAAATAATAAGATTAAACGAGAACTTACCAGTTTGAAATTTGATCTTGATTTTATGAGGAGTTACGATGAGCGATTACTTGCCCACTGCTTCAACCCTCATATTATCAGGTCATCTGGTAGTTCTAGTTCTCCAAATCTTACTATCTTTAGGTCAACTTGTCTTATCTGTGATTCCACACCGCTGCTTTGAAGATTGACGCACATGACGACTGATGGCCTTCTTCACGTAATCGCTCATCGTAACTCCTCATAAAATCAAGATCAAACTTCAAACTGGTAAGTTCTCGTTCAATCTTACTATTAAACTGAACAAAATTAAACTGAACCAAACTAAACTAAACTAAACTAAACTAAACTAAACTAAACTAAACTAAACTAAACTAAACTAAACTAAACTAAACTAATCTAAACTAAAGCAGGAATTTTCAGAATCAGACTCAGAATCAATGTATTGGCCAAGTATGTACACATATGAGGAATTTGACTTGGTGCATTGCTTGCACATGGTAAATACACGATATGCAGCAGACAATAAAAAAGTCATTCTAATTAATAAATGTAAAAATATGTGCAAGAGTAAAAAGGGGCAGCTTTGCTATACTGTATGTAGATATCTAAAGTGCACTTGGCTTACAGACCGGAATGTAGTGCTGTAGTGCAGCTGTGAAACAGAGCTAACGCTGGTGGGAAGAAGCTGCTCTTATGTCTGGGTGGAGACTTTGATATTCTGGAGTCGCCTCCCAAGGGGGAGGACTTCAAAGAGTTTGTGTCCAGGGTAAGAGGGGTCAGAGATGACCTTACCCGCTCACTTCCTGGCCCTTGCTGTGTACAGTTCATCGAGAGGAGGAGCTTGCTGCCAATAACCTGCCCAGCTGAGCGAATTAAGCGCTGCAGCCTCCGGATGTAATGTTTGGTGGCTGAGCTGAACCAGACCATGATGGAGAAGGTGAAGACAGACTCTATGATGGCAGTGTAAAACTGGACCATAATTGCCAGTGGCAGATTGTGTTTCCTCAGCAGCCGCAGGAAGTATATCCTCCGTTGGGGCTTTTGGACTGTGGAGTCGATGGTGGCCTCCCATTTAAGGTCCCTGGAGATGATGATTCCGAGCTTAAATGTCTCCACAAATGTGACTGTGGTGTTGTTGATGATGAGTGGGGGGAGGGGAGGGGGAGCTCTCGTAAAGTCCACAATCAATTCCATTGTCTTGAGAGCATTGAGCTCCAGGTTGTTGCGATGGCACCAGGACTCCAACTGTGTCACTTCATGTCTGCAGGCAGATTCCTCCCCATCCTGGATCAGTCCAATATTGACTCTAATCCAAATGCTGATTATGAAGAATAAGATAAAGGCAAGACTGATCTCTTCTTTCCATATGCCAAGGCTTGCATTTTTGCTACACTGCCGTTTTGATACATGTATGGACATCTCCGTACTGAATTCAGATATTCTTAAAGGTGATGGACTAGGGACCTAGAACGACCAGGGCAATTACCATTATAAGCATACGTAAAAATAAGATAGAATGCCAGATTTATAAAATTAAACAGGATTAAGCAGATGATAGAGGCCACTGCAATCATATATTGTCTTTCCGCTGACTGGATAGCACTCAACAAAAGCTTTTGACTGTACCTCAACACGTGACAATAAACTAAACTGAAACTGAAACTGAATAAAATCACTAGGCTGACATTCGCCACATCTTACGAAACTTGCCCTTCTAATAGGAGCACATGATACCTCTTATTGAATTCATATGTATATCAAATCGAGAAATGATAAGCCTGCACTTGATGATCAAGACATCCATATTCAACATCAGTCAGATTACCGTTTCCATGAGGAAACAATTGAAACAAAATGTAAAAATATTTTATGTCAGTGCAAACCTTTAACGGACCTCTTTATAATGATTTCTGTTACAGCGGGCAGACCTACCGACGGTGGCTGAAATCACCCCTGGCTCGCACAACCTCCTCAGCCTTGTACAGCCTGGCTGCCCTTGCAAATTCTGGCCCGCACTGCTACTCCGCCCTCTTCCAGGCCGGACCTACATCCGCCACCGCCGGCAACTTGCTCAGCTGCTTGCAGGCCACTCCTGTCTCTGCCACCATCACCTCCACATCACCACCACCGACCCTTACCTGCATTCCAGCCACCTGCAGGCTACGACCATTGACTCCATCGATCCTCCCCTCTCTCCCCTCAGTGGCAACTCTTTGAAAGGCTGCACTGCAAAAACAGCCATTGTTGGTGGTGGCAACTGCTTTGAAAGGCTGCGCTGCAAAAATGGTTGTTGGTGGAAACATGACAACTTCCTGTTTGCACTGTATATTGATTTTAGATAAAACGCTGCCACTTACGGCTGTGATTTTTAGCCATCTTACTCAGTTCCCCGCCGCTCATCAGGTGCAGAGGATTCTTACCATCAATGAAAAATAAAAGTGTTATTAGTGTTTAAAAAAATGTCATGGCCTAATCCAATGCAAAGTCCTTCACAAAGTCCACTACACAAATGCAAGATTATCTAGAATATACCCCGCTGTCAAGGACACCTGCAACAGATGTAATCAATACCCTGCCAACCATAGCCATATGTTTTGGTCTTGCCCTAAGCTGGCAGCCTTTTGGAGGAGTGCTTTCGACGTGATAAGCAGAGCTTATGGCCAGACTATTCCTCCAAACCCACTGTCAGCTATTTTTGGTACTCCTCCCAACACCAATCTCTCTGTTGCGTTGAAGCGAGCCCTGGCTTTTACAACCTTGTTAGCCCAGAGACTGATCTTGCTTAACTGGAGGCTTACCTGTCCCCCCGACACACGCCCGCTGGATCAAGGAGGTGCTCTACAATTTAAAGCTTGAAAAACTTAGGTTTTCTCTCAAAGGCTCTACCAAGACATTCCTAGATACATGGAACCCTTTCCTGGAACCTGTTAACTCTCTCAACTTGTTTCCGTACTCGGAAGAGGACTGAGTGCCTTCTATCACTGCTCTGTCTTATTGCAGCTGCTCTCCCCTCAGCCCTCCCCCCCCCCCCCCCCCCCCCCCCCCCCCCCCCCCCCCCCCCCCCCCCTCCCCCCCCCCCCCCACCCACCTTTTTTTTTGTTGTTGGTTTTTTTTGTATATTTTGTTTCGTTCATCTTATCGTATTTGTGTGGATGTGTACGTATGTGAATGTTGTTTGTCCCCGTTTGGTTCCAACCTGATTCGGGTGGATTGAGGGGGGGGAGGGTAAGGGCTTTGAGGGTCGCTTACATACTGTTGCATAATTATGTCCTGACTATCACTGTCTGTTATCATTGTATGTATGCAAATTGCTGTGAAATTCAAATAAAAATATTTAAATTAACATATGTTGAGCATCTCTCTCCTGTCAATCACTCCATGAAGGCCATGCCGCTTCTGGTTGGAGGGGGGAGGGATTATAAAACCCAGAATGTGGGTGTGCCTCAATCCCTGCAAGATAGGGGAGGGAGAGGTTATAACTCTGTCTGAGCTATGAATCAACTGAACACACTGAATGTCTACTGAACTGTGAGTATGGTGTTATGTGGTGTTTTGTGTGGTTTTATAGTGGTTTTATGGTGGTTTCACCCTGCTTGAAATGGTATGAAACTGCATTTGAATGTGGTGACCTGGCACCCTGCATGAAATGGTATGAAACTGCATTTGACTTTGTTGGCCTTGCACCCTGCATGAAATGGTATGAAACTGCACTTGAATTTGGTGGACTTGCCCCCTGCTTGAAATGGTATGAAACTGCACTTCAATTTGGCTGTCTTGCACCCTGGTTGAAGTGGTATGAAACTACACTTGAATTTGGTGGCCTTGCACCCTGCTTGAAATGGCATGAAACAGCACTAGCATTTGGTGGCCTCGCACCCTGCTTGAAGTGACATGAAACTGCACTTGAATTTGGTGGCCTTGCACCCTGCTTGAAATGGTAGGAAACTGCATGTGAATTTGATTGCCTTGCACCCTGCTTGAAATGAAATGTTAAGGAATAGCCGCAAGTCAACTGCGAGCCCACCAGCCGTGAGCTGCCAGCACATCAGGCTTGAGTGACTGAGCTGCCACCCCAAGAATCCATTTGGCCACAATGTCCATACTAGCCCTCTGGAAACCAGTCCATTCAGCCCACAACCTATACTAGCGCTCCAGAAAGCCCCCCCCCCCCCCACTGGCCACCAATATTGGAATTGGTGGAGAGGTGGAATATTACGTTGGGCAAAGCCTTCCCGTGTGAACATGTCTAGTATATTCCTAAACACAGGAAAACAATTAGTCTAGTATATTCCAAAACACAGGAAAACAATTCCTATAGGAATATAAAGACTGAATATAAGCAAGGAGTCTTGGTCAAAGAACCTTCTCAATTTACCTCACTCATTTTAGGTGTTGGAAAACCTGATGGATGATATCGATTAGTCATTAACTATGTCATACTAAATAAACCCACAGAGCCCATTTCAGCTCAACAACAGTCATTACTACAAATTCTGAAAGGAATAACATGTAAAATATGTAAATCTTGCACAGATCTAGCTAATGGTTTCTGATCACATCAATACTTGAATGCGATAGATAGTTTAGGTCTTTTACGACTCCTGATGAGCTTCTTCTTCTTCTTGCATATGGCGTGCACACTGTAAAGTTGTAGGACAACTTGTTCTATTTGATCTTATTTGATTGTGCACACCAGGTTGATTGCATTCGTTGAAACAGGGCAGACCATGTGAAGGTTGCAATCTCCCACCCCGACTCCTGATGTTCAGTGGACCAGACTCCCTCCCGCATGGGATTTGCCAAGGGGGCAACAAGAGCTACCACAGACTTGCCAGGGGATGCAAAAAGAGCTACCACAGTAAATACAGACAATGGTCTACTTTTACAAGCTGAGGCTTTACAATGTAAATATCTTCCTGTAGCCTATGACTCACAATCCTTTCCTGTCATGGGGGATAATGAACTATCTCCTCCATGGCCTAATGAGGTACAACATCCAGTAAAACATTACTTTGAAATATGGTATTGCAAAGGGTGAGCAATGAGAGTCCAGAAAAAGTTAATCTCGCAGGCAACAAGCAGGAGCAGGGATTATAAAAAACAAACGCTTATCTGAAAGAGAATTTGAACCTCATGAGTTACAAGTTCATCTTTCAAGGAACCACACAGCGCCATTCGCGTCGGCTAAAGCCCTCGAAATATGTTTGAAACAGGCGAATACATTTCTGATCTGCACTGACACTAACGATGTCAGGGATACAGTGGAAAGGGATTTCCATATCAGGTCAACAACAGGGTGGAAAACATTCAAGGAAAAACATTTCCACACTTGGAAAGCTATTTATGAATTATTATTGACTTGACCATTAGTGCAGGTGTTACACATCCCATGACATACTGCAATCCATTTACACGGCCGTGGTAATAAATTAGCCAATGGACAGGTGAAACAAACCATAAGCATGGACCTTACTATGGTAAGGGAGTTCAAAATTATGGTAGTGCCTAGTTTAGTTTAGTTCAGTTTAGAGATGCAATGTGGAAAGAGGCACTTCAGCTCACCAAGTCCGTGCCGACCAGCGATCCCCGCACACTTACACACTATCCTCTACACACTATCGCCACCATCAACTCCACAGTCAAACAGGCACAACCGAGGATGTACTTCCTGTGGCAGCTGAGGAAGCACAATCTGCCACAGGCAATGATGGTCCAGTTTTATACGGCCATCGTAGAGTCTGTCCTCACTTTCGCCATCATGGTCTGGTTTGGCTCAGCCACCAAGCACGACAGCCGGAGGCTGCAGCGAATTGTCCGATCAGCTGAGAAGGTTATTGGCTGCAACCTTCCCCTCCATTGATGAACAGTACACTGCAAGGACCAAGAAGCGAGCGGGTAAGATCATCTCTGACCCCTCTCACCCTGGCCACAAACTCTTTGAAGCACTTCCCTCTGGAAGACGACTCAGGACTGTCAAATTTGCCACAGCCAGACATAAAAACAGCTTTTTACCAATGAGTAGTAGCTCTACTCAATAGCCAAAAATCTGTAGCCTCCTTTGCTCTGGTATTTTATTTAATTCACATGCTTAATCAATAATGTTCTATTATTAATGTTTAATGTTTTTTGTGTCATTCTTAACTGTCACTGTATGTCATGTTGTCACTTGCGGGTGGAGCACCAAGGCAAATTCCTTGTATGTGAATACTTGGCCAATAAACTTAAACTTATTACTTATTAGTACTTAGGGACAATTTTACATTTACACCAAGCCAACTAACCTACAAATCTGTACATATTTGGACTGTGGGAGGAAACCGAAGATTTTGGAAAAAACCCATGCAGGTCACTGGGAGAAGGTACAAACTCCATACACACTGCATCCGGAGTCATGATCAAAGCCATGTCTCTGATGCTGTGAGGGAGTAGCTCTACCGCTGTGCCACCGTGCTGCCCCAACTAAGAAACAAACAACAATTAACAATTTGTTTTAAGGATACTCCTAGACACTAATAAACCCAAATCCAACGATTTCCAACACAGTACAACACGGGGATAATCGTGAAGATAATGCTGCCATAAAAAAGATAAGAAGCCAAATCTCCTGCTAATAAGCAGGAAGAATGGATATGAAAAGTCCACCCAGTATTTCTAAACACTCATGTTGGTGGACAAGCCACCCGAGTGAAATTAGCTGCATTATACTGGTGACCATGCATGTCGATGGACCGCAAAAGGTTTGTGGCAAATTGTAAAGAATGTCTGGTAAAGGAGCAGTCATGCGACCACCTCTAAATAGACAAATAAAACCAAAGGCACCAATGCACGTGTGGCAACTTGATTACGTAGGCCCATATCCGGCATCCGAAGGCAACCCATCTTATTGAAAATTGCATAAGTATATTCTTGTGATCGTTGATCTTCGCGCGGGATCATACGTGGTCAGTCCCCACTACTTCTTGTAATGATAACGTTACTATCGCAGCACTCCAGGACTTGGTATTCCCACATGCTGGAATTCCCACCTCTTTGCATGCAGACTGAGGATCCTCCGTCAGTTGTAAAGGGTTTTTAGCCACGTGTGAGCAAATAAGAATACAAGTGGAGTACTGCACTCCATTCCACCCATAATCAAGTGTAGTAGTGGGGAGAGGAATCAAGAGATTAAAAGATGTCTGGCAAAACTGGACTAAAAATAATTAGACTGGGAGGACCCGGCGTGGGGAGGCCACTGTGAGGGGGAGGAGTGGGGGGAGACAACAAAGGGGGACCTGGCGCGGGATACTTTGTAACCGTCAGCGCCCTTTATGTGGCAATTATTTGCATACCTTGGGTATGCAAGCAAATAATTTTACTGTGATGTCATATGTGACAATAAAGTATTAATTAAATGCGCATCTGTGGAGCAATAACCAAATTGCGGGAAATACTCAAAGGGTCAAGTAGCATCTGTGGAGGCAAAGGATAGTTGATGTTTCGGGTGAAGACTACTACAGGGCTAAGAGTCTAGAGAGGAGATAGCCAGTATAAAGAGGTGAGGCAGGGATTGGTATGTGATAGGTGGAAACTGATGAGGAGGCAATGGACAGACAGGACCAAGTGGGAGAGGTTGAAAGAGTGCAGTTGGTGGGAGATAAGTGGAAACATAAGAAGAGAGGAGAGAAAGGGGCAGATGGTGGGTGTGAGGCAAAGGGAGAGGTAGGGACAGAGGCTGGAAGGAGATGAGTGGAGATCCAAGAAGCTTCAGATGCTGGAATCTGATACATAAGGAAGGTAAAAAGTGGAATCAGTTAAGGGAGGAATGATGTGCAGATGCAACCAGTCTTCTTCTTTCTTGTCCATCTTCCATGTTTCAAATGTTGACCTCGCTGTCTTCGTCCTTCCTGAAAAGGACACAAGCTTCCAGTGACAATCAGTGGGAAGCCATCACTTGTTGCAATAGATGATGGTGGTAGCCGGATTAGCTCAGGATACTTCCAGTTTCCAGCCCCGCGACGTGGACGCTTCTGCTATGGGGCCCGATGCAATCAGTTGGGGGGAAGGAAAGTAAACTGGGGGTCAGGGTCCTGGGAGAGCGGTGTTAGGAGAACCTTGTTGGCTCAAAAGAGAGAGAGAGAGAGAGGAATATGTGACACTGGCAACTTCAATGTCCATACATTTGGATTGTAGATAATAATATCTTATTTTATTCATCCCACATATATAAGAACATACATATTTTTTAAAGTACTAACCAAATTCCTGGTGTCTCGCTTCCTATATATTTTGATGATATTGAGCATTCCTCTTCCTGAGTCCTACGCTTACATTAAGATGTTAAGCCATCTCTGTTATATCTACTAGTACCTTCATTTTAGGGAGATTATACTATTTCAAAGCCTAATGTACTTCATTATCTTGGTCTCCTTTATTAATGGGTCCAGCTATTAATAATCACTATTTAAAGCAACGTGTCCCCTCTCCGAACCATATAGGTTTGGCGAGGGGACCCATTATACTGTATACTTCCAGCTAACAAAGCAGTTTGGACGTTGTTAGATTTTTAAATGTTTCATTCTGGGGAGTAATTTCTATACTGGTTCTAATTTACAAAAGATTTCCAAAAAATACAATGTTTACACTATTAGAAAAAAAAATCATACCAATGAGTTGCAGATGAACAAATGGTTTGTTGAGGACAGAAGCTGTGGAGTACATTCTCTGTCTTCTCCTAGTACCGCCTCAACAACCTCACTGCATGCTAATATTTACACCATTTTTCTACCAGTTGACATCATCTGTGTGTGATTATTACATTCAGCTAACCAAGTGGGTGGTGTGACTTGCTTAGGTAGACACAAAATGCTGGAGTAACTCAGCGGGACAAGCAGCACCTCTTGAGAGAAGGATTGGGTGACGTTTCGGGTCGAGACCCTTCCTTTGACAATCAAAAGCACTGAACCTGAGATGTAGGAATTCATGAGATGGTGTGTTCACAAATAGACAGAGTTAGTCTGAAAGAAAGGAACTTAAACCATAGAACAGTACAGCAAAATGACAGGTCCACCAGCCCACATTAAAAATGCTGAACATGATGCCAAACCACCTCTTTATCTACCTGCACATCATCCATGTCCCCCCCCCAGTCCCTCCATATCTACTGTATGTGCTCAAATGTCTTTTAAATGCTTTGATTTTTAGTTTTGAGTTTAGTTTATTGTCGTGTGCACCAAGGTTCAGTGAAATGCTTTTGTCTCGTGCTAACCGGACATTGGAAAGACAATGCATGATTACAATCCGACTATCCACGGTTTTAAAAGGTTTCTAAGGTATTTTATTGTCACATGTACCAATTAAGATACAGTGATATGCGAATTACCATACAGCCATACACGGTGCACATGACAAAGGGAATAACGTGACTAATGTTTAGTTCAAGGGTGGGAGATTGCAGCCTTCACGTGGTCCGCTCTGTTTTGACGAATGCAATCAAACTGGCGTGCACAATCAAGTAAGATCAAATAGAACAAGTTGTCCTACAACTTTAGGCTGTGCATGCCATACACAAGAAGAAGAACTTCAAGATAAAGCCAGTAAAATCCGATCAAAGATAATCCACGGATATCCAATGAGGATAGGACCAAGAAGTTCAGGGCTGCTCTCTGGTTGTGGTAGGGTGGTTCAGTTGCCTGATAACAGCTTGGAAGAAACTGTCCCTGAATCTGGAGGTGTGCGTATTCACACTTCTGTACCCTTTGCCCGATGGGAGAGGGGAGAAGAGGGAGTGGCCAGGGTGCAACTCATCCTTGGTGATGCTGCTGGCCTCGCCGTTGGCAGCGTGAGATATAAATGGAGTCAATGGAAGGGAGGTTGGTTTGTATGATGGTCTGGGCTGCGTCCACAATTCTCTCCCACTATCACATCTGCCTCAACCACCAACACCTGGCAGCATGTTCAAGGCACTCAACGTTCTGTGTGTAAAACCTTACCCCTCACGTCTTCTTTAAAGTTTGCCCTTCTCACCTCAAAGCGAAGTCTTCAAGTATTAGATTTTTCCATTTGGGAAAAAGGATTTGACTGTTTACTCCATATATGCCTCATGTAATTGTATACACTTCTATCAGGTCTCCACACAATTGCCGGTGTTCAGGAGAAAACAATGCAAATCTGTCCAACCTGTCCCTGTAGCTAATACACCCTAATCCCAACGGCACTCTGCTAAACCTCCTCTACACACTTTCCAAAACCCTCATCCTTCCTGTAATGGGCAACCGGAAATGCATGCAATACTCAAATTGTGGCGCAACCAGAGTCCTATAAAGGTGCATCATGCCTTCCTGGCACTTATACTCTCAGCTTTGATCTTTGAGGGCAAGCATGCCATATGCTTTCTTTACCAGTCTATCTAGTGTGTTACCAGTTTCAGGGAGTCATGGACTTTGATCCCAAGATCTCTCTGAACATCAATGCTGTTTAGGGTCAAGCCATTAATTGTATATATTCACCTTACATTTGGCCTCACAAAGTGCATCACTTCACACTTGCTTCTTCCAGCGAAAAAACGCTGTCACTTATGGCTGTGATTTTGGCCATCTTACTCAGAGTCCCCCTCTGCTGCGCAGGACAAGAGGATTTTTCCCATTGATGAAAAATAAAAGTTTTTAATGTTTAAAATTTTTTGACATTCTCTCTGCTGCCCCTGCTGCTGGGAGGGGGGAGGGACTATAAAACCTAGAAGTGTTGTGGCTGTTGTTGGTGGTGGTAACTGCTTTGGAAGGGTGCACTGCAAGAATGGCTGTTGTTGGTGGTGGTAACTGCTTTGAAATGCTGCACTGCAAAAATGGTTGTTGGTGGAAACTTGACAACTTCCTGTTTGCACTGTTATTGATTTTAGATAAAACGCTACCACTTATGGCTGTGATTTTTGGCCATCTTACTCAGTCCCCTGTCCCTCATCAGGTGCAGAGGATTATTCCCATCAATTAAAAATAAAAGTGTTATTAGTGTTTTAAAAAATGTTGATAATCTCTCTCCTGTCAATCACGCCATGAAGGCCATGCCCCTTCTGGTTGGAGGTGGGAGGGATTGTAAGAGCCGGAAGTGTGGGTGTGGCTCAGTCTCTGCAAGATGGGGGAGGGAGCGGTCACGACTCTGTTTGAGCTGAGCACACTGAATGTCTACTGAACTGAGTGTGGTGTTTATGTGGTGTTTTGTGTGGTTTTACAGTAGTTTTATGGTTTCACCCTGCTTGAAATGGTATGAAACTGCATTTGAATGTGGTGACCTGGCACCCTGCACGAAATGGTATAAAGCTGCACTTGAATTTGATGGCCTTGCACCCTGCTTGAAGTGGTATGAAGCTGTACTTGAATTTTGTGGCCTTGCACCTGCTTGAAATGGCATGAAACAGCACTCGCATTTGGTGGCCTTGCACCCTGCTTGAAGGTGCATGAAACTGCACTTGAATTTGGTGGCCTGCTTGAAATGGTAGGAAACTGCATTTCATTTAGGTTTTCTTGCACCCTGCTTCAAGTGGTATGAAACTGCACTTGAATTTGGTGGCCTTGCAACCTGCTTGAAATGGCATGAAAAAGCACTAGCATTTCGTGGCTTTGTACCTTGCTTGAAGTGGCTTAAAACTGCACTTGAATTTGGTGGCCTTGCACCCTGCTTGAAGCGGTATGAAACTGCACTTGAACTTGGTGGCCTTGCACCCTGCTTGAAGTGGTATGAAACTACACTTGGATTATGTGGCCTTGCACCCTGCTTGAAGTGGTAGGAAAGTACACTTGAATTCCGTGGCCATGCACCCTGCTTGAAGTGATAGGAAACTGCACCTGAATTTGGTGGCCTTGTACCCTGCTTGAAGTGGTATGAAACTGCAATTGAATTTGGTAGCCGTGCGCCCTGCTTGAAATGGTAAGAAACTGCACTTGAATTTGGTGGCCTCGCACCCTGCTTGAAATGGTAGGAAACTGCATTTGAATTTTGTTGCCTTGCACCCTGCTTGAAATGGAATTTCAAGGAATGGCTGTGAGTCAACTGCTATCCCACCAGCCGTGAGTGAGCTGCCAGCACATCAGGCTTGAGTGACTGAGCTGCCACCCCAAGAATCCATTTGGCCCACAATGTCCATACTAGCCCTCTGGAAACCAGTCCCTTCAGCCCACAATACCCATACTAGCACTCCAGAAAGCCCCCCTCCCCCCACTCCCCCCACCCGCATTAATTAGCTTTGTAACCAACTCAAATAAGCTCAACCACATTAGTAAGGCATGACCTGCCATGTACAGTACAAAGCCATGCTGACTGTCCCTAAGTAACTGTTTCTCTTCCAAATGGGAATTAATTATATTCCAAAGAATCCTCTCAATAACTTCCCTACCACTAATATGAGGCTCACTGGCCTATAATTCCCTAGATTTTCTCCAATAGCTACAATAACTTAAATAGAGACATTATCTAATCTCATTTGGGACCTCTCCTGTGACTAGAGAAGATGCATTGATCTTCATCAAGACTCCCGCAATCTTCACTCTTGCCTCTCACAATAACCTGAGATAAATCCCATTAACTCCTGGGGATTTATCCACTTTAATGCTCTTCAAGAGCTTCAACAACCGCTCCTTAATCTGAAACTACCCTTGAATATTATTATTTCATGCAGTGATCTCACTTCAGTCCCGTCTCCACCGGACTCCACAGAACAGCCTTCTACCCTCTCTAGACCTCTTTATTTCTGACTGCTGGTTCTATATCAACCGTATTTTATTCCTTTACCATCATTACTTTTTTGCATATCTTTTGTTGTTTATCTCTCTATACCATCGTCTACATCTCGCATTTCCCTTATCCCTAACCAGTCTGAAGAAGGGTCTTGCACCGAAACGTCACCCATTTTTTCTCTCCAGAGATGCTGCCTGTGCCACTGAGTTACTCCAGCATTTTGTGTCTATCTTCCGCCATGTCCTTCTCCTTGGTGAAAACAGATGCAATGTATTCATTCTGTACCTCACTGACATGCTTAGACTCTGAGCACAAATTCCATTCTTGATCCTTGAGCGGTCCTACCTTCTTCCAGATTACCTTCTTCTTATTAATGTCAGTATAAAAAGTCTTGGAATTTTCTGTAATCCAATTCGTCAAAGCCATATCATGGGCCCGTTTGGCCCTTCTAATCACCAGCAAGGGTTCTTTCCTGCTCTCTTTATATTTCTCAAAGACTCTATCTGATTCCATCCTCTTAAACCTTGCATGAGCCACCTTTTTCTTTTTGAACAAATTTACAACCTTTTTGGTCAGCTAATGGGCCTGTCCCACTCAGGTGATTTTTCAGCGGACTGCTGGCAACTGTCAGGTTGCCAGCAGTCGCCTGAAAAACTGGCAACTGGATCAGCGACTGTCAGAGTGGAACACACACACACAAACACATCGCAAAGGCAGGGGCCAGGGCAAGCTGGTGGAGCCTGTCTGAAATTCACATGGTGCAAAGCCAAGGTGATATAGACACACACCGCGATGAACAGGAAGGTTGACAGCTAGCACAGTGTACGGTAAGTCCTTTAAAAGAGGTGGGAATGGGGGGGGCGGAGAAGGGGAGAGGAGTGGAGACATATTTTAAGAAGCCAGACAACTAATAAGCCAGAGATACACAGCTGTGAAGTTCGGCGGGCATTTAACATTCCCGGTCGGTTATCCTTGGTTCTGAAAACTCGTGCTTACTTTTTTTCCCCCAAAGGCGATTAACTAAAACTACCTACGACTACCTCGACTGCCTACAACTATATGGCGACCCCACTACAACTGCACCTACGACTACAGGATTATCGATTATCTCCATGGCGACCAATTTTTGGTCGCAGAAACTTTTTCAACATGTTGAAAAATTTGCGGCAACCATACTGAGGCCGCGACTAGTTCCCAGAATGCGGGAACTCCTCGCGACCACGAAGGAGACTCGCCAGAGACCACCAGCGAACATGTGGTGACCATGTGGCAAGAGCAGAATCTCCTGCAGTCGCCTAAATACTCGCCTAAGTGGGACAGGCTCATAAGGTTCTCTGACTGCCATCCTAATTATCCCTCCTCCTTACTGGAACAGGTACGAGTAACAAAATATACTGATGGAGGATGCCACAAGTGGACATCAACCTATTATTTTCTTTAAAGGTGATCTTGTGGTTTTGTCTTGAGACACGCAATGGAGATTGTCTAATAAGATTATAAATGTTTAAAAATGAATGATTTTCTGATATCATTTTCAACATCAGAAATTTCCACTATTTTGTGAACTGAAAGATCACATTAGTACGTTTGTGAGAATGAACACTCTCAAGGCAAGTCTGGATTGATTCTTTGATTCCTATATATTTCAAAATATCTCACAAATTGTTATGGGAAATGTTGTCTTTTGGCCTTTTGGTGGTGGCACCACCAATTAAATACATTTCAATAATTGATGGCTTGTCCCTGTACATAATGTTCTTTCTTTGTAACATCTGGTAATATTAATGCAACTGCAAGAATGAGTATCATAAATTAGATTCCAACAATGAAATTTAGTATTGGCATGTTGGTCCCATTTTTCAACTTGCAGTCAAAGTCTATTTGACATATAAATGGCTTAGACATTAGACAATAGACAATAGGTGCAGGAGTAGGCCATTCGGCCCTTCGAGCCAGCACCACCATTCAATGTGATCATGGCTGATCATCCCCAATCAGTACCCCGTTCCTGTCTTCTCCCCATATCTCCTGACTCCGCTATCTTTAAGAGCCCTATCTAGCTCTCTCTTGAAAGTATCCAGAGAACGACCTCCACCACCCTCTGAGGCAGAGAATTCCACAGACTCGGTACTCTCTGTGCGAAAAAATGTTTCCTCTTCTCCGTTTTAAATGGCTTACCCCTTATTCCTAAACTGTGCCCCCTGGTTCTGGCTTCATAAAGAGGCACCAATAATTTGGGACCAATTTCTGTTGTAAGGCATTAGCATCTGAGCAGGAACTATTTGTGCCAGTTTGATTAAGGGTGAATAGAAAGTCCAAGGGATGCAATATTCTTTGGGATAAAAATCTCTAAAACCCTCAAGTGTATAGTCATTTTGAGTTGAGGACAAAAATCATTATTTTATCTTGCCTTCTTCTGCAGTGCATTGTTCCATCTTATCTTCCCATGTAAAAATTGGGCATCACTGAACTGATAAAGTCAACACACAAAAAAAAATGTTACGTTTGACAATTGACAAAGGAATAGGACAATGGCCACAGCCAAATAAATAAACATGCTTAAAATCACAGTGCTCTAATCTAATGATGTCTATGTCATACTTCCATGACCCGGACCATCCAACAACACAGCAGGGTCTATATTTTCTTCGAGTTCAGAGAAATGCATTTTCAAGAGATTGCACAATTAAATGTCCTTCTATATCTGTGTTCAATTATGTTAGTCCACATATGACCAAAAGGTTTGTGCAATTTGGTGAATATTGCATATTCATTGTTGGCAATGAAAATCACTTGGATCTGGTATTTTCGGAGATATTAAGTTTAAGGGTATCAGTGCTACATTATGCAATTTCTGTAGCACAGTGGTAGAGTTGCTGCCTGACAGCGCCAGAGACCCGATTTTGATTCTGACCAAGGGTCCTTTCCCTCGGGAGTTTGTACGTTCTCGCCGTGACCCCATGGGTTTTCTCCGGATGCTCCGGTTTCCTCCCACATTCCAAAGACATTCAAGTTTGTAGGTTAATTAGTAGGACCCCCTCGGTCATGACTGACCATGGGTGATGCATCCTGGTCAGATGCAAGCCTGGGCGATGTCATATGGAGGCCCATGCAGCACGTCCCCCAACTCCACATTGCTGATCAATCCAAAGGAACAGCAGGGCCGTTACAGTTTGGCACCAGCGCCGTCGCAGGAGCTGCCAGAGCGAGGTTGTAGACAACGACGATCTGCCTTAGGGGCTCTGACTCCAGATTTTCTTGAGGTTTACCCCAGGAGCCTTTTCCATAACTGGATATGGCCATAAGGCAGTGGATGTTTTAAATCAGAGTTTTTCCTCTCCTAGATGGACTGCCTTCCCAGGCTGATGAGCCCCATCTGCCCGAGACTCGTGGGGGCAGGAGCGTCTACCTTCCCGTGCAGGTCTATAGCACCTGCCCACTGCCCAATTAACTAGGGTAATTGGCTTCCGTGAAATTGTAAAATTGGCCGTAGTGTGTAGGATAGTGATAGTGCTGGTGTACTGGGTGATCGCTCGTCAGTGCTGACTCGGTGGAACAAAATATCCACGCTAATTCTCTAAGCTAAACTAAACTAAACATATAATGAGTAAACCAGCACTGAATGTTTTCATAATAAGCGTAAAGATCAAAAGAAACATACATCTGTCCCTACTCTTAAAATGTGGATTACAAACATGTCTGAGACGCTACATCTTGAAAATATTAGACTCATCTTGGCAGAAAAACCAGAGCAATTTTCGAAGACATGGACACCATTCATTCATTTATTACAAGGATAGTATGGTGCAACACAATTTTGGAGTTAAATCTAATTACGGGTTGGGTGATGGGTGGGGAGGGATGCGAGGCAGGTATATCATCACTTCTCTTTTTCTTTCTTTTTTGTCCTTTTATTTTTCCATTCTTTCCTTATTTCTTTTACTTACTCGCTCTTTGGTTACACCATTTTGGTAGTATAGGGGTTCTATCCTTGCACATTCCATTTTTTCTCTCTCTTGCTTTTTCTCCCTTCTTTTCTCTTAACTATAGCTAAAAGTCAAAATTGAAGCTGTACAATAACTGTATTATGTCATATGCCGTTGGTTATATTTTTGTACACCTGCTTGTAATAAAAAAAAATAAAATAAATAAAAAAATAAAAAAGATCAAAAGAAAGGTACAGCAGGAGCAACACTTCTTAGAGTTTGGACTTTTCTTCTTAGTTTAACATATTTGTCAGCCATTTTTCTATCTGGTGTGAGTGCATAATCCCTGTGAATATATAGTAATTACTTCTTCAGCAGTTGAATTGTGCGGAAAACCAATACTGATATGTTGCGCTAAAATTAAAAAAAGGAATGACTGTCATCCAGTCACAGGTGAAAGCATTAATTCTCAAATTTTCAATGACAATTTGATATGTAATCTGAAGGGATAACTAAATCAGTGCATCCTGGGATAAATCTACAGTCCTGTTCTGTCAAGATGAAGCTCATCCATTGATGCTGCGTTGCTCAAATTCAGAGATGCATGCCCATAATATTCCAGTCATTTCGATACCACGTCCACAAATATTTATCCAATTTCTCCAATCAGCATCTTAATCAGTGCGTTTTCTCTTTTTCCAGTTTGTGAAATAATCAATTTTGTGAATTCGGAGAACAAAGAGTTTCCTTTTCAAATATCAGCTGGATCTGAAAAGGAAAGGATGTTGTGATGTAGAAGCACATGATTGAGTAGGGGAGTGAATAAATCTTACAGTGCCTGGAGGGCATGTGGAAATGTTATTACAAGCTACAATTGTACTTCCATTTGATGCTTTAGAAATAAAGAAAACAAAATAATTTGCATTTATAGGAACACATGATTGGTGTGGATTATTCAGTGCCTCAAGACCATTCTGTCATTCAATTAAACAAAATCGGATCTGGGTTTTATCTCAATCTACCTGCCTTAATTCTGAAATCTTCAGTCGCCTTGTTTAAAAAGTCCTATCAATCTTAGTTAAACATTTTCTCTTGAGTTAAGTGTTGACCCAACCCGAGACAGACTACGAGACTTCAAGTTTATGATCAAGAGTGTGTAAACCGAGTTCCCACGGGTATGTCATTGCTGCGAAAGTTCTCTCCCGGTTAGTTACCAAGTTCACTCTTGTTGTTTTAATAAAGCAAAACAATGTTAAAATACATCTCCAGTGTGTTTTGAGTTATTTCAGCGCGCGCAGATATGACCTACAATGGGACCATATTTCTTGTTGTTTTTATAAATTTTTTGCAATGATCTCTATTTTAAATAATTGGAAGCAGCTCACTGACATTGAGGTGGCCAGAAAGAAGCAGCTCGGATTTTGAGCGGCCCAACACAGATACACAACAGACAGAGAGGAGCGAGAGAGCACCCACACCACACACACACACACACACACACAACACACAGAGATACACACAGACAGCAGCTGTTCAGCATCGGGTGAAGCGGCCGCCGGGACCCGACAGCAGACACACACACAGATTCACACAGGCAGGACTGACTTGAGGAAAGCATGACTTTGAGCGGCCGCCGGGAAGCAGACACACACACAGATTAGACAGAGAGGGAGAGAGAGGAGAGACACACACACACACACATGAGAGGAGTGAGATAACATTTCAGAGAAGAGCAGCTCGGGTGACTTTGTACACACAGATCACACAGATACACACACACACCAGCCACACACACACACACACACACACACATTGACCCTTCTTCATTCGCAATAATATATTCATATTCAAAGCCGTGGTTACGGGTTGTCAAGGACATGATTTTGTTTTCTAATCAGGCCTCTGCAAATTCATTTCGAGCGAGCTCCATATATAGGATTTAAAGCAATCAAATCGACACAAAAAGCTGGCAAGTAGGAGCGAAGTTAAAAATCTCAACCCAAAACGTCGCCTATCTCAGATGCTGCTGCAAGTTTTTGTGTAATATATAGGAGCAAGTGAGGGTTCATTGTTCCCTGGTTTGGAAAAAAATGTTGGCCTGTGGAAGGGGGAGGGCAGTATAAAATCGAACATTGTACAGACTCTCCCCCATAAACAATGCTTCACTTTTAAAAGCAATGATGGCCCCAAGGAAATCGCCTCTTTGAATTGAAATTGTCATAGTATACTACTTTGGTTCAGTCCCTTTCAGTGCATTAAACGCACGGGCCATTACGTTACTGCAACGAGTTTAAATGTTTCCATTTTTAACTTGAACAGTTAATTTGACTCGTGGAACAAAACACGAGTTAACAAGTTTCCCGAGTAGTACTGCCGTTATGGACAAGTAGTTCACGTGATCACCACGGTGAAAACTCAGGGTCTCGTGGGCAACTCGCACAGTGAGACAGGGGTTTTAAGGTCAACAGAACTTAAGAATTTCCTTTAAATCACTGTTAATGGTCTAGACCATATTAGTTGAAGGGTTCTATCATATTGGCCATAAAACAGATTATCCACTGCACAGCAGATTTGCATCAAGATTTCACAGCAAGACTTGAACTAATTGGCTAATGGCTAATTAAAAAAATTATCTTCGAACCTTCAAGATTTTACAATCTGTTCAAAAGCAGGTTGCCCAGCTTGAAATCTCATGGGACACTGAGCATTGCTTCACGTTATTTATTTTCAGGGTCAGTTCGTCAGTTTCATGCACAACTTAACCTTATAGCATTTGCAACAAATGTATGGTTGTTAGTGGGATAAAGAATTAGCACATTTAAAGGCTATGCACGTGCACCTGTATGACTCAATAGAGGGAAAAAGATCTGTTTCTTTCTTTATAATTCATGAGGATCAACTTGAAATACTTGAGGGTTATGAACAGAAACGGATTGAAGACCTTCAGTGGATAGAGAGCAGGAGAAGCATCTGACGCTGCTCAAAAGTTGATTTATTTTTATTATATATTAATCCCTGTGTTTCAGGAAACCTCTTGTACATCTTATTAAACTAGTGGAAATAGCAACTCCAAATAAAAAGGCTTAGATTAGGAAATGCTTTGCTGGATTGCTCGGCAGCAGTAGGGAACTGCTCAACATATTCACGTGTGGGGACAAAATTCGAAAGTGGGATCCATCAAACATTTGTAATGGAGATAGGCACAAAAGGCCGGAGTAACCCGTCGGGTTGGAGGCATCTCTGGAGAAAAGGAATGGGTGACATTTCGTGTTGAGAAACTTCACACTGAGAGTCAGGGGAGAGGGAAAGATGAGATACAGGAGGTACATAGAACAAATGAATGAAAGATATGTAAAAAGCAACGATGATCAAGGAAAGGTGGAGCACCTTTCCAACACAATGGTACATAGATGGCTATGGGGAAGGTGATAGCAAGTCATACAAACAGTGAAAATCAACAGGACAACAGCAAAAATTAGTACAACAACTAGGATTGGGGAGTGACGGATACTTGAAGTTAAAGAAATCAATGTTCATACCGCTGGGGTGTAAGCTACCCAAGCGTAATATGAGGCGCTGCTCCTCCAACTTGTGTTTGGCCTCACTCTGACAATGGAGGAGGCCCAGGACAGAAAGGTCAGTGTGGGGATTGGAAGGGGAGTAGAAGGGTTTGGCAACCGGGGAATCGAGTAGGCCTAGGTGGACTGTTTTAAAGGTGAACAGCAGAGGAATATCAGTCGGTCCACACCATCCTTGCAAGCCACCAATAGATTTGACAAATGTCAACATATATGCATTAATTTTTAAATTTTGACTGTAGGAAAAAATGGCCTTTCACTGCCAATTGTACATAGGTTATACATCAAGGAGTGACACTATCTGCTTGATAAAGCTGGATCAAGTCTGGTAAGAAGGACTGGTCAGGATCAGAGATTTTGTTTTAGAAATGTTGATGGAGTTATAGAACTCACTGTTATCATGCAGTCGTGCAAGTTAAATACAAACCACCAGAATCAATTATTCTCAGCTATTTTGTTCTTCCACTGACCACTTAATAATAGTTCCTCGGGAATATACGTGGTTTTGAAATCTGTGTTGAAGAATGAAATTGCTGTGGTTACTGAATAAACATTGACAGGCTAGCTAAAGGGCCTGTCCCACTTACGCGACCTTTACAGGTGACTGCCGGCACCCGTCAATAGGTCGCCGAAAATTTTCAACATGTTGAAAATTCAACGCAACCAGAAAGACGCCACGATTCTTTGGAGACCTCTCACGACCATAGGAGACCTCTCACGACTATACAGGCGGTATGGTCGTGAGAGGTCTCCTATGGTCGTGAGTGGTCTCCAAAGAGTCGTGGCAGCTTTCTGGTCGCCGGTGCATTTTCAACATGTTGAACATTTTCAGCGACCTATGATGGGTGCCGGCAGTCGCCGAAAAGGTCGTGTAAGTGACACAGGCCCTTAAGGTTGGTACTTTCAGGCCTACTTTAGTCATCACTCAACTTTGTTGACCCTGAAATTTTAGTTTAGTTAAGTTTAGTTTAGTTTAGTTTAGAGATACAGCGCAGAAACAGGCCCTTCGGCCCACCAGGTCTGCGCTGGCCAACGATCCCCCGCACACCAACACTATCTCCACACACTAGGGACAATTTTTACATTTGCCAACCTACAAACCTATACGTCTTTGGAGCACGGGAGGGAACCAAAGTTCTTTTGGAGAACACCCACACAGGTCATGAGGAGAACGTATCAACTCCCAGGCACGTGCCGTGAGTAATTACTCAGGGTAGGCAGTCAGTCAGCTTTTAGAAAAAAATTAAACCACGCATGTTCTCTCCGTAAAAATAAAAAATAAAAATAAAGACAGTAACAATTCAATTTGCCCAAGGCTTCCAAGTCTCCTTTATTCTGAATTATGGAATGGGTGTGGGGGGGGGGGGGGGGGGGTGAAGGGTGATGGCAGGTGGAGAGATGGTGGGAAAAATGGGAGTACAGGGAAAAGTTGAACCAGTTGTCATCTAATTGAATGACAACACTTGTTCAAGAGACCAATTGTGGGGAGAGTTCCTTCCACAGCGTGTGGAGAGTCTGTGCCAGGGGTAAAGTTGCGGGGAGGACAGGAGTGTTGAGAAGGAGGGGGGGTCGGGGATAATGCCAGTAACTCACTCACCGCTGTCGTTGGGCTCCGGGCGCCACCGCACTAGCCGGGGATAGAAGCAGCTCGGGGAGCTGCGAGCGGCCGCCGGGAGCCGACAGCAGAACTGGCTGCCACTTCAGCGCCTTCTGCCGGCCCGCTCACCTCTGGCAGTGCTCTCCGTCTGAACACCTCTCACCTGCTGCTCGCTCATGACAGCGGCTTCCTGCAAATCCTTAAATTCCCACAGCCGAGTAACCTCAACCTGACATGAGTGATGCCAGCGAGTGACAGGAGAGAGGTTTTTAGATGGAGAGCTGCCAGAGGTGAGCGGGGGCTGGCAGAAGGAGTGAAGGTGGCAGCTGGTTCCGCTGTACTGGCCACCCAAGCTACTTCTCCCCCCCTCCGGCCTCAATGCGGTGGCATTGCACGCCTCCGTGCAAGGAGCGTCGCAAATGGCATGCTCCCGACCCCTCCTTCACAACATTCGTGCTCTCCCCGCAACTTTACACGGGCCAGACTCCCCAAACGCTGTGAAAGGAGCTCTCCCCCCGCCCCCACAGCCCGGGAAATACGGTATTTAAAAACATAAACACAAAATGTACTTACTACATTATTGGTACACGAACTCCATTCTTCTCTCTTTGTTTCCTAAGATACACTTAAAATATTGACAATCCATATTTGAAAACCCCGCCAAGAAACTAGCGTTGCACATGCGCAGTAGGCTGCTGCGCATGCGCATGCGCAGTGCTGCAAAGGCAGATTTCTGCTGCCTTCAGCCCCGCTTGAAATTGACGCTTAAAGCAGCGCTGACGGCACGTGGGCTGCACAGAGCTTCCCGTGTTTCAAGCGCTGCGGATGAAAGGCACGGAGAATTATGCCTACCTAAGAGATCGATCTCTTAGATAGGCATAATTCTCCCATGCCTTTACTATTTATATTTAGTAATTACTATGTTATAATTTTAGTCAGGGTATGCAGTGCCTACCTTGCCTACCATGACGGCACGTGCCTGCAAACTCCGTACAGACAGCCCCCGTAGTCAGGATCTGCGCCTCCATGACCGATTTAATTTTTACAATTGTGGAGTCTCATCCCTTAAGACTTTCATTAAATATTTAGCAATTTTTCTTTTTGGCTTTGCTCATTTTTCTCTCTTCATGTTTCCAATTCCCAAGCTTTATTCCGCCTTTTGTTGCGTGACTCAAATTTTATACTTCCCACTTCTGACTCTTCATCTCTCAGCAGGTATTCTCCTCTTAGATTGCTGAACACCTGCAATGATCACAGGCGCCAAAGATCACCTGGGGAGGATACTGCTTGGATCAGATGCGCGTGACATCAAGCTACCTCGAAAGACCATAAAAATTTAGTGGAGAGCTGTCTGATTGTTGAATAATGAGTGTTGTTTCTTTGCTGTTGGCTGCAAAATTCGAAGTCTATGCGTGAGGGATGTCTGCTAATGCCTGCTAGGAAATCTAAGTGCCTGGCTTTTATGATGTTCTATTTTGATGAATTGGAAATTGTCCCAGTGAGCACTTGAATTACTATTACATACAGCAATAGATTAATTTCTAAACTGGGAATCTGGTCACTCTTCTTCCTTGGCCTGGCAGTCTAAAGTGTTGCTGCAACTGCAATAGCAGCCATTATTCAATCTAAAACCAAATGTTAAGGGCCTGTCCCACCTGGGTGACCTAATCCGCGAGTTCTGGCGAGTTTGCCCTCGACTCATGCTCGCAGCATGGTCGACACGAGGTCGTAGGAGGTCTTCGTAAATCTCGTTCATGCTCGAGAGTGGTCTCCGCATACTTGAGGCCTCAGCTGGGTCGCGGCGTTTTTTTCAACGTGTTAAAAACGCCATGGGAAAAAAAGGTCGCCATGGAAAAAATCTATACTTTTTTTACTCGTAGGTTTCGTCGTAGTAGGTCGTAGTAGGTCGGCATGTTAGTCATAGGTAATCTAGGTTTACAAGATTAATTCCCAGGATGTCAGGACTGTCATTTGCTGGGAGAATGGAGTGTCTGGGCTTGTAGACTCTGGAGATTAGAAGGATGAGAGGGGATCTTATTGAAACATATAAGATTGTTAAGGGTTTGGATACGCTAGAGGCAGGAAACATGTTCCCGATTTTGCAGGGAGTCCAGAACCAGGGGCCACAGTTTAAGAATAAGGAGTAAGCCATTTAGAACGGAGACGAGGAAACACTTTTTCTCACAGAAAGTTGTGAGGCTGTGGAATTCTCTGCCTCAGAGGACGGTGGAGGCAGGTTCTCTGGATACTTTCAAGAGAGGGCTAGATAGGGCTCTTGAAGATAGCGGAGTCAGGGGAGATGGGGATAATAAAGGAACGGGGTACTGATTGGGGATGATCAGCCATGATCACATTGAATGGTGGTGCTGGTTCGAAGGGCCGAATGGCCTACTTCTGCGTCTATTGTCTATTGTCTATTGTCATTGATACAGTGTTTTAGTGAATGCCATTGAAATTTGCAGCTGTTTAAGGTTCTTCAAAGAGTAATCCTTTTGCAATACATTCAACAGGAGAATCCATCTGCAATCACAACGTGATAATGATTAGACAATCTGCTTATGTAAATTCAGAGATGAATATTAGTTGGAATATGAGTTATAATCCCTTTAACCTTTTACATAATAAGGCGATGGAATTTTATTTTGTCCATTCACAAGATCTGATAGGCCTTGACTTTTCCTGATTAATGCCGTAAAATATCACAAACCTTCTCAAGTGTCAAGAGTCAAAAGTGATTTATTGTCATATGTCCCAGATTGAACAATGGCATTCTTACTTGCAGCAGCACAACAGAAAATGTCAACATAGTACACTGTGAACAATATCATAAATGAGAAAATAAGTTCAGTGTATGTATATGTGCACATTCACACACACTCATATATATATATATATATACAGTGGCTTGCAAAAGTATTAATACCCCTTGAACTTTTCCACATATTGTCACGTTAGAGTCACAAACGTAAATGTATTTTATTGGGATTTTATGTGATAGACCAACACAAAGTGGTGCATAATTGTGAAGTGGAAGGAAAAGGATACATGATTTCCAAATTTTATTACAAATAAAAAACTGAAAGGTGTGGCGTGCAAAAGTATTCAGCCCCCCTGAGTCAATACTTGTAGAACAACCTTTCGCTGCAATTACAGCTGCAAGTCTATTGGGGTATGTCTCTACCAGCTTTGCACATTTAGAGACTGAAATTTCTGCCCATCCTTCTTTGCAAAATAGCTCAAGCTCAGTCAGATTGGATGGAGAGCGTCTGTGAACAACAATTTTCAAGTCTTGCCAGAGATTCTCAATTGGATTTAGGTCTGGACTTTGACTGGGCCATTCTAACACATGAATTTGCTTTGATCTAAACCATTCCATTGTAGCTCTGGCTGTATGTTTAGGGTCGTTGTCCTGCTGGAAGGTGAACCTCTGCCCCAGTCTCAAGTCTTATGCAGACTCTAAAAGGTTTTCTTCCAAGATTGCCCTGTATTTGGCTCCATCCATCTTCCCATCAACTCTGACCAGCTTCCCTGTCCCTGCTGAAGAAAAGCATCCCCACAGCATGATGTTGCCACCACCATGTTTCACAGTGGGGATGGTGTGTTCAGGGTGATGTGCAGTGTTAGTTTTCCGTCACACATAGCGTTTTGCATTTAGGCCAAAACATCAATTTTGGTCTCATCAGACCAGAGCACCTTCCTCCACATGTTTACTGTGTCCCCCACATGGCTTGTGGCAAACTGCAAATGGGATTTCTTATGGCTTTGTTTCAACAATGGCTTTCTTCTTGCCACTCTTCCATAAAGGCTTGATTTTTGGAGTGCATGACTAATAGTTGTCCTGTGGACAGATTCTCCCACCTAAGCTGTGGATCTCTGCAGCTCCTCCAGAGTGACCATGGGCCTCTTGGCTGCTTCTCTGATCAATGCTCTCCTTGCCCGGCCTGTTAGTTTAGGTGGACGGCCATGTCTTGGTAGGTTTGCAGTTGTGCCATACTCTTTCCATTTTCGGATGATGGATTGAACTGTGAGTTGTTCAAAGCTTGGGATATTTTTTTATAACCTAACCCTGCTTTAAACTTCTCCACAACTTTATCCCTCACCTGTCAGGTGTGTTCCTTGGGCTTCATGATACTGTTTGTTCACTAATGTTCTCTAACAAACCTCTGAGGCCTTCACAGAACAGCTGATAACACACAAGTGGACTCTATTTACTAATTAGGTGACTTCTAAAGGCAATTGGTTGCACTGGATTTTATTTAGGGGTATCAGAGTAAAGGGGGCTGAATACCTTTGCATGCCATACTTTTCATTTTTTTATTTGTAAAAAAATTTGACAACCATGTATCATTTTCCTTCCACTTCCCAATTATGTGCCACTTTGTGTTGGTCTATCACATAAAATCCCAATAAAATACATGTACGTTTGTGGTTGTAACGTGACAAAATGTGGAAAAGTTCAAGGGGTATGAATACTTTTGCAAGCCACTGTATATATATACAGTATATATATACACACACACATAAGTACACAAAAATAAACAACAATAATAGGCTATGTAGTTCACAGCTTAATGGAAGTTGTAATGTTTAATAGTAAGATTAAATGAGAACTTACCAGTTTGAAGTTTGATCTTTATTTTATGGGGAGTTACGATGAGGGATAACGTGCCCTCCACTCCCAACCCTCTATTATAAAGGTCAACTGGTATTTTAGTTTCTCTTATCTTACTATCTTTGTCAACTCTACTATCTGTGATTTCACACTGCTGCTTTGAAGAATGTCGTGCATGCATGCTGGCGGGGTCTTCACGTAATCCCTCATCGTAACTACTCATAAAATAAAGATCAAACTTCAAACTGGTAAGTTCTCATTTAATCTTACTATTTTACTTCGGAGTCACGTGAGTGACTACGTGAAGATTTCAAAGCTCTGTGATTTCATGCCGTGGAAACGAGTCCATGCTCACACACTGCCATAATAACCAATGGAGGAAGTATATTAACGTATTTCAGACATGAACCAGTTGCTGAAAAACGATGATGTATTTAACAAATAATAATAATAACCCCTAACTTCGGGGAAAATTATAATACAGAACTCAAAATCGTGTCTGCAAATCTCTCAGACGTGGCAACAGGTTGATTATAAAACCACTGGAAGGTTCTTTCCTTAGACCATCCCGCCGTTGCAAGGATGTGGTCCATAGGAACGTCCATCATCCTTGCTGCCGATGTAGCTGCAGCCCTGGTGGAATGAGATTTAAAAACATCAGTGTCCACCCCGCTGCACCTAATACCACCCAAAGCCATCTTGAGATGGTCTGCAAGGTGCATCTTGAATTAGGACGTTTATGACTTATCAATAGAGCCATTTCCGTGCCCCTGAGACTTTTGGTGACCTCCAGGTAATGTAGAAGGTGGGTCACTATACATAGGCGAATATCTACGGGGTAAGCCAGGAACTGCAATTTGAGGCGAGATGATCCAGGCCCGTTCTCTTTAAGTAACTCATATATGTGGAAAGTTATCTTATTTTTGGATGTTACAATGGCGTCCAGTCTTAGTTTGTGCAGAGACTGGACCCACTGTGCCATTACGTGAGCCATCAGCATCACCATTTTATATGTTAGTTTTGTTAGTAGCTGGTGCCCAATTTGTGAGCAGGGTTAACACAATACCAATATTCCAGGTCTGAGAATACCTAGGCCTGGGGGGATTCGAGTTGAAAATACTCCTCATAAGTTTCGACACCAGAGGGTGAGTTCCGACCCCATTGTGTTCTATCCCCTGTTCCAGATATGAAGATAGGGCATACCTAGTACAGTTGATGGCACTGTAGCTCAAGCCTTCATCAAAATGTAGGCTCGCCAAGAATTCCAGCACATCCGTAATGGTGGCTGTATTGTAAGTGTTTTGCCTGGTACAGAATACCTCCCATATGTGAGGTATTGTTTCCTGGTGGACTCTCTGCATGATGCCGTGATGATGTTCATAGTTCGGTCCGACAGTCCAAATTCCAGGAGTGGTCTTTTCAAATCCTGCAAATCAACAGGAATTCTCTGCCACAGAAGGTAGTTGATGCCAGTTCGTTGGCCATATTTAAGAGGGAGTTGGATGTGGCCCTTGTGGCTGAAGGGATCAGGGGATATGGAGAGAAGGCAGATACAGGATACTGAGTTGGATGATCAGCCATGATCATATTGAATGGCGGTGCAGGCTCGAAGGGCCGAATGGCCTGCTCCTGCACCTAATTTCTATGTTTCTATGTTTTATTCGGTCTTGGCACAGGTGGCTCTCGCCTGTCACAGGATGTACCAGCAAACTCGGGCGTTTAGAGATTGGAATACATGGTTCTGAGACCAAGTTGAGTACCACAGGGAACCATGGCTGAATAGGCCAGTCGGGTACAACCAAAATACCCGATGCGGAGTCTTGTTGTATTTTTCGCAAGACCCGACTGATGAGGCAGAAGGGGGGAAGTGCATAGAAAAACAAATCCCCCCCAGTGTAGCGAGAAAGCGTCCATTGCTACTGCCCCAAGGTCTGGTTCCCATGCAAATTATGTTGGTATCTGGTGATTAAGTCTGGATGCAAAAAGGTCGATATCTGGCATACCATACTGAGCTACAATGTCAGTAAATACCTGATGGTCCAACATCCATTTGGTGTTGTCATTGAATTTGCGTGACCTGGTGTCCGCCACTGTATTGAGCCTACCCGGAAGGTAAGAAGCTGATATCCAAATGTTTCTTTCTATGCACCAGTGCCAGATTGTATTGACCAATTCATCACAAGATATCAACTTACTTCCACCCATGTGATTAATGTATGCCACCACAGTGGTATTATCAATTTGTAGGTGAACATGCAGATGGTGCATGTCTGAACAGTAAGCCCGAAGCCCGTGGAATGCTCCCAACATCTCTAGATGTTTGTCACACAACCGAAGGGTTTGTGACTATGATGGGATTAGAGCAATGTTGAGCATTGTTAATCCACCATTGCAATTCCAATTTTGCT
Organism: Okamejei kenojei; assembly: GCA_035221665.1. Lineage (NCBI taxonomy): Eukaryota > Metazoa > Chordata > Chondrichthyes > Rajiformes > Rajidae > Okamejei > Okamejei kenojei. The sequence continues at coordinate 9,118,439 of CM069134.1, forward strand.
TTGGCTGGTAACTGCATTGGCCTGTCAAAGTGGCCAGCATGATGTTTGAGTGTTGCAATTTTGGCCCTCTGTAAATTTTGGTAATTTAAGGGTCCAAATTGTGTGGCTGGGAAGGCAGCCACGAGCTTCCCAACTACCCTGGCTACTTGCCGAATAGATGGTTTACTGACGCAAACAAGGCTGTTGCATACCTCTATCAAGTCTGTTGCTTTGTCCTTTGGCAAGGTGACAGACATGTGAATTGTGAACCCCAAATAGTCCATAGTCATAGAAGGCATTAACTTGGATTTATCTGGATGGATGATAAACCCCAGCTTTTGAAATAGGAGCTTGGTGGCTGAGACAGCCAATTTGGCCAACTCCAGGGTTTTCCCCACAATTAAGATATCATCCAGATATGCCATGACAATATGTTTTTGCTTCCGGAGAAACACCAAGGCTGGTTTCAATATTTTAGTAAACAGTCTGGGGCTGATGTTAATCCATTAGGTAGCGCTTTATACTGCCAGAGCTGCCACATCCAGATACATTTCAGATATCTGTGGTGATCTTTCTCTATTGGTACTGAATAGTATGAAGTATCTCTTTCAAACTAGTTGTTTGGCAGTAACAAATGTTTCCATTTTGAAGTGGGTATACTGCACAAATGTATTCAGTTGTGTCAAATCAATAATGATGCGGCATCCGCCATCTTTTTTGATTTTTGTGAAGATGTTTGACACAAACTCAAGAGATTTGTGTTTGTTTTTCTCAATTACTCCTTTTGTATGCAGTCTTAACAGTTCCGCATGACCTACCAATTTTTCTTTTTGTGAAAGCACAAACTTTTGGCTGGGTGCATGCTGAACCGGAAGGAGGAGTTTGTGAACAAATTAAATTTTGTATCCCTGAAAACTTTGCAGTATGAAAGGATCAGAAGTTATGGAATTCCATGCATCCCTAAACAAGTGTAACCTGCCCCCAACTTGTGAAGAAGTCACACATGCTATGTTCCAGAAGCAACCAGACCCACCTACCTCCATGGTTGCCGGTGGTGCTGTGCTGGTTTCTTCCATCCTTGCTTCTTGGGAGGTGGAGGCGCTGTGGTATGGGGATGGCGCATTTTCCAAGAACGCCGTTCTGTGCCGGTCTAAAAAAGACCTTTCTCCTAGTTGTACGGCCTTAGAGCTTTCACCAGCTGTTGCTCTTTTGCTGTGGTAACGTGGTCTGCTGGTGGATGCGTAGGGGTGCTGCCGCCGAGGATACGAGGACCTGGTAGTGGACGGCACTTTCATCATGCTGATGGCCTTTGCCTCCTCGTCGAGGTCTTTAACGTGCTTTGGCAGGTTGTCCCCGAATAGTAAAGTAGGCGACTGCGCACTGCTGGTTTTGCACAACCCCGCGAACTTGGGGTTTAGTGCAGGTCGGATGACACTCTTCCTAAAACAGTTAATCTTGAACTGTATATTACAGAAGAATGCCAGGGCATCTTGTTGCTCCTTTGACATATCCTTCCCATCCACTGACCTGGCAAATGCTGTAATTCCAGAGGCCAGTAGTTTCAGGATTTTTTGCATCTTTACTTCCTGGTTCCTGATGCCAGCACTGATGTTTCCCCAGAAGGGGTTATTCACCGCAGGCACGCTGAGTGAGACACAGTTCTCCGGAGCTAAATATTTATCAGCCGTGTCGTTCATGGCCTGTTCTTGTAGTTGGTTGGTGGTTAGGCAGTTGATGCTGGCTGCCAGCTGCAGCTGCAACGGCAGTCCCTTTTGCGAACTTGGACAGCATGCCGAGTAGCTCTTGTTCTTGGACCCCTAGCATGCTGGTCGATTCTTCGGCCAAATCCCCCTGTTCAGAGTCAGCCCAGATCTGACTTCTTATGCTCCCCTCCCGGGAGGGAGAGACATTTGGCAGCCCTGTAAAAGGTGCTGCCGTGGGTCTGCTAGGAGACCCACGGTGACCAGACTCCTGCTGGAGTAGGTCACGTTGGAGCAATTGCTCCACCAACTGCTCCATGCGGAATAAACGACCGCTGTCGCTTCCCGCAGGCGGTGAAACTTCCAGCCCGGACCCTGCCGGGTCTACGGGCTTGCCCGACTTTTCGGGTGGCTTTACCGCCAGTCCGAGGTACGCCTACAGGCTGTAGCGGTGCCAAGCCTTGGGCTGCTGGTTGAACGACTAGCAGCTCCGGTGAACTCGGCCGCTGCTGACTGTCCTCTGCAGTCAGTCTTGTTGCGGTCCGTTTGGAAAAAACACACAGAGCGCCCACAGGATAGTGAGTACTTACCTGCAGGTCTGTTTTAAACTTACCGCTGGAGGAGCGACGCTCCTCCTGCCTGTCGCTTCACAATGCGTTGGACGATATGTCGGGCATGCGTGCTGGCGGGGTCTTCACGTAGTCACTCACGTGACTTCGAAGTAAAATAGCCTGATGGCTGTAGGGAAGAAGTTGTTCCTGAACCTGGATGTTAATGTTTTCAGGCTTCTGTACCTTCTTTCCAATGGCAGGGGTGAGATGAGTGTGTGGCCAGGATGGTGTGGGTCTCTGATGATGCTGGCTGCCTTTTTCCGGCAGCAACTCCTATAAATCCCTTCGATGGTGATGAGGTCAGAACCCGTGATGGACTTTCTGTTGGAAAGCTTGCATTAAAATCTGCTTTGGAGCTGAGGAAATGTTACCGTCCTGAACGAAAATATCAGCATACCATTTCAAACAGGAAGCACAATTCTGGAAACTATTGACTTAAATCCCATGATGGTAAAGCTCCATTCAGACCAACTGCAGAGCCTCTTTGATGTAAGAAAGACTTTTGGCATTGCTCTGCATCATCTTATCCAAATAAGCGTGCATGAGGAATTATTAGCGGGCTACATATAAATAACCCTGCCGTTTGAAGGAAGAGGGTCATATCTGTTATAAATTATTAATCACCATGATTTTCATCAAGGTCACATCTTGTTGAAGCAATAATTATCAAGCCATCCAACCATTGGATTTCATTGAATAATGACCTAGTTAATTATCTGGACTGGAAAAGAAAAAGCTGCGAAATTCAATATTCAGTTTTCTCTGGCACAAATCTAGACCCTATTTTCCATCGCCGTATATCTTAACTTGTTGGACGGACTGGTGCATATTCTGTCTGCAAATCCAGTATGAGCAGAAGTGTGCAAGGAAGATTTTCCTTCAGAGTATTTTAGTTATCCTTTCAAAAAACTCAATAGGTTGCAGTATCCCTCCGGGAATTCTGTAATCTTGGATTTGTTTTGCATCCTATACTTCACAGGAAATGTGAAATGTGCCCAATAAGTGTGATTCTTTGTCACTGCCATCATGCATTTTTCATTGATTGGGTAACTGTTCTCTTGCAGATTCCAATGAAATAAAGTAAACATGGCTGAGGCTTCGGAAAATGTTCCCCAAATCCCCTGGAGGAAAATCTTCCTTGTACTTAGCAACTCGTATTGGAGTGATGTTGATAATTGACTAAGATACAAAATGTTGGAGTAACTCAGTAGGTCATAAGTCAGAAGGTCAGAAGGTCATAAGTGATAGGAGAAGAATTAGGCCATTTGGCCCATCAAGTCTACTCTGCCATTCAACCAAGGCTGATCTATCTTTCCCTCCTAACCCAATTCTCCTGCCTTTTCCCCATAACCCCTGACACGCGGGTCAGGCAGCATCTCTGGAGAAAAGGAATAGGTGGCTTTTCATTGTAGACTCGCAGGTGCAATTCCTTCCGACATTTAGCAATTGAGTTTGAAGACAGGATTATGCAGTGTGACCACCATAGCTAGGAGAGTGCTGTGCCGTGATTTAGGTTTCCTACTGGTTGGCCCCCTAGTGGTGTGCTATCTAAATGGCAGCCACCCCATTGAAATGGGACCAGCAAAGAGATCTTTGCTCTAATGCCCAGAAAGTAACGATGGTCCTGCAATTTGGAGTGTGTTCACAACATAATACCAAGTATAAAATAGACACAAAATGCTGGAATAACTCAGCAGCACAGGCAACATCTCTGGATAGATGTTTCGGTTCGAGACCCTTCTCTGGCTCTCGACCCGAAACGTCGCCCATTCCTTCTATCCAGAGCTGCTGCCTGTCCCGCTGTGTTACTCCAGCAATTTGTATCCATCTTCTGTTTAAACCAAGATGCAGTTATGCAGTTCCTTCCTACATAATATTAAACATATATAGGCAAAGGCATTAAATAGGCTTGCAGAGATATTCCACAAAAATCAACTTGTCGAATGAATTACATCACTTGATGAATGAAAGGGCTTGCACTCAATTCACCCTGCAGCAAGCCATACCTGTAGACCAGCACTTGTCTTGATAGGGTCCCCGTGTTGCTTCTTCACGTCTCCAGAAAGATTCCCTTGGGGAACTATGCATCCTCATTGATGCTTTCGAATGGGCCTATGCATCCATCAGTGAGATCTCCATTGATAATACAAAAAGCTGGAGCTATTCTGTGGGTCAGCCAACATCTCTGGAGAAAAGGAATAGGTGACATTTTGGGTTGAGACCCTTCTTCAGATGTTTTAGGACCCTAAACGTCACCTATTCCTTCTATCTAGAGATGCTGCCTGACCCACTGAGATGCTCCAGCATTTTTTGTCTATCTTCGGTTTTCAACAGCATCTGCTGTTCCTTTCTACACAGTAAGATCACCTTTATTGGCCCATATTGCTCTCAGTAAGATCGCCATTGCATCCTGTATATTCTCCAAAGAGCTCCTCCTTGAGAGTCTGTGTGTCCTGCCTCAGGTTCCTCTTGTGAGGAACTACATGGGCCTCACTTAAGCTCTTTTGATGGAACTTACCTTCCCCTTTTTTTCTGCCTCTGTTTCCAGTAAAAATTACTTCTCTGGCTCTCTCTTCATCTGGGCCCTGTTAGATAATTCCCCTTCTTTTACTGTGGGTTCCCATTAAGGTTGCAAAATCTGTTGGGAGTTCATGGAGTCGGATAGCCCTCCAGACATCCACATCTGCGCCAGGTGTGTCGAGATGGGGCTCCTAAGGGACTGTGAGACAGATGGGGCTCCTAAGGGACACGACAGTGAGAGTAGGAATGGAGCGAGGTGCAGGATAAATGCATGGTTGAAGGACTTGTGCAGAGGGCAGGGATTCAAGTTTCTGGATCATTGGAACCACTTTTGGGGAAGGACTGACCTGTATAAAAAGGACGGGTTGCATTTGAACCCGAGGGGGACCAGTATCCTGGCGGGGAATTTTGCAAAGACTACTGGGGAGACTTTAAATTAGAACGGTTGGGGGGAGGGACTCAAATAGTGAAAGCTAGTAGACAGTGTCTGAGGCAGGACGCAGTGAAGGGAAGCACTCAGACCCAACATGTAGGGGGAAAGAAGAAAAAAATAATAAACAGAGAATAAGAGGTGGTGGGTTTTTTAAATGTGTGAGCAGAGAGAAAGAGGGGTATACAATGAGGGTAGAAGCAATTGGTAGCAAGGTGAAAAGTAAAAGTGGCAGGAAGACAAATCCAGGGCAAAAATCAAAAAGGGCCACTTTTCAACATAATTGTATAAGGAGTAAGAGTGTTGTAAAAACAAGCCTGAAGGCTTTGTGTCTCAATGTGAGGAGCATTCGTAATAAGGTGGATGAGTTGAAGGTGCAGATAGCTATTAATGACCATGATATAGTTGGGATCACGGAGACATGGCTCCAGGGTGACCAAAGCTGGGAGCTGAACATCCAGGGATATTCAATATTCAGGAGGGATAGATAGAAAGGTAAAGGAGGTGGGGTAGCATTGCTGGTTAGAGAGGAGATTAACACAATAGAAAGGAAGGACATTAGATTGGAGGATGTGGAATCGATATGGGTAGAGCTGCGAAACACTAAAGGGCAGAAAACGCTAGTGGGAGTTGTGTATAGGCCACCTAACAGTAGTAGTTGAGTTGGGGATGGCATCAAACAGGAAATTAGAAATGCGTGCAACATAGGTAAAATAGTTATGATCGGTGACTTAAATCTACATATAGATTGGGTGAATCAAATTGGCAGGGGTGCTGAGGAAGAGGATTTCCTGGAATGTATGCGGGATAGTTTTCTAAACCAACATGTAGAGGAACCAACGCGAGAGCAGGCTATTCTAGACTGGGTATTGAGTAATGAGGAAGGGTTAGTTAGCAGTCTTGTTGTGCTTGGCCCCTTGGGCAAGAGTGACCATAATATGGTTGAGTTCTTCATTAGGATGGAGAGTGACATAATTAATTCAGAAACAAGGGTTCTGAACTTAAAGAAAGGTAACTTTGAAGGTATGAGACGTGAATTGGCCAAGATAGACCGGCAATTGATTCTTAAAGGGTTGACAGTGGATGTGCAATGGAAGGCATTTAAAGACTGCATGGATGAACTACAACAAATGTTCATCCCAGTTTGGCAAAATAAAAGCATACAAATTAGCCAGAAAAAGCAACCTACCAGAGGACTGGGATAAATTCAGAGTCCAGCAGAGGAGGACAAAGGGCTTAATTAGGAAAGGGAAAATAGATTATGAAAGAAAATTGGCAGGTAACATAAAAACTGACTGCAAAAGTTTTTATAGATATATGAAGAGAAAAAGATTAGTTAAAACAAATGTAGGTCCCTTGCAGTCAGAAACAGGTGAATTGATCATGGGGAACAAGGACGTGGCAGACCAATTGAATAACTACTTTGGTTCTGTCTTCACTAAGGAAGACATAAATAATCTGCCAGAAATAGCAGGGGACCTGGGGTCAAATAAGATGGAGGAACTACTTTGACCAAGAGTTTGTCCTTTGACCAAGGGTGTTTTGTTTTTTTCTCCCCTTTGGCACGCTCTTTCACTTTCACAACTCTTTTCACCTACTTCACTCTCTTTCTTTCTATTATTTTTCTTTAAAAGCCATACAGTTATGGGGTACAATGATTGTAACAATATATATGTGATGTACACTGATGTATTTACCTCTAATAAATAAAATATATATTTTTAAATTTATTTTAAAAAGATGGAGGATCTGAGTGAAATCCAGGTTAGCCGGGAAGTTGTGTTGGGTAAATTGAATGGATTGAAGGCCGATAAATCCCCAGGGCCAGATAGGCTGCATCCCAGAGTACTCAAGGAAGTAGCCACAGAAATAGTGGATGCATTAGTGATAATTTTTCAAAACACTTTAGATTCTGGAGTAGTTCCTGAGGATTGGAGGGTAGCTAATGTAACCCCACTTTTTAAAAAAGGAGGGAGAGAGAAAACGGGGAATTACAGACCAGTTATTCTAACATCGGTAGTGGAGAAAATGCTAGAGTCAGTTATTAAAGATGGGATAGCAGCACATTTGGAAAGTGGTGAAATCATTGGACAAAGTCAGCATGCATTTACGAAAGGTAAATCATGTCTGACAAATCTTATACATTTTTTCGAGAATGTAACTTGAAGATTGGATAAGGGAGAACCAGTGGATGTGTTATATCTGGACTTTCAGAAGGCTTTCGACAAGATCCCACATAAGAGATTAGTATACAAACATAAAGCACACGGTATTGGGGGTTCAGTATTGATGTGGATAGAGAACTGGCTGGCAGACAGGAAGCAAAGGGTAGGAGTAAACGGGTCATTTTCAGAATGGCAGGCAGTGACCAGTGGGGTACCGCAAGGCTCAGTGCTGGGACCCCAGCTATTTACAATATATATTAATGATTTGGACGAGGGAATTGAATGCAACATCTCCAAGTTTGCAGATGACATGAAGCTCGGGGGCAGTGTTAGGTGTGAGGAGGATGCTAGGAGGGTGCAAGGTGACTTGGATAGGCTGGGTGAGTGGGAAAATGCATGGCAGATGCAGTATAATGTGGATAAACGTGAGGTTATCCACTTTGGTGGCAAAAACAGGAGGGTAGACTATTATCTGAATGGTGGTCGATTAGGAAAAGGGGAGATGCAATGAGACCTGGGTGTCATGGTACACCAGTCATTGAAAGTAGGTATGCAGGTGCAGCAGGCAGTGAAGAAAGCGAATGGTATGTTAGCATTCATAGCAATAGGAGCATGGAGGTTCTACTGTATTTGTACAGGGTTTTGGTGAGACCACACCTGGAGTATTGCACACAGTTTTGGTCTCCAAAGCTGAGGAAAGGCATTCTTGCCATAGAGGGGGTACAGAGAAGGTTCAACAGACTGATTCCTGGGATGTCATGACTTTCATATGGGGGAGACTGGATAGACTCGGCTTGTACTCGCTAGAATTTCGAAGATTGAGGGGGTATCTTATAGAAACTTACAAAATTCTTAAGTGGCTGGACAGGCTAGGTGCAGGAAGATTGTTCCCGATGTTGGGGAAGTCGAGAAAAAGGGGTCACAGTTTAAGGACAAGGGGGAAGTCCTTTAGGACCGAGATGAGAAAAACATTTTTCACACAGAGAGTGGTGAGTCTCTGGAATTCTCTGCCACAGAAGGTAGTTGAGGCCAGTTCATTGGCTATATTTAAGAGGGAGTTAGATGTGGCCCTTGTGGCTAAAGGGGTCAGGGGGTATGGAGAGAAGGCAGGTACAGGATACTGAGTTGAATGATCAGCCATGATCATATTGAATGGCGGTGCAGGCTCGAAGGGCCGAATGGCCTACTCCAGCACCTAATTTCTATGTTTCTCAATGTCCCGTATTAACCAGGATATCCCGTATTTTGGGCTAAATTGGTTTGTCCCATACGGGACCGCCCTTGTCCCGTATTTGACTGCTACTACTCGGGTCGAGGGGACTGTCGGGTCGGAGCACCCCGTCCGGCCCCGCCTTACCCGTCCCGACGTAGTGCAGCCCACACAGTGCAGCAGCAGCACCTCGCCCGTGGCCCCGTCGGTCGGCAGCCCAGCCAGCTGTCCGACCTTCGCTTACCGCTGAAACCACCACCCCTCCTTCTCATGGCCGATCATTGGTTCATGAGTTGGATGGGGTGCCGGACTTTGCGCGCGACGTCGCACGGCCAAAACGCCTCAGCTGGCCCGCCGGCTGGGCTTTGTGTGCAGTCCAGCACCTGTGCCAACTCATCATTCACCCAACCACGGCCTAGTCGGTCAACGAATTGCCGTCGTGAATTTGTCAAGTATCTTGACCTTTTGTACCTTATTTGGGAGTGAGAAAGTTGGCAACCCTAGTCCCCATTTAGGTCTGTATTTCCCCTGGTGCAGCAGCCCTTTTCTAAGAAACAGCACGCTCCAGGTAATCCCTCCAATTTACAATGACAATAAATCAAAAGCTGGGTACATGCAAGTAGGAGCACGATAAAGGAGATGGGATGGAAAATCTTGTTTGCACAATATTGGCGAGGCAAAATCATGTTGGCAGTCCATATGTTAAAAGATGTACCCACTACACATATAAAGGTAATGTGCAAATGATTATTGTGGATTTGATGTTGCAACTACTGAAGCACAATCAAACACAACCGACCTTTCATAACTTTGGCAGGGGATTGACATAAAGAGCTGTCATGAACAATTTGCTCTGTTTCTCTGATGATTTCCTAGCAATAATGTTCACATCATGAGCATTCTCGAACTAGAAAATGAAATGGAAACTCAACTTGAGAAACGGATTTGCTGGCTTGTAATATAAGAGCAGCAGAAATCTTTTTGACTTAGCTAACAACTTTGCAATTAGCATTGTTCCTTTTTTTAGTGAACTGTACAAAATCACAACGATATAACTTGGCACCATACTCTGAGACAGGAACACAGACATTAGTAAATGCAAATCTCATGATTTGAGTGAAAACAGGCCATGAATCACAATGTACAAATAGCCAAATAATGCTGACTTTCCAGCACTTGATGTTAATTTGGCGGAGGTATATAAAGATCAGCAACAAAATCATATCAGTGATAACCTCTCAGCATCTTCTAAAGCTGGACCAAATGTTTCATGCATTCCATTCAGGATCCTACTCACTTGCTGCAAGTGATTAACGCCTGCTTTAAACCTGAGAGTCAATAATAATCTTTGAGGCATAATCTATTTTAAGTTCTTCACATCTTTTGTGCAATTTTATGAAACGTTATTAGATGCACCGAGCAGAGCATGCTGAAGTTTTAGCAATGCAATTGGATCAACTTTTTAGTGAAGAGTGCATGGGGAGAATAATACCAAGCTGCTCAACTATTGTTGGCTATCTCACTTCACGATGTAGACACAAAAAGCTGGAACTAACTCAACAGGTCAGGCAGCATCTCTGGAGAAAAGGAATAGATGAAGTTTCAGGTCGAGATCCTTCTTTAGACCCTTCTGAAAAAGGATCTCAACACAAAACATCGCCTATTCCTTTTCTCCAGAGATGCTGCCTGTACCATTGAGTTACTCCAGCTTTTTGTGTCTATCCGATTTAAACCAGCATCTGCGGTTCCGTCCTACACATCACGTCACAATGTGTTTGATGTGAAATCTCTTACTCTGTGGCTATGAGTTCAAGTGGAAGACCATATTCCCTTCTTTATTCTTTTCTAATTATTGACAAGCCTGTTGGTCAAAATTTCAACCATTGCCGAACAATGGATGGATTATGAATTTGTGTGATAATTAAAATAGTAAGATTAAACGAGAACTTACCTGTTCGAAGTTTGATCGTTATTTTACGAGGAGTTACGATGAGGGATTACGTGAAGAGCCCGCCTCACGCTGGTAACGGCATACTTCAAAGCAGCGGCATGAAAAACACAGAACACCAAAGCCGGAGTAACATAGTAAGGCTCATAAAAAGACTTAGAACTACCATTTGATCATTTATTTTACGAGGGTGGGAGTGGAGGGCACGTAATCCCTCATCGTAACTCCTCGTAAAATAACGATCAAACTTCGAACAGGTAAGTTCTCGTTTAATCTTACTATTTTACTTCGGAGTCACGTGAGTGACTACGTGAAGATTTTTAAAGCTTTCTGTGTTTTTTATGTCGTAGAATTAATCCGTACGACAGTCCGGCTAAGTAAACACATACATGAGAAACCAGACAAATGTTAGATCTTTTCACAATTAACTTTTTTAAATGGTTGAAAGACCATATAATACCCTCCTTATATTTGAGGGAAAATGATTACAAGTGACAAAAGATATCAGTGACTACACAACTGATTATAGCAATTAATAGCAATTAATAGCAAACAAAGCAGGTGATTATAGTGCTCCCAACACCGCGTGTCCAAAGCTTGTCATAGTGTGAACAGGTTTGTTGTAGAACTTTGAAAAAGTTTCTTCTTTACTCCACCCTGCGATTTTTAAAATATGCTCGAGAGGTACGTCCCGCCCCTTCGCCGCGGACGTAGCTGCCGCCCTGGTGGAGTGAGATTTGAAGACATCAGTGTCTACTCCCGCTAAAACCAACACCTGTTTCAACCATTTTGAGATAGTTTGAACTGAAGCTTTTGTGTGTGGCTTTTTGTGCGTAAGCAGTAATGTCTTTTCGTTTCCTCGAAAAGTGTCCGTAACTTTAATATATTGGTTCAAATGTCTAACCACACACAAAGCAGGCTCAATATGAAAAGCTTGAAAGGTTACCTTTGTTCCAGATCTCCCTGGTCTACTTTGTTTGATCAGATCGTAAACATAGAACACAACGTTATCTGTAGTCACATGCATACAGTCTAAACGCAACATTTGTAAAGTTTGCACTCTTTGAGCTGAGACCAGTGACATTAACATGACCAATTTCAATGTTAACCTATCCAATGGCAACCCTTCAATTGGAGTCCATTCTCTAAGTAGAGCAAGTACAATGCTTACATCCCAAATTTCTGTATATCTAGGTTTTGGCGGATTCATGTGAAAAATTCCTTTCATGAATCGTGATATCAATGGATGCGACCCAATTGATTTCTCATCAGTCATAAGTCCTAAATAGGACGACAAGGCACTGCGTGCAGTGTTAATGGCACTGTAACTTAAATGTTGCCCAAAGTGCAAATTGGCAAGGAATTCCAAAACATGAGTAACATTCACAGAATCATCAGAAATATTTGACTGTGTGCAAAATTCTTCCCATTTCTTAATATGTGTCATATATTGTTTTTGTGTGCTATCTCGCCATGATGCGCCAATAACTTCCAAAGTTTGGTCCGACAATCCCAGTTCCTGTAGTGGTCTGGTCAAAACCTGCAGATTAACAAATTCATATATGCATATAATGGGTAACCTTCATTTGTTACTGGATTAGTCAAGATATCACTACAGTTAGGAATCTGCATATACGGTTCTTTAATCATATTCAGCATAACTGGGAACCAAGGTTGAGTTGGCCAATTTGGCACTACCAACAATCCGGAAGCTGAATCTTGCTCTATTTTCTTCAAGCATCTCTGAATCAGAGCAAATGGTGGAAAAGCATAAAAGAACATCTTTCCCCAGTGTAATGAAAACGCATCTACTGCGACTGCGTCCGGATCGTGTTCCCAAGACACATAATGAGGCAATTGATGATTAAGGCTGGATGCAAACAAATCAATTTCTGGCAACCCAAATCGGCTAACAATATTCTTAAATATTGCTGGCTTAAGCATCCATTCCGTATTATCTTTAAAAATCCTGGACCTTTCATCTGCTACCACATTGTCCTTACCTGGAATATAGCTTGCTGAAATCCATATCTGCCGGCCAATACACCATTGCCATATCTCATTGACCAGACAATCACATGATACTGATCTAACTCCCCCCATGTGATTAATGTAAGCCACAGCCGTTTTATTGTCTAACTGTATTAACACATGCAGACCTTGTTTAGCACAACAATATGCTTTAAGCCCATAAAAGGCCCCCAATAATTCCAAATAGTTAATACCATACTCTTGAAGAAACACTTGTTCTTTAGCTTTGCATCTACCTCCAGAACTGGAGGATAAATCTGTAGCCCCCCATCCGAGAGCACTAGCATCTGTTTGTAAAACCATTTCAGGCTGTTTAATCATGATATTCTTAGCAGCTTGTGGGACATTTTCAACCCACCATTGCAATTCCAATACTGCTTTCCTTGTTAATTGCATAGGCCTGTCAAAGTGACCTGCCTTATCTTTAAGAGCCCTTACTTTGTCCCTTTGAAGATTTTGATAATGTAATGGCCCAAATTCCACTGCCGGAAATGCTGCCACCAGTGTACCAACGACTTTTGCCACTTCTCGGATGGAGGGATAAGGTTTGTGAATGAGGTAATTACACATTTGCAAAATATCATTTGCCTTCTTTGCTGGCAAAGTAACTAACATAGTCACCGAGTTAATTACAAACCCCAGAAAATTAATTGATTGAACTGGCTGCAGCTGGGACTTAATTGGATGAATTAAGAATCCAAGCTCTTCAAACAAAGCTTTAGTAACTGAAATTGAGTGCTCAGCTGACTCTTGACTATCGTTAATAATCAGAATATCATCCAGATAAGCCATTACAATGTGTTTCTGTGCTCTTAATTGGGCTAAAACTGGTTTCAACAGTTTTGTAAAGAGTCTAGGAGCCAAACTCAACCCATTTGGTAAAGCTTTGAACTGCCATAATTGCCCCTGCCAATAAAACTTTAAGTATCTCTGAAAAAGATAATGAATTGCTACAGAATAATAGGCGTCTTTCAAATCAATCTTAGCCATATAACAACCTGCTGAAATCAGATATTTTGCAGTACTGAATGTCTCCATCTTAAAATGTTTGTATTCTACAAACTTATTTAGATCTGTAAGGTCTAGAATAATTCTACAACCACCATCTTTCTTATCTCTACGAAATATATTAGAGACAAATTGATGCTTATGTTCACAAGTTTTTTCAATTACCCCTTTTCCGGATAATTTGTCAATTTCCACATTAATCTCCATTCTTTCTTCTGCAGAAAAACACATAAGCATAAGCAGGTTTATTCTGTACAGGAGGATTGACCCCTTCTTTAAAAATAATAATAGCTCCCGAAACTGCTTGTAATATAAATCGATCAGAAGTAATATTAAGCCAGGCATTATAAAACTTTTGCAATCTCCCTCCAACTGGAGATTCATCCACAGTTTCTTTAAGGATAGAAGTCTTTAATACCTCTCCATAAGAGCGTGATGGTCTCTTCTTTCCCGAATGCAGGGAAGTACTGGCCTGCGCAGCACGATAATATTTTCGTGACAAATTTCTGCCTCTGTAACGAAAATCAAAACCCCTTCGGGCCGAAAACGCTCTTCTTTGTCCAAAGACAAAAGGCTTAATAGTGCTAAAATATTTAGCTTCTTCATCCAACTGTTTCAGCTGTTTCGGCAGATTTTCTCCAAACAAATACCCAGGAGCTTGAACTCCACTTTCTTGACACAGGCTTGCAAATCTAGGGTGAAATATGGGCCGAATCGCCATTTTCCTCATGCAATTGATCTCATAAAATGAATTGCACAATAAGCCCAAAGTATCTTTTTGAATCTTTTCCATTTCCAGATTCTCCATTTGCCTGCCATATGCCGTAATGGCAGCAGAAAATAATTTGCACCTTTTGAAATTTCACTTCTTGGGCTCTCATACTTGGAGTCATAGACGCCCATACCATCGGATTCACCGTAGGCACTTCCAATGAGGCACAATTGCCTGGTGCTTTATATGATTCTGATAATTCATTCATCACAGTATTGTGAAGCTGGTGAGATACCATATAATTTATATTGGCAGCTAGGTTTTCTTCCATAGCCTCACCACTTCCTTCGGGTATAGCAAAATCTTGTGCTATCCCAGGCACATCAAGCCTTTTCTTTTTACTTTGTGGCGTGCTTTCAAAAGCCATTTCAACTTTAGCAGGGTCTGCCTTCTGCAGCCCTAATTCCATCGGGATATCATCCCATGAGACTTCTTCCAGCCCAAATCGTGGATCTGGAGTATCATATTCCCAACTTGGCCCACAGCCATATTCATCATATTCAAACCCCTCAGGGATTTTTTGGGATTCATGTGGGTACTTTGACCCTTGTCTCATAATATTTTGGAGAACTTTCTCCATATGCTCCATTTTTAGCCACATAGTTTTATTGTCTGGAGGTCTTTCAGAATCAGAATCATCAGAAACCACGGGCCTCACAGCTTTCTTTTTGCTTTTCTTAGGAGCATTTTCCTCCGTGGTTATAATTTCTGGAGAATCTGGAAATTCTATATCGGGTAAATCAGTGGCCAGCGGTATCGGAACCGGGTCCACTCTAGGTTCGCGTCCCGTATATTTACTTTCACCCCGGGAGGCTCTCTTCACCCGCGAAACTTTTGATGCTTTCCCGGTTTCTCCATTTTTGTTAAATTATCTGTGCTCAATCAGCACGCTAACGTCTAATTTTTTTACTTTTACTTTCGATGCTGGAGCCACCCAGCGTAACTTGAAAACCGCCCCGATGTAAGTTCACTTACCTGCGGGCCGTTCCGACCGCTGCGAGGAGCTGCTCCTTACCGCAGCTCCTCCTTCCGCCGTCAGCGTTGACGTCATGCCGTTACCAGCGTGAGGCGGGCTCTTCACGTAGTCACTCACGTGACTCCGAAGTAAAATAGTTGATGCTGAAGATGGAGGCCATGTTATACCTTTCCAGATTTTTATTTTCATTGATCAGAGTAGATACAAAACAATCCGATGGCTTGCCATAATTTGTGAAAAGTTGTGATCTATCTCAAAAATTCTGTTCATATGAATGGTGATTTTGTTAATGTAACTATACGTTTTTTGGTGTTGCTTACTCCAGTCACTCTGGGCTGTGGGTAATAAATAAGCTACTGTTGGATCCTTTAATCACAGGCAATCACAATTGCAGGTAACTCAACATGCATTCTCCACTGAAAGAGCTAATAGTAGGTATGTTACAAAACTTACCATCAGCGGCGCTGCAGTTCTGCCACAGCCCGTGTGCGCGACTTTGACACTTTTGAGATGGGGGCGGGTTTAAAATGCCGTTTTCTCCATACAATTCAAATCGATGTTTGTCAGGCTGTTTAGTTGCTGAAGAAAAATCGCTCCGACATTTGTTCTCTGAAGTTTTTTTTAAACTGCGCTGGATAATTTAATTGCTAGAGTAAATTAAAAATCATCTTCTAAAGTCGTGAACACCGACAACGGGACGGATCTCACGTACGGGATAAACCAAGGTACGCCGTTTATTTTTACATTAAAAAAGTGCTTCTTAACATGCCTTTAATCAAAATTTCACGTTGCGAGAAGGTGACTTGGGCCCCATCCGAACCAGCAGTATTTTTCCTGCCGACATGGGGTTTAAATTCACCGCAAATGCAACGTTCCAAACGATCATGTTCCACAAAATCCCACTCGCAAGATGATTTAAACGGCCATTAATTTACGGGAATTAAACACTAAATTCCTTCCACTTGGCCTATAAATTCATGACAATGAGATTTAAAAACCATGTTATATTGTGAATTCTTGTGCAAATGTTATTTGGACACTTTGGCTATTTAAAAATGTTAACCTTTTCTTAAGAAATTGATAGATGATTAGATCTAGTAATTGAATTTTGTAATTAGCTACAATTAGGTAACTAACTAATTATATGCTTTAATTTAGGTCATCCAAGTAAGATTGTTTCATATTTGTTTCAGAATGCTTCAATCTATAATAACTGAAAATTTCATTCAGTTCTCTTAATTTTTAAGAAAGTTATGTTCTTTTGACTGTCGATCACAGCTTTTGAGTTAAGTCAATGGAAAAGCAATAGGGAACAAGATGCTAATTTCCGAGTATGAAAATGGCCATAACCTTTTTAATACTGAAGATATGAAAGTGAATTAGGTGTCAAATTAAACTTATTTTTATGCTTTATCTGATGGGATAAATTGCAGGCTTGATTGTTAAAATCTAAAAATGTTGTAACATTGCTACTAATAGTCAAATGTGATAGTCAAAATTAAAATTGAGTCGTTCTTCTACAAAAGCATGGACGAGTAGAACAATAGAATGACTTGGTGCCAAGTCTGAATGACTTTGTAAATTATATGAAGCACAATATGGAGGACAGGTTGTCTTTTCAATAAAGGCATTAAAATGGCAGCTTGCGGTAATAACATGTGCTTCTTCAATGCCATAAAGAAGCCAAGATTGAAAAAAATAACTGACGCTCCATAGATAAGTAGTAACTTGTCATTGCACAAGCTCGATTTGGACCCAGCTTTCCTATATTATGAAAGGCTACAGAATCTTTCAGTCATGCCATATTCAGACTTGGTAGGAGTGTTTTACTGATAAGAAAAATGTATAATTGTGCTAACTCGCCTTTGTTCTGTGAGTGGAGCATGAGAAGCACTGAGCAACATTTGTGCTCATTGTAATCTCGTCACTTCCGTCTGACGAATCAATTAAAGATTGCCATGGTCTACCTTCAACGGTTGATGCTATCTGCTTTCTAAGAACCAAACGTTCACGTCCACGTGTCCTACAGGGGACTTCCTGTGCCACACAAAACACGACCCTAATACAACAATTGAAGGTACGAATTAAAATTAACATGGGGCGTGACTGACTAACCAAAATCTATACAGAATCTAATGTGTGGGGAGCGCTGGTCGGTGTGGACTCGGTGGGCCGAAGGGCCTGTTTCCGCACTCTCTCTAAACCAAACTAAATAAAATTATAATCAGTAGTCATATAATAATAACTATAGCAATAATATACTGTATGGTATCATTATAAACTTTCAAAAATAAATGCAATCGAATATACTACTACAATTATATTGATAATAATTGACCAAGTATTTAAGTAAGTCAACTCCCCAGCAGCCTGAGTCACACAATAAAGTTTCATTAGCCATTAGTAATTTTATACATTTCCAGATAATATCTTTGCAGTTGGGTGATTAGAAGAAATACTTTTTGACCTATGAAACCTTCACTGTAACTTGTGTGTGTGCTCATAGCATCAGCTATGATATTAAAAAATACAGCTATATTCTGGCCTTTGTACTTAATCAGATGTTCCTAAGTGCTTTACAATCAACAGAATATTCTTGAGGTGTAAACTCATTTGTAATGTGAGAAATACAGAACGAAATAAGAATATAAAACCAGAAGAAAGTGGAGTGGGCCATTGTTCTTTGTGCCTATTCTTTCATTTAATTAAAACATGGATGATTTGGTGCCTCCATTGTGTTGGCCTGCTCAATGTCCCACATTTTGATGCATTTAATAATGAAAACAGGAAATAACAGAGACACTCAGCATGCAGTAAGCTTCTGTCGAAAGAGAAATAGAATTGATTTTTCAGATCCATATACCTTTCTCAGAAGTGGATGTCCAAGACAAAATCAAAACTCAGATTGCAGAGAAGGTTTGATGAGGACAAAGAAAATATTTTCCATAGAGTCATAGTCATAGAATGATACAGTGTGGAAAGCAGGCCCTTTGGCTACACTAGTCCCACCTGCCCAGATTTGGTCCCTATAACTCCAAACCTGTCCTATTCATGTACCTGTCTAACTGTTTCTTAAATGTTGGGATAGGCCCAGCTTCAACTACCTCCTCAGGCAGTTTAGTCCATACACCCACCACCATTTACGTAAAAAGTTACCCCTCAGATTCCTATTAAATTTTTTCCCCTTCACCTTAAACCTATGTCCTCTGGTCTTCGATGCACCTACTCTGGGCACGAGACTCTGCATCTACCCGATCTATTCCTCCTCATGAATTTTATTTTTAGATATAGTAAGGCAGGCCGAATTAAGTATTTAGATGGTAATCCAGGAACACAAGAGACTGCAGACTCTGGAGGCTTGAACACAAAACAGACTGTGGGTCTGAAGAGTCTGAAGAAAGGTCTCGACCTGAAACGTCCCCCATTCCTTCTCTGCAGAGATGCTGCCAGTCCCACTGAGTTACTCCAGCATTTTGTGTCTATCTTCGGTTTAAATCAGCATCTGCAGTTCCTTTCCACACATTGGGTGTGGTAGGTAATGAATGGATTGAGGAAGTGGAGGAGGGCAACATGGTGGCGCAGCGGTAGAGTTGCTGCATTTCAGCACCGGAGACCCGGGTTCGATCCTGACTATGGGTGCTGTATGGAGTTTGAATGAGATTTGTATGAGTTTCTCAGCGATCTTAAGTTTCCTCCCACATTCCAAAGACGCACAGGTATGTACGTGAATTGGCTCGGTAAATGGAAAAATTGTCCGTGTGTGTAGGATAGCGTTAATATGCTGGGATTGCTGGTCGACATGGACTCAGTGGGCTGAAGGGCCTGTTTCCGCGCTGTATCTCTAAATTAAACTAAACTAAATTAACTGCATGTGTGGGGGAGTGGAAAGAAAAGCATGCATGGAGGTGTAAGAAGGAGATAGAAACATAGAAAATAGGTGCAGGAGGAGGCAATTCGGCCCTTCGAGGGAGCATCGCCATTCATTTGATCATGGCTGATCGTCCACAATCAATAACCCGTGCCTGCCTTCTCCCCATATCCCTTGATTTCACTAGCCCCTGGAGCTCCATCTAACTCTCTCTTAAATCCATCCAGTGATTTGGCCTCCACTGCCCTCTGTGGCAGGGAATTCCACAATTTTCTGGGTGAAAAAAAAATTCTCACCTCAGTATTAAATGGCCTCCCCTTTATTCTAAGACTGTGGCCCCTGGTTCTGGACTCGCCCAACATTGGAAACAGTTTTCCTGCATCTAGCTTGTCCAGTCCTTGTATAATTTATAATTTTATAATTTTAATAATTTTATATGTTTCTATTATTCCCCTTATTCTTCTAAACTCCAATGTCCTAGTCTTTTCAATCTTTCCTCATATGACAGTCCCGCCATTCCAGGGATCAATCTCGGAAACCTACGCTGCACTGCATCAATCACAAGGATGTCCTTCCTCAAATTAGGAGACCAAAACTGTGCACAATACTCCAGATGTGGTCTTACCAGAGCCCTATAAAACTACAGAGGAATCTCTTTACTCCTATACTGAAATCCTCTTGTTATGAAGGCCAACATTCCATTAGCTTTCTTCCTGCTGTACCTGCACGCCAGCTTTCAGTGACTGGTGTACAAGGACACCCAGATCTCGCTGTACCTCCCCCTTACCTAACCTAACCCCATTGAGAAAATAATCTCCCCCCTTGTTTTTGCCGCCAAAATGGATAACCTCACATTTATCTATATTATACTGCATCTGCCAGGCATCTGCCCACTCACTCAACCTGTCCAGGTCACCCTGCAACCTCCTAACATCCTCTTCACAGTTCACACTGCCACCCAGCTTTGTGTCATCCGCAAACTTGCTCCTAATTCCATCTTCCAAATCATTAATATATATGATAAACAGTTGCGGCCCCAACACCGAGCCTTGCGGCACTCCATTAGCCACTGCCTGCCATACTGACAAGGACCCGTTCACTCCTACTCTTTGCTTCCTGTCTGCCAAACAATCTTCTATCCATGTCAACACCCTACCTACAATACCACAGGGATAAAAATGTTCATGCAGATGGTGTCAGCTAACGGCACCTAACAAATCTGACATATAGAAATTGAAAATTCGAGTGATTGTGAAAATATTCAGGACAGGGACATAATTTATTAAAACAGGGGACTAAAATAGATGCTGCATTTACCAAGCAAATTAACCTACAAACCTGTACATCTTTGGAATGTGGGAGGAAACCGAAGATCTCGGAGAAAACCCACGCAGGTTATGGGGAGAACGTACAAACTCCGTACAGACAGCGCCCGTAGTCAGGATTGAACCCGGGTCTCCGGCGCTGTAAGGCAGTAGCTCCACCACCACGCCATCGTGCCACCCTCTCTACTCCACCCTGAAGAAGGGTCGTGACCTGAACAACGCCTGGCCATTTCACTCCACAGATGCTGCTGGAACCACAGAAAGTTCCTTCAGCAGTCTGTTTTTTGTATTTATCTGTACGTGAGAATAATGCTTGATTCCTATAGTGATTACATTTCTATCTATCTCAGCATTCATGATCTGCCACAAGGTTTTGGAGTCCTCTACACCCAGAACTCTATAATAAGAATAGAGTTCTTTATATTCCATGAATTCACGCATACTTTATAATAAGAATAATGTGTGAATTCATGGAATATAAAGAACATAGAACAGTTCCAAAACAGTGCATCTCCATTACTCCTTCTCCCCACTACATTTTTCAAATGAACATACATCAAAGATATGTCACGTATTTATAGACGCTACACTGCTTTCCTTTTTTAAAATGAGATAGCAATTCATCTTTCATATTATTTACAAATGTAACCTTTCCACATGTCGCCGAATCTCTTTGATCTTCTGAAAGGAGCACGACATTAGTGTTGTATCCCCTTCTTGATTAGGAAATGTCACTTCAGTTGAGCCTTGTATCATTTCATGCTAAATAATAGTAAGATTAAACGAGAACTTACCAGTTTGAAGTTTGATCTTTATTTTATGAGGAGTCGAGTTGAGGGACTACGTGAATAGAAGCCCGTACAGCCGTTGGTGCGTCAATCTTCAAAGCAGCGGAATGAATTCACAGCTAACAATGACTGAAGTATAATGGTAAGATGATAAAACTAGAACTACCAGATGAGATCTATGAGGGTGGGAGCGGAGGGCACGTAGTCCCTCAACTCGACTCCTCATAAAATAAAGATCAAACTTCAAACTGGTAAGTTCTCGTTTAATCTTACTATTTTACTTCGGAGTCACGTGAGTGACTACGTGAAGACTTCAAAGCACTGTGAATTCACGCCGCAGACCCAAATCCGACGTTCACACTGCCTGGATTGACTCAAAGTCGTTAACAATCAATCATGCATCAGTAACAACATTTGTTAAATGAATAACAATTTATTTACAAACAAATCATAACAAACCCCTCTAACTCAGGGGGAAAGTGTAACAGTACTGAAACCAGAATCAGCAAACACCCTGAGCCTTGAAATCGGCTTGTGATAAAACCTCTGAAAAGTTAGCTCACTGCACCATCCTGCGGCCGCGAGGATATGGTCTATTGGCACGTCCATCGCCCTTGCCGCGGAAGTTGATGCCGCCCTGGTGGAATGAGATTTGAATTTATCAGTATCAATTCCAGCACTTGCCAGGACCTGCTTTAGCCACCTTGAAATTGTTTGCACCGACACCTTACTGTGTGGTTTTTTGTGACTAATAAACAAAGCCGACTCTGTTCCTCTCAGAGGTTTAGTAATCTCAATGTAATGAGATAAATGTGAAACTACACACAAGCAATCATCTGCAGGGTATGCTGAAAACACAATCTTACATCCTGTCATGCCTCTTCTATTATGTTTAAGCAAATCATAGACATAAAATATAATGGCATCTGCCGACACATGCATTCTATCTAGCCGTAGCTTTTGCAACGTTTGTACATGTTGAGCTGAAACCAACGCCATAAGCATGACCACCTTAATAGTTAATTTGGCTATAGATAGGCTTGTAACCAGAGCCCACTGGCGAAGGACCATAAGAACCTCACTCACATTCCAAATCCCGGCATACCTGGGTTTAGGAGGATTAGAATTGAAAACTCCCTTCATGAATCGTGAAACTAACGGATGTGTCCCTACTGTATGTAATTCTGCATTCATAGGTAAATAAGAAGACAGAGCACTTCTGGCTGAATTGATCGCACTGTAACTTAATTTTTGGTCGAAATAAAGAGTTGACAAAAACTCCAATACGTCCGTGATCCCTGCAGTGTGATATACAATATTCTGCTGTAGGCAGAATTGCTCCCACTTCCTTATGTAGGTGATATATTGCTGCTGTGTACTATCCCTGCAGGCCAACGTGAGAACATCCACAGTCCGATGAGACAGTCCTCTCCCCAGGTATGGCCTCCTTAAAATCTGCAAATTAATAGATCAATACGATCATGTAAAGGATGTTGATCCCCAGTGACTGGATTTACCAGTAGATTTTTATTCTTGGGAATAATCATGTAAGGCTCCCTAGCCATTTGTAATACAACGGGAAACCATGCTTGTGTAGGCCAATCTGGCACTACCAATACCCCTGAAGCGGAGTCCTTCTTGATCATTTGCAAACATCTGCTGATGAGACAGAATGGAGGAAATACATACACAAACATTCCTCCCCAATGCAGCGAAAACGCATCCACAGCTACTGCCCCAAGATGTGGTTCCCATGAAACATATCTAGGTAACTGATGATTTAATCGAGATGCAAACGTCAATATCTGGCATTCCATACTGAACAATCATTTGGTTAAATACATCCTGATTTAACATCCATTCAATGTTGTCATTAAACTGGCGTGACCTAGTGTCAGCTACAGTGTTGAATCTTCCTGGCAAATAAAGTGCTGAAAGCCAGATATTTTGGTCAATACACCAGCTCCAAATCTGGTTAGCCAGTCTATCACAAGACTGTGACTTAACTCCACCCATGTGGTTTACATATGCCACTGCTGTGGTGTTGTCAATCTGAACCTGCACATGCAAGTCCCTCCTTGTAGAACAATAAGCTTTGAGCCCATACCAGGTGCCCAACAACTCTAAATAATTAATCCCTCTTAGCTGAAGAAGCAATGTCTCATCCACATTCCATCTGCCTCCACAACTAGAAGACATATCTGTTGCACCCCAACCCAGTGCACTTACATCAGTCTGTAATATCAGTGACGGTGGTTCCACCAAAACCTTCCTAAAACTTGTTGAAACATTTGCTATCCACCATTGTATGTCAGCAATTGCCCCAGCTGACAACTGCATAGGCCTATCAAAATGGCCCCTTTGTATTCTCAGGCCTGTTCCTTTGATCGTTGTAATTGTTGATAATGCAGAGGACCATACTGCACAGCTGGAAATGCTGCCACAAACTTCCCAATTAACCTGGCTACTTGTCTAATCGAAGGCCTTTGTTCTCCAACGAGATTAACACAGTCCTCAATTAACTGATTCAATTTATCCCTGGGCAAAGTTACCAACATGTGATTGGAATTAATGGTAAATCCCAGATAATCAATAATTTGACGGGTGATAATTTAGATTTATCTGGGTGAATAACAAATCACATTTGTTCAAAAATGATTTTAACAACTGAAACTGATGATTGAGTTTCAGCATGAGTCTTTCCAACAATCAGAATATCATCTAAGTAGGCCATTACCACATGTCCCTTAGCTCTAAGTAACGCTAACACAGGTTTTACCAATTTAGTAAATAATCTAGGAGCTGAAGTTAATCCATTCGGCAATGCCCTGAATTGCCACAGCTGAGTCATCCAAATAAATTTCAAATATCTTCTATCATCCTCATGAATAGACACTGAGTAATACGCATCCTTTAAATCAATAGTTGCCATATAACACCTTTTGGACACTAGATGTTTGGCCGTGGTAAAGGTTTCCATTTTGAAATGCCTATAACAAACAAACTTGTTCAAACTCGATAAATCCAAAATAATTCTACACCCCCAGTCTTTTTAGATCTGGGAAATATATTTGACACAAATTGTCGACTTTGATAGACAGAAGGCTCAATTACCCCTTTCTTATGTAACGACTGAATCTCTGCTTGAATAAGCACATTTTCTTCATCTGAAAAACTAGGTTTACGACTAGGAAAATGTTAATTAGGTAGACTGTCCTTAGAGTAAAATTCAATTTTCACCCCTTCAATACTACTAAGTATGAACAAATCTGATGTCAACTGCTGCCATTGTTTGAGAAACAATTTTAACCTTCCCCCAATTTGAACAGGAACATCAATTAATTCATCATCTGTCGATGTTTTCCTTACCTGCATCTTTCCTTGCGGCCTTGTTGTCCTCGACCTCTTGTGGAGAAAGGCACCTTCCCCTTCATGCTGGCAGCCTGCCAGTTCCGAAATTGAAGACCTGAACGGCTCGTTCCTTCTCCTGCATCCACATTAGTTCCTTTCCAATACGGAGAAAACCTTTTGCCCTGCTTACCAGCCGGCTTAATGAGGGCCATAGTTTTAACATCATCAGGACATTCTTTGACCCTTTTTGCAAGGTTACCTCCAAACAACAGATTTTGTGGTGGTACACTGGTCGGTTTGCACAAACTTGCCAAATTCGGATTAAGCACTGGCCTAATAGCGGCCCTCCTGATGTTATTGATTTCAAAAAATGCATTACAAAGGAATCCCAGCCCGTCCTGGTGTGCTTCAACCATATTGCTTGGATCAATAACTTTCACCACAGCTGTAATACCTGCTGACAACAGTTTAAGCACTTTTTGAAACTTCATCTCCTGGGCCCTAGCAGGCAAACCCATCTGTGACCAAATTTGGTGATTAACCACCGGTACCTTCAGGAGATCACAATTAACAGGAGCTTTATAGTTTTTTGCTGCTTCATCCATAGCTAGCTCCTGTAAATGGTGGGAGAGCATATACTGAATGGCTTCAGCCAATTCTCCATCAATCGCCTCTCCTGCCTCTCTACACTCAGCAAACTTTCCAGCAATGTTCGGAATTACCTCCAACCGAACTTCTTTATTGCTCTCCCCCAGCATAGAATCAGTGTCAGCAAACTGCACTGATGGAACATCCTCCTCACAGGCAGGATAGTTCTGCAGCCCTGGAACAGGTGCTGCTAGCACAAGCTCTCCATCAGCCTGGCTTCGGCACCACTCCTCCTCACGGAGCTGGTCCCTGTCGAGCATTCTTTGTAATAAAATCTCGACCTGGGAGAGTCGTGAGCAAACGGACTCTCCTATGGAGGGTATAACCTCCATGCCCGACTCATCTACGGGCCTGACAGACTTGCCAGTGGCCTTCCGCCCTACTGGCAAGCCTTCACTACCCCCAGGCAGTGGGTCCGCAACCACTGGCTGTGTAGCCAGCACCGGACCAGGTGTACCAGACGGGCCTCCTTCCACAACACTCTCCTGGTCACTCTCCTTTCTACCTGCGGAGCGCCTCGCCGACACCTTCTTTACTTTCTGCAACATATCTCCAAGAACTTCAAACCGTCGCAGAAATGACCTGTGGTAAAAATTTCATCAACCTTACCTCCGTTTAAACTTACCGCTCGGAGGAGCGCTGCTGCTCCAACCGCCCGACTGCACCAACGTCTGACGTCATGACGCACCAACGGCTGTATGGCCTTCTATTCACGTAGTCACTCACGTGACTCCGAAGTAAAATCACAATGCTTTTTGATATTCTCTTCAGTTTAGTTTAGTTTTAGTTTAGTGATACCCTTCGGAAACAGGCCCTTTCAGCCCACTGGGTCCATGCCCACCAGTGTTCCCCGCACATTAAACCTATCCTATACCCACTAGGGACAATTCTTTTTTACATTTACCAAGCCAATTAACCTACAAACCTCTATGTCTTTGGAGTGTGGTAGGAAACCGAAGATCTCGGAGCAGGTTACGGGGAGAACGTACAAACTCCATACAGACAGCACCCGTAGTCAGGATCAAACCCGGGTCTCCGGCGCTGCATTTGCTAAAAGGCATCAACAGTTATGCCACCAGGATTTTTTTTTTTTTGTTTGTTTATTTTTGTTAGAAGTAAGTACAATAGTCTGGTACTTAAGTACCTAACACACATATACATATTTTCATTCTTGTACAACTTCATACCTTTGGTTCAATAATAAAAGAACAGTGAGAGAAAAAATAAATAAAGAGTGTCGGAATAGATAGACAAGCGAGTAGAAACAGAAAGCAAGAGAAATAAAGGACAGAGATGAGAAGTTAAAAGATTGAAAGAAAAGGAGAAAGTAAAGAAAAGAGAGATTAGGAGAGATCTACCCATCTCGTATTTTTGCCCATCCGTCACCCAGTTCTAAACCATTTAATTTCTAAGGTTATGTTATGTTGCACCATATGCTTGTTAAAAGTTGATAAAAGGAGACCAAATCTTTAAGAATTGGTCTACTTTGCCTAGTAGGAGGAATCTCATTTCTTCAAGATGTAGCGTTACAGACATGCATGAGATCCACATTTTGAATGTTGGCGTATGTGCGTTTTTCCAAAGTTTAAGTATAAGTTTTTTTGCTGTTATTAGACCATAATTAAGAAAAGCTTCTTGGAATATAGTTAGTTTACTTCCCTCTTCCATTTATCCAAAGATAATCAATTCTGTATTGGGGTTCAATTTTGTGTTAAATAGTTTTGTAAAAATTCGAAAAATTTCATTCCAAAATGTATACAGTTTTGTACAAGAGACAAAGGAATGTGCTATAGTGGCATTTTGAGTTAGACATTTGTCGCAGATGGGGGAAACATTTGAAAATATTTTATTCAGTCTTGTTTTCGAATAATATAATCTATTTAAAATGTTTATATTGAATTAGGTTATGTCTTACATTCATTGAACATTTGTTTACATATAATACATTTTTATCCCATCTATCGTTCGGAATTTTTATCAATAACTCTTGTTCCCAGCCCCTTCTAATTGCCTCTGTCGTTGGTGTTTCTATATTTAGAATTATATTATATAAGTAAGATATTAAATTGCTTGATTCTGCCTTTCTATTCATTCCTCCCTCTAATAAATCTGGGGTTAAAGTTTGATATCCTTGTGTATACTTTTTCAAATAATCTTGAATTTGAAGGTATTTGAAATATTGATTACTTTTCAAATTATATTTTAGTTGTAGTTATTGGAATGCTAAAGATTTTCCCATTTCATATATATCTCTCATCGTTTTAATTCCTATTCTTTCCCAATGGATAAACGTTTTATCAATAATGGATAGTTTGAATGAGGGATTATTAGCCATTGGAGAAAGAAGCGATAATTTTCTTAATTTTAAAGTTAATTTTATTTGTTTCCAAATTCGTATTATACTATGAATAATTGGATTCATCTTGTATATTACATTTTACAGTTTTATCGGGGAAAGAAGGATCGCTCCTATATTATAAGGGGAACAATCCTCTTTCTCCATTCTTATCCAATCTACCTGTTGGGCAGAACTGTCCAACCAGTAGATTATATTTTTAATATTCACTGCCCAATAATAATACAATAAGTTAGGGAGTGTCAGTCCTCCTGATTCTTTAGATTTATACAAGTGTTTTTTTTTTAATTCTGTGTGATTTATGATCCCATATGAAATTTATAATATCAGAATCTAATTTTTAAAGAATTTTTTAGGTAAGTATATTGGTATTGATTGAAATAGGTACAATATTTGTGGTAAGAAGAACATTTTTATCGTGTTTATTCTGCCTATTAAAGACATCGGCAGTGTCTTCCAAAATTTAATCAACCCATTTAATTTAGTTAATAAAGGCATATAGTTTGCGTTGAGTAATGATTTATAGTTCCTAGTAATTTGGATGCCCAAATACTTAAATTTTTCTGTTGTAATTCTAAAAGAGAATTTCAACAGATGTGTAGACTCTTGAGGTTTTATCGTTATAATTTCGCTTTTGTTCCAATTTATTCTATATCCTGAAAAAGAACCAAATTCCTCTATTAAATTTAGTATATTTGGTATGCTAATTTGCGAATTTGTAATATATAATAATATGTGTAATATATAATAATATATTATATAATATATAATAATATTGTAATATATAATAATATAATGACATTTTATTATTTGAGTGTTTGGTATTATACCCATGAATATATGCCACCAGGAATTAAGCAGCTCATGTGTCGCCTCTATTTTGGCCTCCTGTTTTAATAAATTATGTCCCTGTACTGAATATTTTCACAATCACTCCAATTTCAATTTCTAAATGTCAGATTTGTTAGGTGCTGTTAGCAGACACCATCTGCATGAACATTTTTTATCCCTGTGGTAATTTAGTGTTAACAGACCAATTCTGTCATGGTGACACAAGAGACTGCAGACGCTGTCATCTGGAGCATAAAACAAACTGCTGAAGGAACGCAGCAGGCCAGACAGCATTAAGACAGTTGTAGGATCTTGCCCCAAAATATTGACCATTAATTTGCTTCCACCAAAGCTACCTGACCTGCTGAGTTCCTCCAGCAGATAGTTTGTTTTTAAATTCTATGATTTTGCCTAAAATGTCTCTCTCCATAACTTGAAACTTAATATGTTTTATATTCAAATGTTTCTGTCCCAGCCTCCCATTAATATTTGGCTGAACTAAACTCAAGAGTGTTGTAATCTTCTCATTCGTAACTTAACAGTGTCTAACAATTTCTGAAATTTAGTAAAATGTTGCCCGTATGTCTTATTGTTAAACATGAGCATTGATGTAAAATTCATTACTTCAGTACGTTTTTGACAATTCTCATTCACGTCAGTGCAGCATGGTGGGAAAGGTTATGTCACTTTGGCTATTTCTGTAAAATATCTTCAATAGAATGGAATATTCAATTCAATTCAATCTTTATTGTCATTGTGCAGCATACAATACAGAGACAACGAAATGCAATTGATATCTCCGAAGGGCAAACCTACGAATAAACAAGTAATACATATACATATGCAGTGATATCCGTGCAATGTGCTGGTGATTGGATTGTCCGGGGGGGCGGGGGGGGTGAGGGGTGGAGACGGGCAGTCATTGAGGTGCAGTGTTGAGAAGTGTGACAGCCGCAGGGAAGAAGCTGTTCTTGAGCCTGCTGGTCCGGCAGCGGAGGGACCTGTAGCGTCTCCCGGATGGGAGGAGGGTAAACAGTCTGTGGTTGGGGTGTGAGCTGTCCCTGGCGATGCTGTGCGCCCTGCGCAGGCATCGTTTACTATGGACAAACTCAATGGAGGGGAGTGAGGAGCCTGTGATGTGTTGGGCGATCTTCACCACCCTCTGCAGTGCTTTCCGGTCGGCAACAGAGCAGTTACCATACCATACTGTGATGCAGTTGGTAAGGATGCTCTCGATGGTGCAGCGGTAGAAGTTCACCAGAATCTGGGGAGACAGGTGGACTTTCTTAAGTCTCCTCAGGAAGAAGAGACGCTGGTGAGCCTTCTTGATCAGCGAGGATGTGTTGTGGGTCCAGGAGAGGTCATCGGAGATGTTGACCCCCAGGAACCTGAAACTGGAGACACGTATGGGAGTCAGTCTACCCCACAACAGAAGGGGGAGGAGTTGTACAGTTTGATAGCCACAAGGAAAAGGGATCTCCCGTGGCGTTCTGTGCTGCATCTTGGTGGAACCAGTCTGTTGCTGAAGGTACTCCTCAGGCTGGCAAGTGTGTGATGGAGGGGATGAGCTGTATTGTCCAGGATGCTCCGCAGTTTGAGGAGCATCCTCCCTTCCAAGACCACCTCCAGTTAATCCAACTCCACCCCCAGGATGGAGCCAGCCTACCTGATGAGCTAGTTAATTCTGTTGGTGTCAGCGGCCTAGGCCCCGCTGTCCCAGTACATGGCAGCGAAGAAGAGGGCACTGGCTACCACCGGTTGGTAGAATATCTGCAGCATCTTACTGCAGACGTTGAAAGAGCAGAGCTTCCTCAGAAAGTACAGCCGGCTCTGTCCCTAACTTCCCCTACACAGAACTCTTATGTATTGACAACTGCTCTGCTTTCAGCAGCATAATCCCAACCAAACTCATCTCCAAACTCCTGGAACTTGGAGTCAACACCCTATCTTCCACTGGAACTTTGATTTTCTGTCTCACATACCACAATCTGAGAGGATAGGCAACAAAATATCCAGCAAAATAATGTTTAACACTGGTGCCCGCCTAAGCTTGCGTTTAGAACTCCTTACATTACTCACTGGATGCCAAGTTCTGCTCTAACTCCTTTCAACTGTTGGTGGTGGTATCACTGTATTGGGCAGGTTTCGGACAATGATGAGATGGATGACAGGAAGGAGATAGAGAGTTTGGTGACATGGTGTCAAGCAACAACACCTTCCTCAGCAAGATGACGGAGCTGGTGCTTGGCTTCAGGAAGCGAGCTGGAGTACATGCCCCAATCAGCATCAATGGCGCTGAAGTAGAAATGGTTGAGAGCTTCAAGTAGCTTGGGATATATATCACGCACAATTTGTCCTGGACCAATCACATTAAAACTGTGGTAAAGAAAGTTAATCAAAGCGTCTGCTTCCCCAGAAGAGTTATGCCCCTGTACCACTTAGGAAACCTGAACGGAAACCTCTGGAGACTTTGCGCCCCACCTAAGGTTTCTGTGCGGTTCCTGGAGGTTTTTGTCCTCCGGCAACCACCTTCAACTAGCATCGCAACCGGCTTCGACTAAAAAATTACCGATTTTTAAAACGGAAACCACTTTCGACCATTAGGGAGATTGACGAAAACCTCCGGGAACCGCACGGAAACCTTGGGTGGGGCGCAAAGTCTCCAGAGGTTTCCGTTCAGGTTTCCTAAGTGGGACAGGGGCATAAGGAAGTTTGGCATGCCTCTAATGACACTTACCAACTTCTTCAGATACACCATAGAACACAGTCTATCAAGATGCAGCACAACTTGGTTTGGCAACAACTCTGCCCAAGACTGCAAGAAATTACAGAGTTGTGCATCACAGACCAATCTCCCCATTATCCACTCCATCCACACATTGCGCTGCCTCAGGAAATCAGCCAACATTATCAACACCCTTTCTTTCTCCGGTCATTCCCTCTTCTCCCCTCTCCCATTGGGCAGGAGATATAAAAGCTTAAAAGGACTTAACATCAGATCAGGAACATCTCCTCCCCCACTGTTATCAGACTGCTGAATGCTCCTCACACAATCTACGATACAGTTCTGATCTTCCACCTGCATCTAAGAGGCAGAGAAACATAGCAAATAGGTGCAGGAGTATGCCATTTGGCCCTTCGAGCCTATTTTTTGTATGTTTCTATGTTTCTACCTTGGTGGACTTTTTCTCTGTAACTACAATGCTGTAACACTATATTTTGTACTCTGGTATTTTTCTCTTTGCAATATTTGTGTATTGATTGTACTCATGTATTGTATGATTTGACTGGATAGCAGCAAAAGCAAGCAAAGCTTATCACTCTGTCTTGGGACATGTGACAATAATAAATGAATTGCAATACTAATACCAATTCATATGAAATAAGCAAAGCAAAAGCTTTTCACTGTACCACGTGATGTTAAACTGAACTAAACTCTCAAATAATTTTTTTTTTTCTCTTGTCCATCATCCATTAAATAAATAATCGCGTCATCCACATCTCATCTCCTAATGTTGAAAGATGGAACAACAGATGCTGATCAATACACAAATGGACATCAAGTGTCGGGGTTATGGGGAGGAGGCAGGAGAATGGGGTTAGGAGGGAGAGATATGATTGAATGGTGGAGTGGACTTGATGGGCTGAATGGCCCAATTCTGCTCCGATTACTTATGACCTTATGACCTTAAGTGCAGGAGTAACTCAACAGGTCAGGCAGCATCTCTGGTGAACATGGATAGGCTACGTTTCGGGTTGAGGAGAGTCTCGACCCATAACGCCACCTATCCATGTTCTCAAGAGATGCTGCCTGATATGCTGAGTTACTCTTGCACTTTGTTAGCTTTTAAATCGTATGTTGCTTGTTGTTCTTTGCGCCAATTTAATTTTGCATCTATTTTCAGTGAATGAGAGAATGATGTTGCAAGAACTGGCAAAAGATGTTTGTATGATGATCCAAGTATGATCTAATTTCTATAATCTTCTCAGGTTTCATTGCCATCAAAGCTGCTTCCACTTTTGCCTGGACTGATTGCTATTTATTTGGATTTTCTTTCTACATTCTACCATGTTTTCAATTGCATATAATATTTTATGTAGCTATCTGAACATCTCTGATGTAGTAACATTGGTGCTTGCAGCTAGTTACTGGTGCACCATTTTGGTTGCATCGACCACCATGTTGGATCTGGTGTAGGAAGGAACCGCAGATGCTGGTTTACCCCAAAGACAGACACCAAATGCTGGAGTAACTCAGTGGGACAGGCAACATCTCTGGATAGCAAGAATGTGTGACGTTTTGGGTGGCGACCCTTCTTCAGACAGTCTCAAGAATGGTTTTGACCTGAAACGTCATCCATTCCTTCTATCCAGAGATGCTGCCTGCCCCACTGAGTTTCTCCAGCATTTGGTGTCTGTCGTCCATGTTGAATCTTACCATTGAAGTCAAGTCAAGTATAGTCACTTTTATTTATATAGCACATTTAAAAAACAACTGTCGTTGGCCAAAGTGCTTTACATTGGTGTAGGAATAGTATAAGAAACAACAGTGGTTCACAGATTAAATACAAACATCACTACATACATATAGCCCCCGCTCAGAGGACATCAAGAAAGGCTTGGGAGTTGAGATGAGTTTTTAGTCTCGAGTTAAAGGAGTCAATGGAGGGGGCAGTTCTGATGGGAAGAGGGATGCTGTTCCGCAGTCTAGGAGCTGCAACGGCAAAGGCGCGGTCACCCCTGAGCTTATGCCTGGATTGCGGGATGTTCAGCAACCCCAAGTCGGCAGATCTGAGGGACCTGGAGGTGGGGTGGTGGGTGAGCGTTTAATGTAGGTGGGGGCAAGCCCATTGAGAGCTTTGTAGACATGAAGGAGGATCTTGAAATTTATTCGGAACCGCAAGGGAGCCAGTGGGGAGAGGCCAGGATCGGGGTGATGTGGTCCCTTTCTCGGGTGCCCGTCAGGAGTCTCGCTGCGGCGTTTTGGACCAGTTGCAGACGGGACAGGGAAGATTGGCTGATGCAGGTGTAAAGGGAGTTGCAGTAATCTAGGCAGGAGGAGATAAATGTGTGGATGATCTTTTCGAGGTCATCAAACTGGAGGAATTGTTTTATATTAGCTATCGTCCGAGCTGGAAGAAGCTAGCTTTTACCCCGGCATTTCAGTGCTGTGTCAAATATTAAATATCAACTATTGTAGGTTGTATGAATGTTGGCACTGAAAGTTAAATTTGTAGAAAATCCTCTGGATATCAAATATTGCAAGCTCTCATTGTGCATATTTAGCTGAGATATGAGTGGCAGTTCTAGTTTGATAAAAACTTTGAATCTTCTGGGCAGATAATGGATACAATTCATTGTCAATTGCCAGATCCATTGTATCTTGTAAATACCATACAGCTGAACAGTTTTATTTGTTCTCGGTACCTCGACAGTTGGCATTGCTCACTGCACCAGTTGTTTTCTCCAGAGCTTCATTTTGTATAATCTATTCATTTTTTACCTGGTTCATTAACACAAATGGTGGAAGTCGAGCCTTAAGGGCCTGTCCCACTTGCATGTGATTGCATGCATCTGGCGTGACCAAACGTGGTCGCTTGATGCGTACGGGGCGCGCGGGGTCTGTCCCACTTCCAAGCAAGGAGGCGTATGGAGTTGTGCGGGGCTGGTCCCGACATCGCGCGGGGCTCCGAAAATGCCACACTGTCCAAACATTTTGCACGCCAATGGCCTGTCGGCCCACAGGCGCATTGAGGGCATACGCAGCGTCCTCACGTTGTATGCAGCGTCTTGACGCCGTATGCCTAGCGAGTGGCGTTGCGCGATGACGTCACCGCCCGGTGTGGCGTTGCACGATGACGTCACCACCCGACGCCCAAATTGAGTCGGCCCGGCTCCTGCCCAGCTGATTGGTGAGTATGATGCGTATTACGTCACGCGCGAACTTAGTGCGTACTTACCGCGTACTTACCACAAACTTAGCACGATCTCCGCTTCCGTTTGGTCGCGCCAAATGCATGCAATTGCATGAAAGTGGGACAGGCCCTTTAGAGTATATCAGTGTGCTTCTGCAGAGCACACAGGTTTCCTTGAACATATTTGTCCAGAAATACAACCAAACAGCATCCGGTTTATATTGATTTCCTGTCTAGCTTCAAGTTTCAAAGTCGTTCTCAGTGCTGATCTATATCCATCAATGTGAGTTGATAAGTGTAATCAGCTGCAACCATTTCTGGTTCTATTTGTTGGCTTATTAAATATTTAATTTGGTCAGTCTTCCTAAGAACATACTGTGAGAAACAGGAGTAGTTTAGTTTAGTTTAGAAATACAGCGTGGAAACAGGCCCTTCGGCCCACTGGGTCCGTGCCGACCAGCGATCCCCGCAAATTAACACTATCCTATACCCACTAGAGACAATTTTTTACATTTACCAAGCCAATTAACGTACAAACCTGTACGTCTTTGGGGTGTGGGAGGAAACCGAAGATCTCTGAGAAAACCCACACAGGTCACGGGGAGAACATACAAACACCATACAGACAGAACCCATAGTCGGAATCGAACCCGGGTCTCCGGCGCTGCATTCGCTGTAAGGCAGCAACTCTACCGCTGCGCCACCGTGACTGCCTGAGTAAATGTGGATACAATGGTCTCTTAAGCCCGCTCCACCATTTGGTAAGATCATGTCTGATTTGGTTTAGTTTCAGTTCCACCTTCCTGTCTGAAAATCATTTAATCCCCAATCGTCAAAAAGTCTGTTTTGTCCTCGTTTATATTTAGTGATTCAACCTGTCTGGTGTAGAGAAATACAAAACGTCATAATTTCTGAAAGATGATGCCCGCTTTCATCTCCAAATTAAATTGGCAATCCCTTGCCATGATAACTAGTTACAGATACCAACATGTGAGGAAACACCTCTGTATCCACCCTCACTGTATACCTCCCCTATACATAGTTTTCTAAATTGTACGTGGGCCCTAACTATTTAAATTTATTCACAAGAATGAACTGTGAACCTCTGAATCGACTTCAAAGCAAAGCGTTTTATATTGGGTTACAAAAACAGGATGCCAAGTTGCATTCTTCTCAATTCCCTGTACAATTGTTTTTTATTAATCCATCCCTTCTGCAATGAAAGCCAATATTCCATTTATCTTTGCAATTATAGCTTGTTGCCGCATATTAACATGTTTCATGTATGATGGCATCAAAATCCAGTCAATATTCTTCCCACAGAGTGGAGATTTTCCCATGTTCCCATATTATACCCCATCTTTTGTAATTCTACCCGAGTATGTTTTCAAACTCAATGTACTTTTCATCAGTGGCATTTGTCTGAACCTACTCATTATCTTTATTGCATTTGCACAATTTAATGTTTGTTCTTATTCGGATCTACACTAACCATTTAAATTAACGTTGCTTTTAGATTTGTTTAGTTTAGAGATACGGCAGGGAAACAAGTCCGTGCTGACCAGCAATCCCCGCATGTTAATACTACCCTACACACATTAGGGACAATTCTTGCATTTATACCAAGCCAATTAATATACAAACCTGTACTTCTTTCAGGCATGGGAGGAAACTGAATATCTGGGAGAAATCCCACGCTGGTCACGGGGAGACCGTACAAACTCTTTGCAGACAGCACCCGTAGTGAGGATTGAACCCGGGACTCTGGCCCTATAAGGCAATAGCTCTACTGCTACATCACCGTGCTGCCTTCTTTGCAATCATGCTACTTCCCAGCAATAGATAGCTTCTTTTATAACGTTGCACCAGTCTCACAGGCACACTTTGGATTCTGAATTAGAAATAAAGCATGAGCTGTTGTTCTGTGACTTCACTGTATTCCACAGTGGCAAAATCATTTAGTGTCCCTCAACAAAGCTTGCAATTTTGCATACGAAATAAACTAAGAATCTGCATACATAATAACTCCAGTCAAGTCCACTCATTAATGAAACTACAAGTGAACTTAGAAACACAGAAATATAGAATATAGGTGCATGAGTTGGCCATTCGGCCCTTAGAGCCTACACTGCTATTCAATATGATCATGGCTGATCATCCAAAATCAGTACCCTTTCCTGCTTTCTCCCCATATCCCTTGATTCCATTAGCCCTAACGGTTATATCTAACTCTCTCTTGAAAACATCTAATGAATTGGTCTCCGCTGCTTTCTGTGGCAGAAAATTTCACAGATTCACAACTCTGGGTGAAAAGGTTTTTCCTCATCTCAGTTCTAAATGGCCTACTCCTTATTCTTAAACTTGTCGATCTAACAGTCTAAGAAGATGCCAAACCTGCTGTGTCTGGACAAGTTCTTCATGGAGACGATAGACTTCCTATCATAGAGAAAAAATATATAGTCCATTTGGCCTTTTGAGCCAGCACCCCCATTCAATATGATCAAGGCTGATCGTCTAAAATCAGTACCCCGTTCCTGCTTTTTTTCCCACATAACCCTTGATTCCTTTAGCCCTTAGAGCTAAATCTAACTTTTGAAATCCTCTTTATCACTCTATCATCCTCTGCTGATTTCTAATTCCTTGTTCTAAATTTGTAGTTCTCCGTGAACTATTTCAGTTCTGAATTGAAGTTATCCAGCATCTTGCTCAGTATGAAAGTAAACACAGTATTATACATTTTCCTCAAAAGTAGCAAATTTACTAACGTTGCAATATATTTCTGAATAGTTCAATTAACAAAATAATATTTCTTTTCAAAGCAGAATTTTGTGTACACTCTCGCCATAGCTAACAATTCCTTCTTGAAAAACATTTCCACACTTGCTGTGTATGTATTAGCTGAACTTGTTCACAAAGGCTGCCTTTGTCTCTGAATAGCTATTGTGTCCAGTGGATCTGAAATATTGTGTTCACTTTGGGTCTCGTTAACTAAGAAAGTATGAATCTGACAAAGAGGCAGTGTGGCTAATATTCACCAGTCCATTTCCTCGGGGTGGCGGGTTTGCCTTCTGAGGTGTGAATCAGTAGACAAGGCCCATATCCTCTAGAGTTTAGACAAATAAGAGATGTTATTAAAACTACACATTCTTACAAGGCTTGAGAAGCTGACTGTGAGGGGGGTGTTTCTCCAGGTGGTGTGGTCCAGAACTCAGGATCATTATCTCAGAATAAGGAATAGGCTGTCAAGGACTGAACAAAGTAGAAAGGTCTTCTCTCAGAGGATGGTAAATATTTGGAACTAATTCATTAAGTTCATTCAGAACAGATGTTGATAGATTTATACTTTTGAATGAATCAAGGAACATGGGCACTGTGTAGAAAAATTGTGCTAGTATCAAAGTTCTGCCATGAGGAATGGTGGAGAAGATTGGAAGGGTTGGATAGTTTATTTCTGCACCTTTTTCTTATGCTCTTATCTGATGTACTTTGTTGATTGTCACCTTGTCGTGGTGGAGAAACTTGTGTGGTCCTGAGATCCTGAGAGCGATGCCGTCTGGAGCTGTGCTCCTGGTAGGGCCACCCATGGCGGTAAGGTCGAGGGGGCGGTCTCTGACAAAGAGCACTCCAACCAGGACCTCAACGGTGGAACAAGCGGAGGACGATGGCTGACCTTAGTGGAGCGTCACAACGGCTGGGAAGGCGGGTGAAGGCTGCAGCAGAAAAGGGTCCCCGGTCATCTTGGACTCCATGCCACTAGATCCTGACCCAGATCTGTCAAGGACCATGGGGTGGCTGTCTGTACACCAGTCTCCCCACGTCAAACAAAGTCACACACAGGTGTCCCCCATATAGGAAATAGCACCCTGGAGACACCCATGGTCACCCATGACCAAAGGGGGCCTAAGAATAAGAAGATCTGATGTTCTAAACTAGGAATTATCTCTTTAGAATAGACAGGGTGAGATGATGGAAGTATTTCAAATTATGAGGGGATTTACTCCATTGAAAGTAGGAAATGCAAAACAAAATGTTGACTCTGTCAAGTGGGTTGGGGAACCAAAAGCTGGCCTATTGGCAACAACAAAAAAATCAAGAGGAAATGATGCTCCTTTCTGCACACATGAGTTCTTTTGACTGGGAATGCATCATCTCAGCGAGTAGCAAAATCAGGTTGAACGTGTAATAGATTTTCCAAAATCAGTAGAATAAGTAATGGAAGGAAGCTAGTGCATAACATGATGGAGAAAAACTGAAATGCGACTCCATACTGGAAAGTTCTTTCAAAGACCAGGCACACACACAATGGGCAGAATAGGCTCCTACCATGTGGTAGATCATGGTTTAAAGATCTTTACTGTGAGCATATGTTTCGTGATATGAAATGAAAATAAACTCAAGTTGGTTCGCACCTTATCACACCTTGCAGAAGAATTTGAAGCAATTCACAAGCAGTGAACTAACTGACGTATAGCACCAGCTCTGTGAACTCATCTGCCAACAGGAGGATACTTTAAACCTCAAGGAGATAATTATCCGAGTCTTCCTTACTTGGTTGAGGAGTGGATGTTTGCCAGCCGATCTTGCTCATTTTGAAATAGTGTCCATTCACCCAAATAAGTAAATGGATCGATTATCCTTTGTTGTTAAATGTTGTTTGACATTGCCTATGTTCATTCATAAAATTAAATACAAAACCTGCAAACAAGGTTTCAGATTGTGAGGGCTTACAGTCAAACCAAATATAAAGAGCTGAATTTGAAATGTTGTAACCAGAAAAGGTTTAAGTTACATTATTAAAACATATGCTGCTTCAGTACTCATTTTTGTTTCTTTTCATATAATAAAGTGTGCTGGATAAATGGATGAAAAAGTGCTAATGGTGGAATTCTACTTATCTCCCAGCATGGTTGATTTAAATACCCAGCGGCAGTTGGTTGGATGGTTGGCCATGTAATCATTCTACCCAGATGACAATCCCTGCATGAAGTCAGATGTGCTTTGAGTGCTTAGCCTCATTTATATTTGATCAGCAAATTGCAAGCACTGCACCATTGCTTGCAGGCATTTCTCCAATCAAGATAGCTGTGGATCATAGCAGCTTTTTCTGCTATTGGTGCGAGGAGAAATGGCCAAAAGGTGATCGGCGTCAAACTCAGGGGTGGGCAGCACCGGGACAAGTAGGCTTCTCTTGGACTGTAGAAAATTCCCCTTTCAGGGCTTGTTCTGCATTTTTGTCCTTTAGGTCTATGCTGCTGTGACAAGTAAATGAAGCATGCACATGAAATTCTCTGCTCATTGGCATATCATTGCTGTATCGGAACACCGACGGCTGCAGCTGTTTACCCACCTCTGTGAATTCCTGAATATCTAGAAATCTAGCAATCTCCAAAGTTCTGGGGTAGAAATGCCAAGCACTGTGAAGGCTCCCAATAGCCTATTAAAAATAGAATGCAGAGGACTTGAGGAGCAAGATAGCAGACGTAACGTTAGTGGCAAGTGAAACAGATTTCAGCCAGTTGCCATCACATTCCTGCCAAACAAAAGCATTGAGATCAGTCTTTCTCATTTGAAACTCAAATATCGCTTTTCTGGAGAAGTCCTATTTATTTGAGGAGCTGGACTTCATAGTCAGTAATGAGACTCATATTCATGGTGAACACATAGTAAATAAACTAACGGAATAGAAGCTCTTTCATAGCCGCCAAACCCACTAGCGGACCACCAGGCCTGATTTAGAGCAGGTCTAGACTACTCGGAGAAGCTGACTGTAGACTGGCCCGAGACAGCAAGACTGTCTTACAGTGGAAAACAAAGATGATAAGCTCCGCTCTAACATCTTGGTGGAAAATGCCAGCCACGTGCCGGACGTTCAAGAGAATCAGGGAGCACAAATTATTGGAATTGCTATCACTAAAGAGAAGGGGCTTGGAAGCTGAAAGGTCTGAAGGTGGATACGTCACCCGGACCTACTGGACAACACCCCGGGGTTCTGAACGAGATAGGTGCTGAGATTGTGGAGGCATTAGTAATAATTTTGCAAGGATCACTCGTGTCCGCTGTTCGGGAAGGGAGTGTACGCTCGTTAACCTGACTTCAGTGGTTGGTAAAATGTTAACATACATTATTAAGGATGAGGGTACTTAGAAGCACATGAAAAAAATAGGCCAAAGTCATGTGACAGAGAAATCTTGCCTGAAAAATCTGTTGTAATTTTTAAGGAAGTAAATAGCAGATGTAAACAAAGAGTCAGTTGATGTCGTTTATCTGTGTTTTCGGAAGGCCTTTGCTAACATGCAAGATGTGAGGCTGCTAACAAGGATGAGAGCCCATGGTATTAGAGGGAAAATACTCGCGTGAGTAGCAGGTAGGCTGGATAGTAGAAGATGCTGGGACCGCTACTCTTCGCGTTGTTTATTAATTCTTTCGATGAGGGAATTGAAGGTTTTGTGGTCAAGTTTACAGATGATATGAAGATAGATGGAGGAGAGGGCAGATAAGAGAAAGCATGGACTCTGCAGGAGGACTTGGACAGGTTGGGAGAATGGGCAAAGAAGTGGCAAATCGAATACAACGTAGCAAAGTGTGGAGTCATGCATTTCGGTGGTAGGAATAAAGGCATAGACTATTTTCTAAATGGGGAGAGAATTCAGAAATTGGAGGTGCAAAGGTACTTGGAAGTGCTGGTGCAGGATTCCCAAAAGGTTAATTTGCAAGTTGTAGCAGTTGTAACGAAGGAAAATGCAATGTTAGCATTTATTTAGAGAGGACTACATTATAAAAACAGGGATATTTCGAGTATTGTGAGCAGTTTTGGGCCCCATATCAGCGGAAGGATGTGCTGGCATTGGAGAGGGTCCAGTGAAGGTTCATAAGAATTATCCCGGATATGATTGGGTTAATGTATGTTGAACGTTTGATGGCATTAGGCCTGTACTTGCTGGAGTTTAGAAGGATGATTGGGCAGACCTCATTGAAGCTTACCAAATAGTAAAGACCTAAATAGAGTGAATGTGGAGAGGATGTTTCTACCAGTGGGAGAATCTACCAGTGCCAGAGGACCAGAGTGCACAGCCTCAGATTAAAAGGACGTACCCTTAGAAAGGAGATGAGTAGGAATTTCGTAAGTCAAAGAATGGTGAATCTGTGGAATTCATTGCCACAGAAAACTGTGGAGGCCAAGTCAATGGGTATTTTTAAGGCAGAGATTGCCATATTCTTGACTATTAAGGGTGCCAGGAGCTATGGGGAGAAGGCAGGAGAGGGAGGAATGCATTTTGAGAGGGAGAAGCTAAAATCAGATGTATCGGTATTATTGTTGAGCAAAGGAAACTATAGAGGCATGAGGGAGGATATGGCTAAAGTTGATTGGAAGGGGACTCTAGCATGAACCACAGGGGAGCAGCAGTCAGGAATTTCTGGGTGGAATTTGGAAGACGCAGGATCATTTCGTCCCAAAGAAGAAGAAAATACCAAGGGGAGAAGGAGGCAACCATGGCTGACAAAGGAACTCAACACAGCATACAAAAAAAGAGAAGGCATATAATATGGCAAAGCTAAAGGATTGGAAAGCTTTTAAAAACCAACAGAGGGCAACTAAGCTAGACCAATAATATAAAACACGATATCAAAAGTTTCTTCAGATATATAAGGAGTAAAAGCAAGGCAAGAGTGGGAAACGGACCATTGGAAAATGGCGCTGGACAATTGGTAATGAGGAACAAAGAAATAGTTGATGAGCTGAGATTTTTGTTTGCGTCAGTCTTCACAGTGGAAGTCACCAATAACAAGCCAGAAATTCATGAGAGTCGGGGGACAGAAGTGAGTGCAGTCGCTATTTCTATGGAGAAGGTGCTTAGGAAGTTGAAAGATCTGAAGGTGGATGTTGCCTGGACCAGATGGACTATACCCCAGGGTTCTAAAAGGGCTAGATACAGAGATTGTGGAGGCATTATCAGTAATTTTGCAAGAATCACTAGAGTCATGAGGAGTAGAAAATTGTAAATGTAACTCCACTGTTTAAGAAGGCAGGGAGATTAAAGAGAGGAAATTATAGGCTGGTTAGCCTGACTTTTGTGCTTCATAAGGTTTTAGAGTCCCTTATTAACGAAGCTGTCCCACTGCGGTGACCTAATTGCTGAGTTTAGAAGAGTTTGAAAAAATGTTATGTTGAAGACCTCCTTCGACTATGTTGGAGACCTCCTTCGACCTCCTTCGACCTCCTTCGACTATGTTGAAGACCAGCTTCCACTGGCTTCGTGGAAATTGGACACCGAATAGTGGAGAGTGAAGACAACCTCCATCGATCTCCTACGACCTCCCTTCGACTATGTTAAAGACTACCTACAATTACCTTAGACTACCCTCGATTACCTACGACTAACGTGCCGACCTTCTACGACCTACTTTGACTAAACCTACGAGTAAAAAAAGTATCGATTTTTTTTCCATGGCGGGCAACGTTGAAAAATACGCCACGACCTAGCTGAGGCCTCAAGTACGCGGGGACTACTCACGAGCATGAAGTAGAGTTACAAAGACGTCCTAGGACCTTGTATCGACCATGCTGTGAGTACGAGTCGAGGGCAAACTCTTCTAAACTCGCAAATTAGGTCCCCGCAGTGGAACAGCCCCTTAGGCCAAAGTCAGCTTGGTTTTGCTCAGGGGAGATCTTGCCTAACAAATCTATTCGAATTTCTTGAGAAAGTAAATAGCAGGAAAGACAAGTTGCTTAATTAGATTTTTCGGAAGGCCTTTGATCAGGTGCTGTACGTAAGCCAGCTAAACCAGGTAGGAACCAATTGTATTAGAGGCAAGGTACTATCATGGATAGAAGCTTGGATAATTGGGAGAAGGCAAAGTAGGAATAACGGGGGCTTTTTCTGGTTGGCTGCAGGCGACTAGTGGTGTTCTGCTGCGGTCAATGCTGGGTCCGCAACTCTTCACATTGTATATTAATGATCAGGATGATGGAATTGATGGCTTTGGGCCAGGTTATCACATGATACAAAGATAGGTGGAATGGCACGTGGAGTTGGGGAAGTGTGGAGGCTTCCAAAGGACTTGGACAGGTGCGGAGAGTGGGCAAACAAGTGCAGATGGAGTACAGTATAGCACATTGTATGGTCATGCACTTTGGTAGAAGGAATAAAGGCATTACTATTTTCTAAACGGGGAGAGATTTCAGAGCGGAGTTACAGGTTGAGTAAGCAGTAAGGAGGGTGCATGCAATATTTCCATTCATCCAGAGAGTTGTGAATGTGGAATTCTCTGCCACAGAAGGCAGTGGGGGCCAATTCACTGGATGGTTTTAAGAGAGAGTGAGATTTGCCTCTTACGGCATCAAAAGATAAGGGGGAAAAGCCGGAACAGGGAACTGATTTTGGATCATCAGCCATGATCATATTGAATGGCTGTGCTAGCTCGAAGGACTGAATGGCCTACTCCTGCACTTATTTTCTATGTTTCTATGTTTCTATTTTGAGAGGACTAGAATATAAAAGCAAGAATGTAATGCTGAGTCTCTATGAGGTGCTGATCAGACCTCATTTCAAATATTGTGAGCAGTTTTGGGCCCCGTATCTGAGGGAGGATATGGTAGTGTTGGCGAGGGTCAAGATGAGGTTTAAGAGAATAATCTAGGGGATGAATAGGTATCATATGTGGCTCTGGGCATTTACTTGCTGGAGCTTATAAGGATAAAGGGGGGGGGGGGGGTCGGGGGGGTCTCATTGAAATGTATTGAATATTGAAACGGCTAAATAATTTGGATAGGATCTTTCCACTAGTGAGAGACTCTAGGACCAGAGGGCACAGCCTCAGAATGAAAGTGCGTTGCTTTAGAAAGGATATGAGAAGTAATTTATTTAGCCAGAGGATGGTGAACCTGTGGAATTCATCACCACAGGCAGCTGTGGAGGCCAAGTCTTTAAGAATTTTTAAAGCAGAGATTGATAGATTCTTGATTAGTAAGGGTGTCAAAGGTTATGGGGAGAAGGTAGAAGAATGGGGTTGAAAGGGAAAAATAGATCAGCCATGATCAAATGGCAGAGCAGACTCGATGAGCTGAATGGCCTTATTCTGCTCCTATGTCTTATAATCTTATAATCTTATGATCTAATATACCAACTATCACTTCCACTATTTCAAAGCAGAACTTTGATGAGAGGGTTCAATGATTCTTTATGCAATTTTGGCTAACACTTTTAATCAGAT
Organism: Okamejei kenojei; assembly: GCA_035221665.1. Lineage (NCBI taxonomy): Eukaryota > Metazoa > Chordata > Chondrichthyes > Rajiformes > Rajidae > Okamejei > Okamejei kenojei. The sequence goes on from CM069134.1 coordinate 9,163,083, forward strand.
CGATAGGTTATTCAATTGAATTTAAAAATCGCAATCAAACGTGGCCAACTTCAATTTTTTTTTACTCCTGCATTTGTTATCTCATATTATTAGAAATGTGGTATTATGACTTTTAATTGAACAATTCTTGTCATGGCTAGACACGTTGATGTAAACCCAGCCAAAATAATGGCAGCAGAATATTGGATGACCCTTCAAAGATTTGAAAATGCACTTTTCAAAACATATATTGTATTCATCATATAGCAAATCAATATAAATTCTTACATTCAGCCAATATTATTAATCTATTTCTTAACCACATCTAATAAATATTTTGTCCATCTGATAGGAACAATTTTGTAGATTGGCACTTATGCCATTGCACACAATACAGACAGTTCTAAGATGCTGCTTTTAAAATAAATTATGGAACAAGGCTACATCTCAATTCATGTTGCTGCCTAATGAACACACCAACTGGCTAAGCCATAACTCAGTGAAAATTAAGCATTAAGTGATGTTGGGTTGTAAGTAACTGTTACTATTAACAGAAAATAATATTGTTTTGAAATTATAAATGGGTAATGATGCAGCATAAACATTATGATAGAGCATATTTCATTTCAGGACTTCAAAACAGAACATATCTTACTTCAGAGATCATCAATATTTGTACTTCTTGACAAGTTATGTTGAGTATTTTTCAATGCCTCAGAGCAAAAACTTATAATAGGTTCCTGATGTAATCCACCAAAAATAAATTATATTACTGATGTGATTATTTGTTAGTTTGGGATATGTATGAAATATAAGATTGAATGATGTGCTTCTACATTGAGACATAATGTCATAGAATCAGAATGTCACACTGCAAGGGAACAGGTCTTTCAGCCTATCTCATCTATGCCATCAAAAAGTCCCATCGAAGCTCGTCCCATTTGTCTTGTTTGGCAAATATACCTCTAAACCTTTTCTAATCTATCTACATGTCTTCTGAATGCTCTCACTATTTCTGGCAGGTTGTTCCATATACCACCACCCACAGGGTCAAAAACCTGCCCGTCAGATTCCTCTGAAATATTTTCCCTCATTCTTGATTTCAAGGAATAAACTCCTGGTCTACCCAAACTCTCCCTACACCGCAGGTCCTCAAGTCCTGGCAGCTACTCTGCACTCTTTCGAGCTTAATAGCATCTTTCCTGTAGCATGTTAAGTGCTTCACAATACTCGAATTTGGGCTTTACTCATGTCTTGCACAACATTAACAAAACCTCCCAACTTTGACACTCAATTCCATGGTAAACTAGACTAAATGGGACCCGTTGGGTCCCAGCATCACACAAAAGGGCTGGTTCCACAACGCAATATTCCAAATCTCCACCAATTCTAATATTGGTAGCCAGTGGGAGGTGGATGGGGGGCTTTCTGGAGCACTATTATGAGGGTTGTGGGTTGAAGAGAATGGTTTCCAGAGGGCTAGTATGGACATTGTGGGCCGAATGGTTTCTTGGGGAGGCGGCTCATTCACTCAAGCCTGGTGTGCTGGCAGCCCACTCACTCACGGCTGGTGGGCTGGCAGTTGACTCACGGCAAATCCTTGAAATTCCATTTCAAGCAGGGTGCAAGGCCACCAAATTCAAGTGCAGTTTCATACCACTTCAAGCAGGGTGCAAGGCCATCAAATTCAAGTGCAGTTTCCTGCCACTTCAAGCAGGGTGCAAGGCCACCAAATTCAAGTGCAGTTTCATACCACTTCAAGCAGGATGCAAGGCCACCAAACTAAACCACTTTTACATTTTCAAACAAAAGCACTTTTGCATTTTCAAACCAAACCACTTTTGCATTTTCAAACCAAACCACTTTGTATTTTCAAACCAAACCATGTTTGCATTTTCAAACCACATTTTCAAACTACATTTTCAAACTACATTGAGGGCACTCACTGGTCAGTAAAACGACTCACAGTTTAGTAGACATGCGTTCAATGTTAATCACAGCTCAAACTGAGAGCTGTGACCTCCTGCTACCCCATCTTGCAGAGACTGAGGCAGTCCACACTTATAGTCCTTCCCCCTCCCACTGGAAGAGGCGTGGCCTTCATGGTGTGATTGACAGGAGAGAGAATCTCAACATTTTTTAAACATTAATGTCTTTTATTTTTCATCAATGCTAAAAATCCTCTTGTCCTGCATAAAGGAGGAGGACTCTGAGTAAGATGGCCAAAAATCACAGCCGTAAATGGTAGCAAATTTTCTAAAATTAATATGCAGTGCAAACAGGAAGTGGTCAAGATTTGAGTTTTAATTATATAAATGAAGGCCAATTTGCCAAAAGTCTTCTACACCACCTCCTCTGTCTATGATACCACTTTTAGGATACTGCATACCTGTGCTCCTAGATGCCTCTGCTCTACAATAATCCCCAGGACCCCACCATTCACTATGAAATTTCAGCCCTGGTTTGAGTTTCCAGAATGCAACACCTCACACTTATCTTAATTAAAATTCATTTGCCAATCATCAGCTGATCCCATGGAAATTCTTGATAACTGTCACCGCTGTCTACAATACCACCTACTTAAATGTCATCTGCTAACTTAATAATCATGCTTTCGACATTCTCATCCAAATTGTTGATGCATATGATAAACAGCAATGGGCTCAGCAACAAACCCCAAAGTACACCACTAGTTACTGAACTCCAGTCCGTAAAACAGCCTTCCACCACGACACGACCATTAAGCCAATTCTGTGTCCAGTTCATTGTCTTTTTCTGGATCCCACGCAATCTAACCTTATAGTGCAGCTGACCATGCAGAACTTTATCAAAGGCTTTGCTAAAGACCATATACATTATATTTACGGCCCTTCCCTTATCAATCTTCTTGGTTATCAATCAAATCCATGAGTCATGACCCTCCACACACAAAACCATGCTGACTATTTCTAAACAACCTCTGTCTTTCCAAAATAATACATAACCTATCCCTCAGATTTATTTCCAGTAACTATTCTGCCACAGATGTTAGGCTTACTGTCTATAGTTCCCAGATTTTTCTTTGCAGCCTTCCTTAAGGGCCTGTCCCACTGTACGAGGTAATTCAAGAGTTCTCCCAAGTTTTCCCTGATTCGAACTCGGAGAATGTCCGTAGCGGGTCCGTAGGAGTTCGTGGATGTCTCGTAGCGGCTCGTACGAGTAACAGTAGGTACTTGGGAATTCCGGTAAACACGTGACGTTTTTTCAACACTGTAAATAATATCCACGAGTAAACAAAAAATCATGATGAAAAAAAAAGGTTACTTTTTACTCGTACGAGCCGCTACGAGACATCCACGAACTCCTACGGACTCGCTGTGGACATCCTCTGAGTTCGAATCAGGGGAAAACTCGGGAGATCTCTTGAATTACCTTGTACAGTGGGACAGGCCCTTTAGGGAATGGCGCAATATTTGCCACCTTCCAGTTTCCCAGACCTTCACCATGTCTAACAATAATTCATATACCTCGGCTAGGACTACTACAATTTCTTCTCTACCTTCTCACAGAATCCTTGAATATATCTGATCAGACCTGGGAAATGTATCTACCTTCATTGATGGAGAGGCAAGTAGTGTTGAGGAAGCAGGGAGGCTGCAGAAGGACTTGGACAGATGGGGAGAGTATGAAAAGAAGTGGCAAATGGAATGCAGCATAGCAAAGTGTACGGTCAAACAGTTTGGTAGAAGGAATTCATTTCTAGCGGGTTAGAATATAAAAGCAAAGATGAAATGCTGAGGGTTTATCAGGTGCTGGTGAGGCCACATTTGGAATATTGTGAGCAGTTTTCAGCACCATATCTGAGGAAGAATGTGCAGCTTTGGAGAGATCCAAAGGAGGTTTACAAGAATGATCCCCGGATGATTGGGTTAACGTATGTTTGAAGACTTTTGGGTCTGAACGTGCTGGAATTTAAAAGGACAATGGGGAATCTAATTGAAAACTATTGGATAATGAAGGATCTAGCTGGAGTGGAAGGGATATTTCCAGTAATGGGAGAGTTTGAAACCAGAGGGCACAGCATCAGAATAAATGGACGCCAGTTTGTAATGGAGATGAGAAGGAATCTCTTTAGCCAGAGGATGGTGAAAATATGGAATTCATTGCCACAGATGGTAGTGGTGGCCAGAACATTGAATACATTTTAAGACAGAGTGATATGTTCTTGATTAGTGAAGGCAACAAAGGTTACTGGGAGAAAGCAGGAGAATGGGGTTGAGAGGGAAAAAGCGATCAGCCGTGATTGAATGATGGGGTAGACTCGATGGGTTGAATGACCTAATACTGTTCCTATGTCTTATGGTCTTGTGGTCACATGTCTTTGGATGTCCAGCACATCTTCGACTATGATATGTTCTGTCCTCTGTGGTAGAAATAGAGGAGATACTAGACAAAGTGGGACCTGTTGGGTACCGTCCCCTCAACACACGGTTCCGAGGGGATGGGGGGTGGGGCAGCATGCGGCATTACTCACACACCTCACCCCCACACATACACACACTAACCCCCCCCACCACACACAACCCCCCCCCCCCCCACACTCACACACACACCCACACACACACACAACCCCACACACAAACCCACACACACATTAACCACCCCTCCCACACACACACCAACCCCCCCCCCACACACACACACCCCACACACACCACTCAACACACCCCCAACACACACACACACATAAACCACCCCCCACCACAATCACACACACACACATTAACCCCCCCGCAAACACAACACACACTACACACACATAACCCCACATACACAACACACATGCATACTAAACCCCCCCAATTGTATATACACACACACTAACCACCTACCACCGCACACACAAGCACACTAACCACTCCCCACACACACACACACTATACCCCCCCATTTTACAGTTGCAGCAACTCAAAGAACGTTACCAACCACCAACAACCATTTGTGCAGCATTTCAAAGCAGTTCCTACCAAAAAACAGCCATTTATAGTGCAGCATTTCAAAGCAGTTATCACCACCAACAACCATTTGCAGTTTAGCATTTCAAAGCATTTACCACCACCAACAACCAGTTGCAGTGCAGCATTTCAAAGCAGTTACCACCACCAACAACCATTTGCAGTGCAGCATTTCAAAGCAGTCACATTTTCATTTTCAAACCACATTAAGGGCACACAGTTGAGTAGACATGTGTTCAGTGTTATTCACAGCTCAAAGAGACATGACCCTCTCACTTCCTCCAACTTGCAGAGACTGAGTGAGGCACAACACTTCTGGGTTTTATAGTCCCTCCCCCTCCCACCAGCAGGGGCAGCAGAGATAATGTCAACATTTTTTAAACATTAATAGCTCTTTAATGTTTGATCGATGGGAGAAATTCTGGTGTCCTGCACAGCGGAGGGGGACTATGAGTAAGATGGCCAAAAATCACAGCCATAAGTGGCAGTGTTTTTTCAAAAATCATGAAACAGAAAACAGGAAGTGGTCAAGATCTTACTTTTAGTAAGTGTGTGTATGTGAGTATGTGTATATATATATACACTGAACTTTTTTCTCTCTCTCATTTATCATATTATTTACAGTGTAGTATGTTTACATATTCTGTTGTGCTGCAGCAAGCCATTGTTCTATCTGGGACATGTGACAATAAAACACTCTTGACTTTTGACTCTTGACTAAATTGGTAGAAAATGATGGTCTGTGAAGAAAAGCAGTTGAGCCCCTTTACTGTGGAATACCGTGAGTGACCTTTGATGCTTTTTATTGATAGTTCTCTTAATTAACATAACAGAAGATACTGAAGCAAAACTAATCAATTTTTAGCCTGCCCTGCCATTCAATTAGATCACAGCTGATTTATTTAACAACACCAATTTCCTGCATTAACTCTGTATTAATTCTATATCCTTTTGTTTCTTTGAAGCCTCTCTGTCTGAAATATACTCGGTGACTGAGCTTCCACAGCCGCATTTAATAATGAATTCAAAAGTTTCACCACCCTCTTTCCTGAATGGCTGACCCTTTATTTTAATAATCTGATCATTGTCTGGACTTGCCAGCTAGTGAAACAAGTCACGGTGAAATTCTTTGTTTGTACACCGGAGTTATGCAAATAGTCACCCATTAATGGAGCTTCCAAAGTTACAAATTCCCCCCTGCACCAGGTTTCCCTTTGTTCTTCCCCCGCTCTCCCCTCCCTCAGGCCGGTTCCTCCGTTCCTTCCCCCAGCAGCGGAGTTGTCTCTTCCACGTGGTCCGTCCTCGTAAGTTTGTTGGGCGCCATCGTTGACCACTACACAGACCTCTCCATTATCGCCGCCGAGTCCTCTCACGATGGTTCCGTGGCGCCGACCCAGGCCCCAGCCGCGGGCTCCGCAGACCCAGGGGCCATTGGCTGCGGGCTCCGCCTCTGACCCGCGAGGCCTGGGACCCGACCCACGAAGCTCTGGCCACGGCTTCTCAGCGGCCTTCCAGAAGGCATCTATCACAGCGGCCCTCCGGAAGGCGTCTGAATCTACACGATTACGTCTCTCAAGACTTGTGTAAGTTCTCATCTCCAGAGCAAAAGATCAGTCTCCTTAAACTCAGCTCTCATGACAAATCCACCATCCCTCAGAATCAATCTGCTAAACCTTTGCTGCACTCCCATCATCAATAGTCAGTCCTTCCTTGGGTAGAATCAGATTTAGTGAAGTGATTCACAGAAGTGATTTATTTCTCCGTCTCAACCCCATCTCTTCTCCAGCTGAGGATATCTGAAATGTTTTCCATTTTCCAGAAGCATGGCTTGCATTCTCTCCCTGCACTGTGGCCGATGGAGCCTTCAACCATATTTCCTCCATTTCCCACATTTCTGCTCCATTGTGCTTCCTTCCAAGCAGTACAGGAATAAAGTTCCCCTGGACCTTAACATTTAACCCACCATCTTCTATCTCCAGCACATGGTTCTTTGAAATTCCCACCAACTCCAACACAATCCCATCACTAGTCACTTCTTTGGCCGGCACAGTGGTGCTGCGACAGAGTTCCTGCCCTCATCATCATCATCAGCGGTCACTCGAAATGAGTATGACTGTCCTCTCCTCTCCATAGGGTCATATTCTCCACATGGAGGACGCTGGTGCGTGACATTGTTTAACGTGGGGAGACTGGTGCACAGTCACCTCACAGTCCTTGACAGATCTTGGTCTGGATTCAGTGGCATGGAGTCCAAGATGACTGGAGACCCTTTTCTGCTGCAGCCTTCATCCGCCTTCCCAGCTGTTGTGACGCTCCACTAAAGTCAGCCATCGTCCTCCGCCTGTTCCACCGTTGAGGTCTTGGTTGGATTGCTTTTTGTCAGAGAATTCCCCCTCGACCTAACCGCCATGGATGGCCCTACCAGGAGCAGCCCTACCAGGAGCAGAGCTCCATGCGGCATCCCTCTCAGCATCTCAGGACAACACAAGCTTCTCCACCACGACAAGGTGACAATCCATGGAGATGGTTCCTGCCCTACTGTGCCAGAGACTCGGTTTTGATACTGACTAAGGGTACTGTTTGTACGATGTTTGTACATTCTCCCTGTGATTGCGCAGGTTTCATCCCTCACCCAACGACATGCAGGTTTGTAGATGAATTGGCTTGTGTAAATTGCCCCTAGTGTGTAGGAGAGAATTAGTGTACGGGTGATTGTAGTTGGTGCGGGCTCAGTGGATTGAAGAGCCTGTTTCCATGCTGTGTCTCTAAAGTGAACAAAACTTTTTCCACTTCCATCCCTATCTCCTCTCGGTGACTCCCTGCTTCATTTATTCCCCACCCCTTACCCCTCCTCCCCCCCCATCCTCCCCCCTCCCCGGGCAGTTTTCCTTGAAATCATTGGAGGTTAATACCTGTCTCTACACTTCATCCCTCACCTCCATTCAGGGACTTAAACTTTCCTTCTGGGCAAGACAGAGATTAGAAACATAGAAAATAGGTGCAGGAGGAGGCCATTCGGCCCTTCGAGCCAGCACCGCCATTCATTGTGATCATGGCTGATCGTCCCCAATCAATAACCCATAGAAACCCTCTTTCTCTTTATCACTTTCTCCAACAACTTTAGCGTTCCCAACATGGCCTGCTCTACATCAGTAAGGCCAAGGGCAGAGAGAGTGATCGCTTTGAATAAGCCATTATAATTATTTTTTACACTTCCCGCACCAACCTGTCTGACTTTGGCTTCCTCTATTGCCAGTAGGTTGTCCATGGTTGAGAAAGGGAGTGGATGAAGAGCGGGATAACATAGAACTTGGGTGATTGAAGGTCAGCATGGTCTTTGTGTGCTGAAGGGTTTGTTCCCATGCTGTCTCCTTCAACCAATAATACCAAATATAAACTATAGTAAAAGTACCACATGAACTTTAGTCTTCGACAAACCGAACAGCATGAAGATTGAATTGTCAAGTTTAACGTAACTTGCTCCCCTTCTATACCCTTCGCCTCCTGATCTAGCCTGACCTCTTGCACACCAGTTGCTTTCCAACCTCCCAAACCTCTATCACCCAGTCCCCATCTACTCTCTCTGCCCCTTACCATGCACTCCCCCTATGTCGGGAAGCTTCAATGATGCAGAGGCTTGACCAGCTCCGACGCGGGGCTCGATCACCCGTCGCGGGGGAGCTGACATCCCCCCCCAATGCAGGAGCTGATCGCCCCGATGCGGAGGACCCAAACGCCGCCGGCTACTGGAGTCAAGATCGTCCCGTCAACGGAGGGCTCGAGGCCCCCGATTGCAGGAGAACAAAGAAGGGAAGAGATTTTAACTTTTTTTCGCCTTCCTCCACAGTGAGGAATGCGGAGGAGTCACTGTGGTGGATGTTTATGTTAAAATTTGTTTTGTGTGTTCCGTTGCTATGACTGACTTGGCAAATGAAATTCCTCATATGTTGCAAAACAAACTTGGCTAATAAAGTATTATTGTGACTGTGATTGTGATTGGTCCTTTATTCCCTATCTGCAGTCTTTACATCGGTCAGAGGATCAGATTCCAAAATCTGCAGCGTCTTAATGGTCTCCACATCACCGCACAATCTCTCTTGGCATTTTCACCCTTGTCTGCCCCACCTGACTCCATCTGTCAGGCAACTCCTCCCTACATGGGTCTGCCTATTGCCTGTCCCATCCCTTATACTGGCTATCTCTCCTCTACTCTCTCAGTCATCATGAAGGTCTCTACCAGAAACATTGTCTGTCAATTTCCCTTCATAGATGCTGTCTGACCCATTGAATTCAGCCTGCAGATTTTTCCTCCAGATTTGAGCATCCACAGTCTCTTGTCTCCCCTGTACACTATATCCCAAATGTGTAGGAAGGAACTGCTAAACAAAAGATAGACACAAAATGCTGAGTAACTCAGCAGGTCAGACAGCATCTCTGGAGAGAAGGAATAGGCAATGTTTTGGGTCGAGACCCTTCTTCAGCATTTTGTGTCTATCCCCAATGTGTTCTTATGTGGACCCAATATAATTGGAGCAACACGTCTCCACTCTTGTATTCAATTCCTCTTGTAATAAAGGCCATACAATAGTTTGTGTTCCTAATTCCTTGTTTACTTTACATGTCAAGTTTTAGTGATTTTTCTACAAGGATACACTCTGAAAACTTTCAATTTCTCCATCATTATTTCCAAATTGGATGAATCTCACTTTTTCCACATATGTTGCAAGGGTGGAATGTTGACACTGCTGGGGTAACTCCGCGGGACGGGCAACATCTCTGGAGAGAAGGAACGGGCGACGTAACGGGTCGACACCCTTCACCAGGATATTAGCAGGAATGGAGATCGACTATGAGAATTAACTATAAGGCGAGACTAGGCTAACTTCACCTATTTACCTTGAAGCTAATCTAAGAGAGTTTACATAACGAATGGTAGTTGCCATGAATGGGGCTGCTAGGGTAAGTGGTAGAAGGAAATATGACAGACACATGAACAAGCATGTAATAGTGGGATGTGGACTATATGCAGGTAGATGGGTATTATTTTAATTGCCATCATGGCAAGCTCAGACTTGGTCGGCTCAAGCGCCTGTTCCTGTGCTTTTGATGTATAGGAAATACTTGGTGTTTGAGCTTCATCCCATATGATCTCTCATTTTCACATCATATCTTGATGTCCTGCTGTCTTGATCCTGACTCAGTCTGAAGAGGGGTCTCGATCCCAAACATCACCTATTCCTTCTCTCCAGTGATGCTGCCTATACCGCTGAGTTACTCCAGCATTTTGTGTCTATCTTAAATAAATCCAGCATTTATTTTTTATTTCCAATTTCGTAAATGCAACTCTTTTGTTTTACAACCAATTCATTTGTGACTATTCATATTGTAGGTGCAATAATGATTTATTTTATTCCCATCTCCCATAATGCTTACTTTGTGAATCGTGAACCTGCATCCTGGCTGATAGAAGCACATTGCTAAACTGAGCTAAAAATGCATCCTGTGTTATGTGAACTAATCACATGATGTGATGTGTGCCCTCATTAAACTTCACTCCTGAAATTCCCATTAAAGTCAATCAATTTTAATTTCAGAATGGAATTCAACGTGTAAATGTTATGACATTGTGCATCCAGTGTCAACATAAGAGGGCCAATTTCTATCTTTCACACTGGTTAGTTTAATTTAATCACATACACATTTATTAGATAAGAAAGATATCTGTACTGCCCTGATCTCTAACTGGCTCTGCAAAGTCTGAAACCATATAGGACTTCATACATTGGACCAATTTGATTGAAAAGATGAAGAGCTATCAGTTGACGTTCAAGCCATCTCCCCTTTGTTTCTTATTGACGTATCTCAAGGATTGTTCCTGTAAGGCATGGTTATGCTGGTGGTTGTTCAATGTTGACTCATGGTGTCATGGGCTCACTTCATTGTGCCTGCTACTGGCTAAAGCTAAATGAGTTGTGTTCACTGGTTCTACTTACCATGTAAAAACCCAATGCTTTTCCTTCTTTACCAGCTACCTTTATCTGAAAATATTTAGTAATGTGTTATAAAATGATGTCAAGCTGGAGAGGGTACAGAGAAGATTTACAAGAAGGTTGCCAGGACTAGAGGGTCTGAGCTGTAGGGAGAGGTTGAGTAGGCTGGGACTCAATTCATTGGAGTGCAGGAGGATTAGGGGTGATCTTAGAGAGGAGTATAAAATCATGGGAGGAATAGATCGGGTAGATGCACAGAGTCTCTTGCCCAGAGTAGGTGAATCGAGGACCAGAGGACATAGGTCTAAGGTGAAGGGAATGAGAATTAATAGGAATCTGAGGGGAAAACTTTTTACACAAAGGTAGTAGATGTATAGAACAATCTGCCAAAGGAGGTAACTGAGGCTGAGACTATCCCAACATTTAAGAAGAGGTAAGTATATGGATAGGACAGGTTTGGAGGGATATGCGTCCAACGCAGGCTGGTGGGACTAATGTAGCTGGGACATGGTAGCTGGTGTGGGGCAGTTATACCAAATGGCCTGTTTCCATGCTGTATCACTCTATGACTCTATGACTCTGTAAATTGCTCGTTTCTAAGCTTCCGCCCAGTCTAGTTTCAGTAAAAACACTAAATCAAGAACTTGAACAGCTAATCATTATTTTAACAAAAAAGCAATTACACTTCAACTACTGTACCTATCCCACCGTGGGTTCGATCCTCGTATCTGCCTGATCAAGCCCTCTAGGCCTCGCTCAAAGAGAGACACTCCAGAAAGTCATGCAGTCCCAAGCGCTCTCCCGGAAGATCGATGCTGGACCTCGTGGTAGCTGACTTTTAGATGTCCCGGGACCTTGAGGGGCCAAACCACATGGAGGTGGCCTCTTAATAATCCAATTACAGATATTGATTAACCCCATACATAACAGACATTTCCCTAACCCAATAAGCTCTATACATTGTATTCAAACCGGACTTCTCAAGGAAGCCAACTTAGAAACATTTATCCAGATCAGCAAGAAACCCAGACAAGGCTCAATACCTCATCCAATCAACACTCAGCAACGTAGTACTCTGCAACATTATTTACAATTATTTTCAAGGTATGTCTGGTTTGCAGCCATCCATCCATTCTATGCATTTTGCACCTAACTGACAGGGTCTGTAAATGTCCTTATTCTATTCTTTCAAATTGTATCTAGGCTCTAGACACACTAGCACCACTCCGCAGCTGGTCCCAGCTCAGCAGAGAGCAATTCCAAATTGACCAAATCTCCCAGCAGCCCTGAAGCTTTTACCTCTAATAAAGTCCTAGCCTCTCCAATTTGGCCAGGATTAACATTCCTTCCTTTTTATCATATATGATAACCCATCATTTATGATAACCAAATAGTTCAATAACCAGCTATCCAGATATGCATACAGTGGCTTGCAAAAGTTTTCATACCCCTTGAACTTTTCCACATTTTTGTCACGTTACAACCACAAACGTAAATGTATTTTATTGGGATTTTATGTGATAGACCAACACAAAGTGGCACATAATTGTGAAGTGGAAGGAAAATGATACATGCTTTTCAAATTTTTTTACAAATAAAAAACTGAAAAGTGTGGCGTGCAAAAGTATTCAGCCCCCTTTACTCTGATACCCCTAAATAAAATCCAGTGCAACCAATTGCCTTCAGAAGTCACCTAATTAGTAAATAGAGTCCACTTGTGTGTAATCTAATCTCAGTATAAATACAGCTGTTCTGTGAAGGCCTCAGAGGTTTGTTAGAGAACATTAGTGAACAAACAGCATCATGAAGCCCAAGGAACACGCCAGACAGGTCAGGGATACAGTTTTGGAGAAGTTTAAAGCAGAGTTAGGTTATAAAAAAATATCCCAAGCTTTGAATATCTCACGAAGCACTGTTCAATCCATCATCCGAAAATGGAAAGAGTATGGCACAACTGCAAACCTACCAAGACATGGCCGTCCACCTAAACTGACAGGCCGGGCAAGGAGAGCATTGATCAGAGAAGCAGCCAAGAGGCCCATGGTAACTCTGGAGGAACTGCAGAGATCCACAGCTCAGGTGGGAGAATCTGTCCACAGGACAAACTATTAGTCGTGCACTCCACAAATTGGCCTTTATGGAAGAGTGGCAAGAAGAAAGCCATTGTTGAAACAAAGCCATAAGAAGTCCCATTTGCAGTTTGCCACAAGCCATGTGGGGGACACAGCAAACATGTGGAGCAAGATGCTCTGGTCTGATGAGACCAAAATGGAAGTTTTTGGCCTAAATGTAAAACGCTATGTGTGGCGGAAAACTAACACTGCACATCACCCTGAACACACCATCCCCACTGTGAAACATGGTGGTGACAGCATCATGCTGTGGGGATGCTTTTCTTCAGCAGGGACAGGGAAGCTGATCAGAGTTGATGGGAAGACGGATGGAGCCAAATACAGGGCAATCTTGGAAGAAAACCTATTAGAGTCTGCAAAAGACTTGACACTGGGGCGGAGGTTCACCTTCCTTTTTATTTATTTATTTATTTTTAATTTTTTTAATTTTATAATACAACTTAGGAGATAGGTCCGTAGGTACAGAAAACAAAACTATTCGTCTAGTCCTGGGTTCAAGCTTCCGTCGAGCCTCAGCGCTGGCCCATTCTACCCCTTCAAATAATCTATGAACGGGGACCATATTCTAATAAATAATTCAGGTTTGTCAATTAAGAGAAATCTAATTTTTTCCAGATTTAGGGTCTCCGACAGCTCCATAATCCACATTTTAATTGTAGGGGATGCAGGGTTTTTCCAAAATTTTAATATTAGTTTTTTCCCAATTATTATACTATAATCCAGGAAATTTCTTTGGTTTATTGTCAGTTTTAGGTATTGTTCAGATATGCCCAATATTATTAATTTAGGATCGGGATCCAGTTGACTATTAACCACTACGGAAATAATTTTAAAAATATCCACCCAAAATGTTTTAGTTTTATGCAATTTACAAAGGTATGGGTTAAATTAGCCTCTGAATATTGACATTTATCGCAGATAGGAGAGATATTAGGAAAAAATTCTGTTTAATTTTGTTTTAGAATAATACAATCTGTGTAATATTTTTAAATTGTATTAAAGAATGTCTGGCGTTTAACGAACATTGATGTATATATTGTAGGCTTTCATCCCAAATATCTTTCGTTATGGGATGAACTAATTCATTTTCCCATGCTTGTCTATGTGATTCCGTCGACGGATTCTCACTATCTAACAGAATATTGTAAATATAATGATATTAATTTGACTGTGTTGGGATGTTTATTCAAACATTCATCTAGAATCTCTGGCTCTCTAATTCTGTATTCTTGTGAATGTGATTTAACATAATCTTTCAATTGAAAATATCTAAAAAAGGACTTCCGGTGGCGCTATGGAGTAGGCAGACTCGCGCCATTTAGCTCCGGGAAAAACTGTAGAAAAAACGGGGGGAAAAATCGGGACTTACCTGCTCAAACATCGCAACCGACTGACTGCAGCAAGCCTGTGACGTCATCAGGCGCTGCGACAAAAAACCGACGGTATGTTTCCACAACGTACCCCTCCCCCCAAAGGGAAAAAAAAAACGGTAGGACCAGGGAAGTAGGCCCAACCGAAGCCTCAACCTCAATTTTAACAGCATCTCAAGAAGAGATCTCAAGAGAAAGAAAGACAGATGTGGAAGAATTAAGAAGTTTTCTTGCTTCAGAAATTTCAAAAATAATGGCAGAATTTAAAAAAACTCAAAAATGATTTTAAAGATGAATTGAAAACTTTTAAAAAAGAAATTAAAGAAGAAATTAAGAAAGATACTGCTGTTATTGTACAGAAACAATTGGACGCTTGGAAGAAGATCATGGAAGAAAACCTAAATAAAAAGATTGATGAGGTAAATGTCAAAATCAATCTGATGGAATCAGTATTTAATTCGAAGCTGGAGCCCATCTCTCAGGCACTGGAACAACAACAACAATCCATAATCGAATTAGAGGGAATCGCTGAAACATGCTCTGAAACTACAAGCAAGCTCCTCTCCGAGAACAAGCGTTTATCGGACTTATTGCATAAAATAACCGAAAAATGCATTGACTTGGAGGGACGACAGAGACGCCAGAATCTAAGAATTATTGGTGTCCGGGAAGGAAGAGAGGGGAATCAGGACCCTCGTGAATTTGCTGCAGATTTACTGAAGAAAGTTTTAAATCTGGATGAAGCACCTTTACTTGCTCGGGCACATAGAGCACTGAGACGCCGTCCAGGGGCGGACGCCCCTCCAAGACAACTGATAGTGAAGGTGCAATATGACCATGTCTTGGATGACATGATGAAGAAAATTGTTCGCAGCAGAAATCTTGTTTTTGAAGGAGACAAGATCAGCATATTTCGAGACTACCCGGCGGAGGTTGCCAAGAAAAGAGCATTGTTTACAGATACAAGAAGAATTACTCAAGAACATTAATAACCTGAGATATGGACTAATGTACCCTGCAACATTGAGAATCACCTACGACCACAAAGGATACTTCTTTACTAACCATACAGAGGCTTTTAAATTTGCAAAGAAGATTGAGGCCACAGAAAAGATTGAAGCTAGCGAGGACGAGAGCGAAAAAGAGGACAATAAGGAGTAATACTTAACGCTAAATATGTGCGATGATACTGGACTCGGTACCTTATTGAGAAGAAAACTGAACTTTAAATCACTATATTCTAGGATTGTTATGAATTTAGAATGAAAACTGATCATCGCTATATAATATTTTATATTATTGTATTAACTGTTACTAACCATTATTAATCATAATAATTAATCATTATCAATTATAGTTAATTGGATTAACTCAGAAGTAGTTAAAAGGATGAATCATAAGATGATTAAAATAGAAGATGTAGGTTTAATCCTAGACATTGATACTATTTAGACTAATCATGGATCAATACTTTAGTAAAATGAAACTAATATTTTATTAACCTTGAAACTAACAATTATTCCACTACTGAAATATCCATTATTCCCCCCCCCCCCCCGCACAATGTTTTTCTTTATTGTATTTGAATTTTTTCCCTTTAAGGGAAAGAACGGAGCTAAACAACATTTTTTTTTTTCACCAAAAGCTACAGAAGCCATTAGATGCCTAGCCACATTAGGGTGGCTATCACTAACTACACTAACTATAGATGTAGTATTTTTCTATCTTTCACATTTCACTAACACAATAACCACTTACTCTTTCTATTTTGTAGTACGTTATAATCAATATAATTTTTATTTAGAATGGAATTATAATTGTTATTCAAGGAGATATGACCGAGAAGAAAACCTGACAGTTCTGAAATGCATCTATCTGAGATCCAGGTGTAAGGTATGGTTTAACATGCTGAATCATCTACTCCATTATAGACCACCCTAATCATGATGCAAGACGCAAAAGTGAACACTGGGGGTGAAGGAATTACATTTTGCAGTTGGAATGTTAAGGAATAAATGAACCCATTAAGAGAGGCAAAGTATTAACTCACCTAAAATCGCTCAAAACAGACATAATTTTTCTCCAAGAGACTCATCTTAAAAAGGAAGCGCAATACAGATTGAAAACAAAATGGATTGCCCAAACGTATCATTCCTCATTCACACATAAATCTAGAGGAGTTGCAATTCTAATTCGTAAAGGTATACCTTTTAACATATATCAACTACAGAAGATACTGATGGTAGATATATCATAGTAGTAGGTGAATTATATTCAAAAAAAAGTGACTCTCATTAATATATATGGGCCTAATTTGATAGTCCGCGGTTTTTCAAGAGAATATTGAATATTATTCCGGAAAACACCACAAAAAATTTAATAATTGGTAGAGATTTAAATTGTACACTGGATCCATATTTAGATAGATCAAACAACACAGAGAATGTCAAAATCTTTGTCAAGTGAATTTTTAAACTCATATATAAATAATACCAATATTAAGGATGTCTGGAGAATTGAAAACCCATCCGGAAGAGAATATTCATTTTATTCATCTATGCATAAAACTTATTCAAGGATAGATTATTTCTTAGTAGACGCTAAACTAATTCCATATACTTATAAATCACAATATCAATAATATTATAATTTCGGATCACGCCCATTAACGTTTATGATTAAGCTAAATGGAATGGACAAGAAACAGACACAATGGAGACTTAATCCTCAAATTTTAAAAAGAACTGGTATGTTGTGAATATCTTGTAAAACAGATTAATATGTTCTTCGAGATTAATGACCACCCTGAAATCTCTGCTTCCCTTCTCTGGGAAACATTCAAAGCATTTACACGTGGGGTATTAATCTCCTCTCAAGCATTTCTTAACAAAGAGAATAGAGCTAAACAACAGACATTGGAATTGGAAATAAGACAATTAGACATAGAAAACGCAAGAACACCTTCATTGGTAAAACATAATAAAATAGCTGCATTGAAATATAAATTAAATAAAATTATACTCCGACCAAATAATAAAACTTTATCAACGTACAAAACAATTAAATTTTGAATTTGGTGATAAACCACACAAACTATTGGCACGCCAACTTCGAAAACTGGATGGAGAAAAAATGATTCATAAGATTAGATCAGAAAAGGGAAAAAACACTAACACTCCCCAAAGATATTAACGACAGATTTTTACAATATTATCAAGATCTTTATTCAACTAAAGTGACACAAACAATCAACAGGAATGGAAGCATTTTTAACAGAAATGCAACCTTAAGGCTTAGATCTGCAAGAACAGGAATTATTAGGAGCTGAAATAACGACCAAAGATATTTGAAGAGTCAATCAGATCTTTAAAAAATGGAAAGGCCGCCGGCCCTGATGGCCTAAGCTCTGAATTCTATAAAAAAAATTTATGATCTGATTTCTCCACGTTTACAAACACTGTATAAACATGTTTATACTCAACAGCATCTCCCGGAAACCTTAAATGAATCTACAATAATACTGATACCTAAAATTGATAAGGATCTAGAAGACCCGGGCCTCATATAGAGCAATAGCTCTATTAAATACTGATCAGAAAATATTAACTAAAATCCTTTCTAATAGATTGAGTTTAGTATTAACAAATTAATACATCCTGATCAAACAGGTTTTATCCCTAAATGTTACTCATTTTATAACCTTAGACGACTGTTTTAATATTATATATTCAAACAGAATTGCTAATGAAGATCTAGCAATTATATCGCTAGATGCTGAAAAGCCTTTGATCAAGTAGAATGGCCATATTTATTTTCAGTGATGGAAACATTTCAATTGGGAGAGAAGTTTTGTGCATGGGTTAAATTGTTATATTCTAATCCAACCGCTAGAATACTAACAAATCAAATGTTATCAACTAAATTTAATCTTTCTGAGGTTGTAGACAAGGATGTTCGTTATCTCCATTATTATTTGCTTTAGCAATTGAACCACTTGCAGAAAATGGTCAATCTAATCCAGAAATACATGGGTACAATACTAAAGGTACAACGAAATAAAATTTCTCTATATGCAGATGATGTACTAAATATATTACAAAGCCGGAAATTAGCATTCCAAATTTATTAAATTTAATAACTCAATTCGGTCACTTCTCAGGATATAGAATTAATTGGAATAAAAGCGAAATCATGTCAATAACGGATCATAATATACATATACTACAACAATCACCTTTTAAAATAGTTGACGAAAAATTTAAATATTAAGGTATTTATATAACTAAGGAGTATAGCTCTCTATTTAAATCATAACTTTCCACCTTTAATGAATAAACTAAATAAGAATATTCAATACTGGAAAACACTTCCTATCTCAATTGTTTGGTAGAATTAATGCTATAAAAATGATTTTTTTACCGCAATTATTGTATCTATTTCAATCCATCCCGATATATATTCCAAAATCTTTTTTTAAAAAAGGTAGACCTCCACTGTTACAAGTTTCATCTGGGACTACAAGAATCATAGAATAAATAAAAACATTTATGTAAATCAAAGATTAATGGAGGTTTAGCTCTACCAAACTTTTTGTTCTATTTCTGGGCAGTTTATATTAAAAACATGAATTTTTGGTTGGAAGAAACGGATCAACAACCAGAATGGTTAAGGATGGAAAAGGAGGACTGTCTACCTTTTGAAATCGGTTCTATTATAACTTGCACCTACAAAATTGCAACAAAAAAATCTTATGGGGAAAACCCTATAATATTAGTGGTATACGAATCTGGAAACAACTTTCTAAAAAGGCTCTAAAACTTGATAATATATTAATCTATCTTCCTATTGTAAATAATCCTTATTCAAACTTCCATACTAGATAAAGGCTTTACAACAGTGGAAAAAACTATGGAATCAAAAGGGTGGAACACCTTTACAAAAAATGGCAACTATCTCTCATTTTCAAGAACTGCAACAGATTTATGGGTTACATTCAAATAATTTTTTTTCGATACTTACAACTTAGAGATTATGTTTAGGTCAAATACACAAGATTTTAGGAATAGGGAACCAGAAATCTTAGATGAAAAAAAAATGTCTGAATAAGCATCCTAAAACAGAAAAATTAATAACTTACATTTACAACACCCTTATTAGACAGTGAGATACCATCAACGGAAACATATAGACACACATGGGAAAATGAATAAAATCAATCCATAAACGAAAGATTTATGGGATAAAAGTTTACAATACATACATCATTGCTCTCGCTAAATTCAGACAATGCTCTAATACAATTTAAAGTTTTACATCTGACATTACTCATCAAAGTTAAATTAAATAGAATTCTTCCCACAAAAATCGTCTACCTGCGATAAATGTCAACATCTAGAGGCTACTTAACACATACTTTTGCAAATTGTATAAAAATAAGAATTTCTGGACTGAGATCTTTAAATAAACTTCACTTCTGAAGTTATTAATACTAAAACGGATCGGACACAAATTAATAATACTTGATACGTCACAGAACAAAGTTTAACTCTTACAACAAGCCAAAAAAAAAAAAAAAAAAACAGAAATTTCTAGACTAAGTCAGTATAATAATTGGGAAGAAATTAATATTAAAATTTGGAAAGGTCCTATATCCCCCACAATTAAAATGTGGATTATGGAAATGTCGGAGACCTACACCTGGAAAGACCTCTCAGATTTGCCTTAATGGACAAACAAGACGTTTTTGTTAGAACATGGTCTTTCTTTTTGATTAACTTAAAAGGGTAGATTGGTTCGGCAGGAAACCCAACTGAAACTTGGATTTAGGAATAGATGAAAAGTTATATCTTATATTCTTTGATCTTATCTCCTACGATGTATTAAATCTAAATTATTCCTTTCTTTATGATTTTCTTCTTTGATGTAGATTATTATTCTATTTTTTTCTTACTGTTCTCTATTAAAAAAAAAACTATTTAGTGTCAATTATTACTGATATAGAGTCAATATTATCACTGATAATATTAACAATGTATGCTTGTTGAGCATGAAATATTGCTATCCATTATATATGTATGCTAATCCCACTGTCTAAATACTCCTATAAAAAATTATATTTATAAAAAAAAAGAAAATATCTAAAAAAATTATTTGAATGTAATCCATAATTCTGTTTTGTACCTCCAGAAACGAGAGGAACCAATACCATTTCTATAAAGAGTCCCATCTTTTTAATTCCATAGTTTTTCCATTGTGTGAAGCCTTTATCAATACCGAAGGCAATTAAATGAAGGGTTATTTGCAATAGGGAGCGAAAGTGATAAATTATCACTTTTAATGTTTTTTTTTATTTGTTTCCAAATTCGAATACCACTATGTATTATTGGATTTTCACTATAGATCTTTTTGTTCAATTTTGTAGGGGATTAGGAGAATCGGACTCTAATTTCAAATGGCAGACAGTCCTCCTTTTCCATCTTTAACCAGTCTGGTTGTTGATCCATATCTTCCAACCAGAAATTTAAGTTTTTGACATTGACTGCCCAGAAATAAAATAAGAAATTTGGTAAGACTAATCCTCCATTCGTCTTAGATTTACATAAGTGTTTTTTACTTATACTGTGATTCTTATAATTTCAAATAAAACTTGTTACAATAGAGTCATTTTTTTAAAGACATTTTTAGGTAGGTATATTGAAATTGATTGGAAGAGGTATAAAGATTGAGGAAGGGAAAATCATTTTATTGCATTAATTTTTACCGAGCATTGAAATAGGAAGCTTCCCCCGCGTTTTCCAATATTGAATATTCTTATGCAATTTATTAAGTAAAGGCACGAAATTTGATTTAAAAAAGAAGTATATTTCTGGTCACATAGATTCCATAAGTATTTAAATTTTTTCATTCACTATTTTAAAAGATGATTGTTGCAATAAGTATCGCGCCACCATTAGGTTCCAATTATAGCATAATCTCACTCTTCTTCACCAGTTAATTCTATATCCCAAAAATAAACCAAATTGAGTTATAAGATTTAACAGATTAGGGATACTAATTTCTGGATTTGTATATATAGTATACATACATTACTTCTATATAGTAATACATCATCTGCATATAGAGAAATTTTATTAACTGTATTTTTAGTTATTATACCCATATATTTCTGATGAGCTCGAATTTCTTCTGCTAGTGGTTCTATAACAAGAGCAAATAGTAACGGTGATAACGGACATCCTTGTCTACAACCTTTAGATAATCAATTTTTTTTTTGATAACATTTGATTTGTCATTATTCTGGCTGTTGGATTGGTATATAAAAGCTTAACCCATGTACAAAACTTCTCACCTAATTGAAATTTTTCCATCACCGAAAATAAATAGGGCTATTCAATTTGATCGAATGCTTTCTCAGCGTCTAGCGAGATGACTGCTAAGTCTTCATTAGCTATTCGATTTGAGTATATAATGTTGAATAATCGTATCAAATTATAATATGAATAACGTTTTGGAATAAAGCCAGTTTGATCGGGGTGTATTAATTTATAAATCACTAAGCTTAATCTGTGTGCTAAAATTTTGGTTAAAATTTTCTGATCGATGTTTAATAGAGCAATTGCTCTATATGAACCTGGATCTTCGAGGTCCTTATCCGTGTTTGGAATAAGTATTATAGTAGATTCATTTAAGGTTTCTGGGAGTTTCTGTTGCATGAATGCTTGCATATATAATGTCTGTAGGTTCACCTTCCAGCAGGACAACGACCCTAAACATACAGCCAGAGCTACAATGGAATGGTTTAGATCAAAGCATATTCATGTGTTAGAATGGCCCAGTCAAAGTACAGACCTAAATCCAATTGAGAATCTCTGGCAAGACTTGAAAATTGCTGTTCACAGATGCTCTCCATCCAATCTGACTGAGCTTGAGCTATTTTGCAAAGAAGAATGGGCAAAAATTTCAGTCTCTAGATATGCACAGCTGGTAGAGACCTTCCCCCAAAGACTTGCAGCTGTAATTGCAGCGAAAGGTGGTTCTACAAAGTATTGACTCAGGGGGGCTGAATACTTTTACACGCCAAACTTTTCAGTTTTTTGTTTGTAATAACATTTGGAAACCATGTATCATTTTCCTTCCACTTCACAATTATGCACCACTTTGTGTTGGTCTATCACATAAAATCCCAATAATGGATGGTTAGTATTAACTTTCCAAGGGGAACACATTTTCAGTCATCATTTTATATTACCACCTTACTTTTCCAGGATATGTCTTAATTCCTGATATCCGCTATGGTCTGTCCCTTCCTTGATAGTAACTAAATAGTCCAGCCCCATCTTCGACTATCCTCCTATGGGTGAGACACGAGAAGAATGCCAAATTAACAGTCAATTCTCTAACAATTTTAAGACTGTATCCCATAAGCCCTCTTTAAATTAATTTACTTATAACTAAATTTTGGAACAAAGTGAGTATTTTGCCCCGAACCACAAAGAAATTCCTTTTCATTCCGATCCAATTCCAAAGAGGAGCTATCCCAATAGTCATTACGAGTTGTCAGTGTTGATTTTTTTAAAGATGTTTAGAATGTCCTTTAAGGGGCTGTCCTACTTGGGCGACCTAATTGGCAAGTTTAGAGTAGTTTGAAATAATGACATGTTGAAGACCTCCTTCGACTATGTAGAAGACCTCCTTTGACTATGTTGAAGACCAGCTTTGACTAGCTACGACTAGCTACGACTAATTTTGAGAAAATTGGACACTGAATAGTGGAGAGTGAAGACAACCTCCTTCGATGAGTCGTGAGTAAACTTGCCAGAACTCGCAGATTAGGTCGCCCAAGTGGGACAGGCCCTTTACTCTCCTTCCTTTTCTTTCTGCAATAGCTAGGTGATGTTAAAGTTTGGCACTAGGGTAGGTCTTCTTCTTTTCTGATGGTTGTTTCAATTACAAGGGAGTAGGGATACTGAGGAGCAGCTTGCTCTGTCTGCTGGCCTTCCCAACTATCTTAAAGGGGCAGGACAGTATCAGTTCATCCTGCTGGTCACCTGTTTCTGGGGAGCTACATTACCTTTTGCTGTCTTCTTCCCATTCTTAAGGGGTCTGTGCATTCTTATACCTCACTCCCTGGATAGTGTCTCGTCGATATAATGTCCTGCAGGCACACACTCAGTAACACATTAATATAATATCTTCTTTCCCCACTCCCGTTCCGCCTGCACAGTAAGTTTGTTTCTTTTCTCCCTAGTGCCATTTCCATTCCTTCTCAAGCTAGCTACTATGTTCCTTTTCTTACTTTCTTTATCACCCCTTGGTTTTTCTTCAATCCTGCTATGTTCTGCCTTCTCCCGGGACACTCCTTGCTCCAGTGACCTAATTGAGTGTAGTTGAAACAAACTCCTTGATTTGCAATCTACTTTGCTCTAAGGGTTTTTCTGTGGTAGTCATAAGATGGTTTATATTTTTCTTCTATGAGATTTTCGGTTTTTACTACAATAGTACATCCAATTCATTCATTCTGGTAAATTACTTGAGAGGAGTCTAGAATAGGGGTCATGTCTCCATGCCCACAATTCCAGGGTGGGTTGGTGAGTCAGGACTGAGAAAATGGGTTAGCTTGAGTGAACAGTGTGTGACTTCTCAGTTCCTGACATTCGGGCCATCTCTCTCTGGTTTCTTGGGACCCAGTAGTCTTTCGAATTAAAGGACCTCGCATATTTCCTTAGGTTTCGGCTGTATCTATATTCTCTAGGATCTCTAAATTCTTCGTAATCCTGGAAATCTCTTCTTTGACCCCTTCCTTTCATTTGCTCCTTTGTTGGACAGGCCCGACTCCAATGTCCCATTCCCTTACAAGTATAGCAGTGATTAGGCAACATGGTTGGTCTTATTCTACCCCTGGGGTCCATTGGAATGGGGTCTAGATTGGGAGCGTAGTGGTGATAATAATCTGAATAATCTGGGACCCTAATTTTTCGCAATTCGTAATTTGCTGGTACACTGGGAATCCATGGTTCAGAGTTAGATTTTGGTAACTCTTCCTTGGCTATGCGTTCACTTTTTCTCCTAGTTACAGGATAATTTTCTTGGTTCCTATTTTTCTTCCAATAATATCTCACAGCTCTGGCTATTTGACTGGCTCAGTTCTCAGACCAGTTCCTATTATCAGTTTTAATTAAATCTGCTACTTTAGTGGGGAGACTTCAACAAGATAGCACAATATTGAGGGGAACTTGCTCCATTCTGAAACCCTAAATCACCTGATTGATCCATATATCATTTTGAAAAACGGTCTAGAAATTCATCTGCTCCTTCACCCTTCTCTGGTTTTATTTCCAGAACTCGACTTAAATCGCCTGGTTTCTGAAACATTTTTTCAAGGGCCGTTAAAACAGCCTCTTCTCTTGCACTGTCATCCATTACTGCCTTTGCCAATGTTTCATAATTCGGGTGTCCTAGGGCTACTAGAAATTTAGTATTCTCAGCTGGAGTAATTATCTGTTGTATGGTCTCCCACAAACCCGTGAATCTGCAATAAAAAAACGCATTGTGGTTCGTAAAGAATCTATAAAGGCAGCAGGTGACTTCTTCCTATCAGGGATTCTGTTTAGTACTGCCATAATTTCATGGGGCTTCCATGGCATATGGGCGTCTGTGGCACGGGGCTTATTCATATTCTCTGCGCTGGCCGAATCCGCTATACCTATTCCTTCCCTTACCGGTAACTGCCTATGGGACACCTGTTCAATTTGTAAGCTTTCGATTACGTCAAAATCTATCTCGGTATCTAAAATCACTTTCTCACCCTCAGATAAATCTTCCTGTTCGCTAGGGGTTTCCTGATACTGCCCAAATAAATCATTCCTTTCTACTTGAGTAATCTGTCTAGGCTGTGGCTCACAAAAATACTCTGGCGGTTGCACTATATCTAACATACCTTTCTTTTCTTTAAACACCGGAGCTAAACTTTTCGTTCTACTCCAGATGCCATAAGCCACTGGACGATCTATCAATGACGGCATGGATAGGATCGAAGGATCTGGTACCTCTGTATCTGCTGTTGGTAGAACCTGTTCAGATGTAGAATCTGCAGGAGTATTATAGATTCTGCAGACCTAAAATATTTATTACGGACACAAGTCATACACCGTGCTAGTGAAGCCTGAGAAACACAAGAGGAACATGGTGGGAGCTGCGAACTTCCACTGGTGTTAAGATTTGTCCACTCTTCTAAATACTCATCTCCTTCCCCCTCAAAATCAGCACTAACCATTGGATTCCTAATCTTTAATTTTACACAGACTAATTTTATTCCAGGGAATCCACTTTTCCCTTCATCTCCACTCCTGTCCTTCCCACTGCCTGGAGGTCGATCTACTTTACCTTCTTTTAGTTCTAATCCAAGTTTAGCGATCGCTTTTTCCCAATTAACCATTCTCTTAACTTCCTTATTCGCCTTCCATTCCTCGAAATATTTTTGCTATAACCCTACTCATTCTTATGCGCCTTTGTTATTACTATGCTGCCAATTTATCCATTCTATGTATTTTATCCCTCTTACTGTTCTAATTCCCCCCCGGCGGCCATAGCTTATTTCCTAATTTCTTATTTAACGCTTAAAACAGAATTCTTAAATCCTTCCTTTTGACCTCTAAATTTACCAAGCTCGCTCCTAGACAATGGCTAATGGTTCAAAGCGATCTCAGCCTTGCAACTCGTTACTCCTTTGCTCCACCGATCCTACTCACTTATTCAAATTCTTCTTCTATCTTCCACAAGTCCACACCCTTCTCAATCCTCTGTCACTCAAGAATCAGAGTACTCCAGGGAACAATCAAGCACATGCAAACACAATCAAGCACACTCACACTCATTTAATCCTCAATCAAAACATCCAAAAATGATCTTCAGACACATAAGTAACACAGTCCACAAGCAGGATAACACGCTACCTATCACTATCAGGCACAACCACACTCCTAAATAAACCACAAACATTTGTTTATCATAAATCATGCACTATAAGAAATCCTCCTCGTGGCATGATCGGGATGACTCTTCCCCGACACAGCGATCGAAGGAGTACAACCCCTGATTGAACCGCTCCGATTCAGATTCTTACATCACCATGCTGCTCTAAAGTAATTACAAATATTTAACTCAAACACACTCTTACTTCAAGTTTCTAAATCCGTAAACACTCACACAAGCAGCAACACAAATAACGGTCCGTGGACTTAACACGATCTTAACTTTCTAAATCTTAATTTACATACACAGAATATTTACAAAATCTGGATGTGATGACAATACGAAAAGCTAGATTTTACTATTTACAAAATGATTTAAAGCACTAGCGGACAGTTCACAAACACACGATCTCGATACTGCGTCACGCTGTTATCACACAGTGAACCTCTGGCTCTGATACCGAAGATTTTCCCCTTCCTAGTTTACTCTTTGCTGAGGGGTACTACTCCTTAAATGACCACTTTTCCTCCCAAATATTACTATCCCTCTGCTAAGACTGGACTTCTATCG
Source organism: Okamejei kenojei (assembly GCA_035221665.1). NCBI lineage: Eukaryota > Metazoa > Chordata > Chondrichthyes > Rajiformes > Rajidae > Okamejei > Okamejei kenojei. The sequence goes on from CM069134.1 coordinate 9,190,088, forward strand.
CAAAGTTCATCGCATAGTTGTGTTTGGGGGTCTTTTGAGATCCCGGACGAGCCCCCAATGTAAATTGCTCATTTCTAATCTTCCCCCCAGTATAGTTTCAGTAAAAACACGGAATCAAACACTTGAATAACTAATATTTGATTTTAACAAAATCAAATACTGTACCTATCCCATCGCGGGTTCGATCCTCGTATCTGCCTGATCAAGCCCTCTAGGCCTCGCTCAAACACAGACCCTCCAGAAAGTCATGCAGTCTCAAGCGGATTGATGCTGGACCTCGTGGTAGCGGACTTTTATATGTCCTGGGACCTCGAGGGGCCGAACCACATGGGGGTGGTCTCTTAATAATCCTATTACAGATATACTATTAACCCCATACATAACAAACATTTCCCTAACCCAATAATACAGCAGCTCTATACATTGTATTCAAACTGGACTTCTCAAGGAAGCCAACTTAGAAACATTTACCTTGATCTGCAAGAAACCCTGACAAGGCTCCATACCTCATCCAATCAACACTCGGCAAAGTGGAACCTTACATTAGTTATAATTATTTTAAAGGTATGTCTGCTTTGCAGTCATCCAATCCATTCTATGCATTTTGCACCTAATTGACAGGGTCTGCATATGTTCTTATTCTTTTCCTGCAAATTGTATCTAGGCTCTAGACACATTGGCAACACTATGCAGCTTGTCCCAGTTCTGCAGAGAGCAATTCCAACTTGACCAAATCGCCAAATTGACCAAAAGTCCTAGCCTCACCAATTTGCCAGGATTAACAACTCCATAACAGAAAATGATGGAAATATTCAGCAAGTCAATGCAAAGTTAGTTGTGGGAGAAACAGAATTTAACAGTTCAGGTCAATGATCTTTTATCAGATGTCTGTTAATATCTATACTTCTTATTACTCAAGAGATGCTAACTTTCATTAAAAATATTCCAAAACAACATTCAGATTTTTAGTCCCAGTTTTATTTTGCTCATAATATCTTTTTGCTCTCTTTCTATGTCAGGCTTAAAAGCATTTTGATTTCTCTTGGTTATGAGCCTGTCCCACTTAGGCAACATTTTAGGCGACTGCAGGAGACTATGTGGTCACCACATGGTCGCCACATGTTCGCGGGTGGTTGCCGGGGAGTCGCCTTCATGGTCGTGAGGAGTTCCCGCATTCTGGGAACTCGTCGCGGCCTCATTATGGTCGCCGCAAATTTTTCAACATGTTGAAAAATTAGCAGCGACCAGAATGATGCCGCCATGGAGAGTACCGAGAGTTCTCGTGTCTTAGGTGCAGTGATAGTGTGTAGCCAGGAGGTCGAAGGTTGTCGTAGGTTCTCGTAGGTTGTAGCCAGTGCTGACCGGTGAATTTCATTGGCTCATTGGGGAACAAAACGTAAGCAGTAGTTTTCAGAACAAAGAATAATTGACTGGTAATGTTAAATGTCCACCGAGCTTCACAGCTGTGTATTTCCTACTTCTTAAAATTTTCTCCACTCCTCCTTCCCCCTTTACCCCCTCTTTTAAAGGACATCCCATACACTGTGCTTTATTATGGAGCCAACCTTCCTGTTCATCGCGGTATGTGTCTGTATCACATTGGCTTTGCCCCATGTGAATTTCACTCAGACAGCGCTCCCCCCCATTTGCCCTGTCCCTCCGCCTGCATAACGGGCTGGTGAAGGAAGTGATGTGTGTGTGAGTGTGTGTGTGTGTGTTCCACTCTGACAGTCGCCGTTCCAGTCGCCGGTCTTTCAGGCAACTGAAAAATCACCTAAGTGAGACAGGCCCATTAGGATGTGAAGTCAACTGCAGAAGGACTGGAAACAAAAAATAAATTGGAATGGAAGAGCTTCATGTCAAGTCAGGTTAAGAAAGATGTAAGGCGAGTGATTGAACGAAGAGCAAGAAATAAAAGAAACAAAATGTACAGTAGGTTTTTTTTGGTTTTTACATTTATTTTAACATATTAAAAAAAAGGCACTTTTAAAGTCTGCCACATCAATTAATACCTGAAGGAAAGAACTCCTCACATGTACTCTTAACTTTCATTTAGTGTGTTACGTGCAGTTCTGGTCACCAATTACAGGAAGGCTTTGGAAAGGCAGCAGAGGAGGTTTACCAGATTGATGCTTGGATTAGGAGGTATTAGATACAGGCAGAGATTGGACAGCCTTGGATTCTGTTCCCTGGAATGCCAGAGATTGTGAAGAGACCTGATCGAAGTATTTAAAATCAGGAGTCATAAATAGGCTAGACAGTCAGAACCTATTGCCCAGAATGGAAATATCAATACTAGAGCCCATAGATTTAAGGTGACTGAGGGAAAGTTCAAATGAAATGTGTGGGGCAAGTTTTTACACAGTGGATGGTGTGTGCCTAGAACATGCTGCCAGTGAAGGTGGAGGCAGACAGGTTGTGATGTGGAAGAGGCTTTTGGATAGGCACGTGGAGGGAATGGAGGAATATGGAGGGAATGGAGGAATATGGATTATGTGCAGGCAGATAAGGGTTTGTCTTGGCATCATGTCCAACACACACATTGTGGGCTGAAGGGTCTGTTCCTGAGCTGCTCTGTTCTATGCTTTATATGGAATGGGGTTTTTTTTTTTTTTAAGGTTTGCATATGAGTTTGACCTACAATAATTATTCCATCCCTCCCAGTTGAAAAAAAATACCCAGCATTTAAAATGGCCAAGCTTTGGCGTCTATGATGATTTTTTGGTTACCTATTTGCAAATTGCAGCAAAAGCCTGCTCTTAAATGCAAAATCTGGTGAGAAAGTGTCGCCAGGTTGGAAGAAAGCAGATATGACACCTGAAATATTGATTGTAAACCTAATAATGCTAAGCCATGCTGCAATGCTGAATAATTTGTTAAATTCAACTCAACCATGATATTGTGATGCATTTTAATTACTCTTGTTTGTGCCAGGTTTATGGTCTTCTGGATTGCATTATGCCTAATCATTGCACTTCACTCATTAATTCCTCATCTTCTGATGGTGCTGATTGTGCTATCATTATAAAATCGGATGATGCTAATTAATGCCGGTCATGTACTGTATCAAGGCAATGAACTTTCATCAGATGTCCACAGATGCTCTTGCTCATCTTTAATGACTCTGGCAAGCAGGAGTTAAGTCACATTTCACAGAGGATTGTACTGGCTGTCATGCTGTGATTGATGTGGTTTGGTGATTTTCAATATTGTGTGGAGCAGTTCCAATGTCATGCGAGGTTTGGGTGTCTTATCAAATCCCATAGCAAAACTGTAGCAAGGCCGATTCCAACCTCGTTAAACATTATCTATTAACAGACTGGGAATGATCCACATCCTATTCAATATGAGAGTTGAAAATTTGCAAAAATGAAATTTTTTGCACATTTCCTATATTTTCTCTTAGCATTGGAGCCTTTTGCTATTTAATATGCAATACTGCCTACAATGCACTGACATTTTTGATGTGCTGTGTAATTTATTTTGACAGCAGCACTGAGAAGCGAAGGTTGTCAACAAAACCCGCTTGAAAATACCAAAGGTGGAACCAGGAATTGCAGGAATGTTCCCCTTGCTCTTACACAGAAGATATAGTAGCAAACCCTAGTATAACCGCTTCTCTCCATGATCAATTCCCACTTTCCTCCTACATCAATGAAAGATTGTAACCTTCACCTCCCCCAGGTTTTGCCCCCTCACATTCTACTGGTTATTTTACCTCCCCCGCAGCTTCAGGATCACCCACTTCTCATTGAATTCTTCTTGTTCTCATGATCTCTCAGCCAGCCTCTCTCTATCGATCCCATTCCATTCCAGAATTTCAGTGCTACTCCTGCATTACCTGCGTGGTAAGATCCCTGTTTTCATCATTCCCCCTGCCAACCCCTTAAAATGTTAGCCCTAAAACTTCCCTCTGACTCCCTCAGAATCTCCTCATCAGTTCCCCCCTCTTTCTTAGTCCTCTTCAATCTTGTCCACTTTCAACAATGCTCTCCCGACTGCTCTACACTTCTCCCAGTTGCACCTTTTCTTCCATGGGCATTGGCTTCAACAATTAGCAAGCTCTCACCCCCCCCCCCCCACCCCCACCACCTGGTGAGCCCTTTCATGTTTTTCCCATAAGCAATGCCCCGGAACAAAGCAACACAATACCCGCTCCTTTATAACCTATTTGACTGAGCTTGACCAATTGTACTTATCTCTTCTTGGATGTTTCTCAGAAATACATTGAGAAAATAATTGTTTCATACAATAATGAGCTGTGAAATGCTGCAGTACTGCAGTAATTTTGGTTTACTGATGAAAATTCGTAATATTTAAAGAGTTAGCATATGTGATTAATCCTTGGCAATTACTAAATGTAGTTTATTTTTTATTATTTGAATTACTTTATTATAAGGTGAGAAAAAAGTATAATTAATGCCAGTGCATATTGTTAATACGTGCTAATGTTCAAGAATGTACGACTTGGGCCAATTTTATTTAAATTGGCTTATAGAAATGGGGGAAAGATGTTCAAATTTCTGTTGTTGTTTTATTCTGCAATACTATTCTAGCTGATTCATCATATTACAAAAGGGAAAGCTTTTGTTATCAAAACCAAGTACTTTTTTTTGATAGTCCAGTTTGAGGTACTTGAAAGCTGAGACATATTAATAAAAGGTACATGTTAATATTACATAATAGTTTATAAATGTATAGTAACTGTAAGCCAACTTACATGTTCTGGAAATTCACCAGACCCCTGACAAAATAGTTCAATTCATAACAGCCACAAGAAAGTAAACTCGTTTATTTAAATTAAACCGGCATGGAAATGCATGCAGTACAAGAGTAATGAGGACAGGTATATTACAATACGATTAGATACGATAGAAGTTTTATTTTATCCAGGAGGGAAATCCGCTGCCATCCGTCATTAAAACACAACAAGCTTCTGTAGGACCATGTTTTTGGACATTGGTCCCTCTCTCAACAGCTACTGGGGAAACATTTTTGAGGTATTCTCCCAATATCTGCAGACAGACTATAAATCTGACTTGCACACAGCTATCTTTGGAATACCACCCACAAAACTGTAAGTGTACAAATTTACAAGCAAATTGCTTTGGCATTTGAATCATGCTTGCTCGCGGCTTATTCTTTTCAAAACTGGAAGTCCACAATAAGCTCCATCTTTTTAGCAGTGGTTTAAAGGAGGTGCTCTCCTTTTTACCTTGGTAAAAGATCCGGTATAAAATGGTGCAAGGCCCGCAGATGGAAAACTTTGCTCAGGTCATGGATCCTTTTATAGATTTTATTAAACGATTCCTTTAACTGAGAATATTTGTCTACAACAGTTCAGTTATTTATATTTGTTATGTTGCTGTTGTAACATGAAATTTAAGCAGAAAGACTGTTAATTGATTTATTTAGGTATTTTTTTTACTTTCACTTTCCCTTCTTGGAGCCTTGGGGAAGGGGTTTATATACATGTGTACCTGTTTGTACTGTTTGTTGTGTTTTGTGTAAATTTGTCTTTATAACTTGAAAACAAAAAATAAGTTATATACATAACATAAAAAATTAAATTTAAAAAACAACAAGATACATGAAACATGAAATTAAAGGTGACGAGTGGAAAGTCCAAGATAGGGGGATGTGCATAGATGGGGAGGTGAGGGGTCGGGGGGGGGGGGTGGAGAGTCAGTTACCCATGACAGAAGGGTTAGGAGTTGTAGTTTGATGGCCTTGAGGAAAAAGATTCTCCTGTGGTGTTCTGTGTTGATCTTGATGGAGACCAGTCTGTTGCTAAAAGCTCCTCAAGTTTTCACAGTGAAGGGGTCCCAAACTTCCCAGCATTACATGCAACATTTCCAAGCAGATTATTAAGATTTGGTTTAATCTCATAAGAGTTCATTTTCATTTGGTTCGCTGAACTTTGAAAAAAGTCATTTTCTCAGGGCACTTTTGGGTTTGATTGTCATGGTCTGATTTTAGTGACACGAGTAAATTGGGTGTTTGCTAAAACAACTGGACGGTATTGAAGGTTTCTCTTGACTTATTTCGTGACGATATGGTAAATAGTTGGCGAGGTAGTTTCGAGATAAGCAACAGAGAAAAACAAATGTTGGCATCTGAAGCTTTAACAAAATCATCCTTTCCAGTTCAACATTGGCAATTGTCAGGTCTCATTGATTAAGTTTGGAGTGAACACTTCTTAGCAACTTGTTAGAAAGTTAGATTTGAAAAAGGAACAGCAAACATAATATTATACTGGAATTATCTGGCATGATTTTTACCCCCCATGTGTGCTGGGAAACTGACGGGAGGGGTGGGGTGTTGGGAGGGTGGGGCAGTTGTGGTCATCCAGTGGATGGTGAAGCCGGGATCTCTGGAGTTGAAGTTAGTTTCACTCACCCATTTATTCTTGAGTTTCTTAACAAGTGAGGAATATGATGATAGGTGACAAGGAGATACAAGGAATGCAGATGCTGGTTACAAAAAATAATACAAAGTCAGGTAGCATCTCTGGAGGAACAGAGAATTAAGTGGACGTTTTGGGTCGTTATTTCCCTTCTTCAGCTGCTAGAAACATGCTTTTGGAAAACTGCACCATGTTGAAACATGGTATATGACATCATAAGGAAGATTGTGGTTCTCACAGATGAATCATCATAGATATGTGTATAATCTCTAAACACTGCATTTAACATTCACTCATATGGATTTGAGCTCTGAGGTTTGTCTGAGAAAAGTATTTCCAACCTGAAATGTCACAATCAATGTTCTCCAGAGATGCTACCTGACCTGTGAGTTGGCTGCAGCACATTGTGTCTTTTTTTTTCCATTGTCCCAAAATCCATACACCTCGACAGCGTCTTAATGGTGATTTCAGATAGTTGTTATTCTGAAGTTCGTTGCATGGCATGACAGAGTAGAAGTGATATCGATGAAACCAGAAGCGGCTCTCTTGTCTTCTCCCTCTTGTGGCGCTTGCTTGTGACTCCAACATGACCCTTATCAATTATATATATATATGTACATACATACCATACTCACAGTGATATATATATACACACCCACATGTACATATGCACACACACAACATCCAATATAGAAATAGACACACACCAAAAACATATGTATAAACACACACATACACACACTAGACTTAATGGGGACATTGGGTCCCATGATCACACGGGAGGGTGGTCCCCCATGCAATATTCCACTCTCCACCAATATCCAATATTGGTGGCCAGTGGGGGGGGGGGGGGGGGCTTCTGGAGCGCTGGTAAGGGTTCTTGGGGTGGTGGCATCTCGTCCCTCAAGCCTGATGTGCTGGCAGCTCACTCACGGCTGGGGGCTGGCAGTTGACTCGTGGATTATTCATGAAATTCCATTTCAAGCATGGTGCAAGGCCCACCCAAAATTCAAATAAATTTTCATACCATTTCATGCAGGGTGCAATGCCACCACATTCAAAGGCAGTTTCATCAATTTCATGCAGGGTGAAACACCATAAAACCACACAAAAACCAAACCTCACAGTTCAGTAAGGCATTCAGTGTGTCAGTTGATTCACACGCTCGACGAGTCGGTGGGACCGCTCCTTCCCCATCATGCAGAGGACTGAGCAGACCACACTTCCGGATTTATAACCCCTCCCTCTCCCCACCAGAAAAACGGTGTGGCCTGCATGGCGTGATTGACAGGGAGAGATTCTACATAATAACACTTTTATTTTTCATTGATGCAGAATCCTCTGCACCTGTGAGCGGTGGGGGCTGAGTAAGATGGCCAAAAATTACAGCCGTAAGTGGTGTTTTCCCCCCCCTGGCCTAGCATTTTATCTAAACTCATTATACAGTGCAAAGCAAGAAGTTACCCACAGCCCCAAGCCACCATTTGCAGTGGTTGCCTTTTAACATTCAAACCAAAGCAACCAAGCACCATTTGCTGTAGTGCC
>CM069134.1:9198538-9206038 GCA_035221665.1 Okamejei kenojei
CTCAGTCAAACTTCGATAACAATCTAAATATATCTAGAAGACTCTTCCCACATAACTCCTAAATTTACAAATAATTTGTGTGTTAATATTAAGGATATTTTAGATTGAATCCCGAGGGAAGATAGGGTGGTCGAGAAAGACACTGAGTGCGATCAGGAGTTCAACCCGTGATTGAACCGATCCGATTCAGATTCGTACATCACCTATGCTGCTCTAAAAAGGAATTACAAATTGTAAACCAAACACTACTCTTACCTCAATTTCTAAATCCTAAACACTCACACAAGGCAGCAACACAAATAACGTCCCTAACTAACACGATCTTAACTTTCTAAATCTATTTTTACATACAAAGAATATTTAACAAAATCTGGATCTGATGACAATACAAAAGCAGATTTTACTATTTATAAATATTTAAACCTACGCACAGTCACAACTCACATCTCGATAAGCGTCACGATGTTATTCACAACAGTGAACCTCTGGCTCTATACCGAAGATTGTTTTCCCCCTTCCTAGTTCTCTTTGCTGAGGGTACTCCTCCTTAAATGACCACTTTCCTCACAATATAACTATCCCTCTCTATGACTGGACTTCTATCGCAAAGTTCATTGCATATTTGTGTTTTGGGGGTCTTTTGGAGATCCGGACGACCCCCCCAATTAAATTGCTCATTTCTAAATCTTCCCCCCCAGTATAAGTTTCAGTAAAAACATGAATCAAACACATGAATAACTAATATTTGATTTAAACAAAAATACAAATACGTACCTATCCCATCCGGTTCGATCCTCGTAATCTGCCTGACAAGCCCTCGAGGCCACGCACAAACACAGACCTCTCCAAAAGTCATGCAGTCTCAGCGGGATTGATGCTGGACCTCGTGGTAGCGGACTTTTATTTGTCCGGACCCCTCGAGGGCCGAACCACATGGGGTGGTCACTTAATAAACCCTATAACAGATAACTATTAACCCCATACATAACAAAACATTCCCTAACCCAATAAATACACACTCTATACATTGTATTCAAACTGGACTTCTCAAGGAAGCCAACTTAGAAACATTTACCTTGATCTGCAAGAAACCCTGGACCAGGCTCCAGTACATCCAATCGAACAACTCGCCAAGTGGAACCTACATTAATTTATAATGATTTTAAAGGTTGTCTGCTTTGCCAGTCACCAATCCATTCTATGCATTTTGCTACCTATTGACAGAGGTCTGCATATTCTTATTCTTTTCCTCAAATTGTATCTAGGCTCTAGACACATGGCAACACTAGCAGCTTTCATTCTGCACAGAGCAATTCCGAACTTGACCAAATCGCCAAATTGACTCAACAAGTCCTAGCCTCTCCAATTTGCCAGGAATACATACTCCCATAACAAAAATGGGAGAAACACAATATAACCAGTTCAGGTCAATGAATCTTATTATGCAGATTGTCTGTTAATATCATACTTCTATTACTCAAGCGATGCAAATTCATTAAAAAATCCAAAACAACATTCATATTTTAAGTCCCCAGTTTTTATTTGCTCTTATATATCTTTGCTCTCATTTCATGTCATGCTTAAAAGCATTTGATTTCTCTTGGTTATTGACCTGTCCCACTAGGCAACATTTTAGGCGACTGCAGAGACGATTGAGGTCACCAAGTGGTCCCACATGTTCGCGGGTGGTATTGCCGGGGAGTTGCCTTCATGGTCGTGAGGAGTTTTCCCATCATTCCTGGGAACCTCGTCCCGGCCACCTTATGGTCGCATCAAATTTTTCAACATGTTGAAAAATTAGCAGCAACCAGAATGATGCCGCCATGGAGAGTACCGAGAGTTTCTCTGTGTCTTAGTTGCAGTGATAGTGGTAGCCAGGAGTCGAAGGTTGTCGAGGTTCTCGTTAGGATGAAGCCAGAGCTGACTCGGTGAATTTCATTGGCTCATTGGAACAAAACGTAAGCATTAGTTTCAGCACAAAGAATAATTGACTGTAATGTTAATGTCCATCGAGCTTCACATCAGTGTATTTCTACTTCTTAAAATGTTTCTCACTCCTCCTTCCTCCCCTACTGCCCCTCTTTTAAAAGGACATCCCATACACCTGTGCTTTATTATTGAGCCAACCTTCTGTTTCATCGCGTGGTGTGTCTATATCACATTGGGCTTTTGCCCCATGTGAATTTCACTCAGACAGCGCTCCCCCCCCATTGCCCTGTCCCCCTACCGCCGCATAACGGGCTGGTGAAGGAAGTGATGGTTTGGGGTGTGTGAGTGTGTGTGTGTGTGTTCCACTCTGACAGTCGTCGTTCCAGTCGCCGGTCTTTCAGGCAACTGAAAAATCACCTAAGTGAGACAGGCCCATTAGGATGTGAAGTCAACTGCAGAAGGACTGGAAACAAAAATAAATTGGAATGGAAGAGCTTCATGTCAAGTCAGGTTAAGAAAGATGTAAGGCGAGTGATTGAACGAAGAGCAAGAAATAAAAGAAACAAAATGTACAGTACATTTATTTTAACATATTAAAAAAAAGGCACTTTTAAAGTCTGCCACATCAATTAATACCTGAAGGAAAGAACTCCTCACATGTACTCTTAACTTTCATTTAGTGTGTTACGTGCAGTTCTGGTCACCAATTACCGGAAGGCTTTGAACAAGGCCAGCAGAGGAAGGTTTTACCAATTGATTGCTTGATTAGGATGTATTAGATCAGTCAGAGATTGGACAGCCTTGGATTCTGTAACCCTGGAAAACCAAGGATTGTGAAGAGACCTGATCGAAGTATTTAAAATCAGAGGCAATACATAGGCTAGACAGTCAGAACTATTTGCCCAGAAACTGGAAATAACAAAATACTAAGGCCCATAGATTTAGGTGACTGAGGAAAGTTCAAAATGAAAATGTGTGGGCAAGATTTTAAACACAGTGGATGGTTGTGTGCCTAGAACATGCTGCCAGTGAAGGTGGAGGCAGACAGGTTGTGATGTGGAAGAGGCTTTTGGATAGGCACGTGGAGGGAATGGAGGAATATGGAGGGAATGGAGGAATATGGATTATGTGCAGGCAGATAAGGGTTTGTCTTGGCATCATGTCCAACACACACATTGTGGGCTGAAGGGTCTGTTCCTGAGCTGCTCTGTTCTATGTTCTATATGTAATGTAGTTGCAATGAGTTTGACCAACAATAATTATCCCATCCCTCCCATTGAAAAAAAATACCAGCATTTAAAATGGCAAGCCTTTGGCGTCTATGATGAATTTATTTGGTACCTATTTGCAAATGCAGCAAATCTGCTCTTACAATGCAAAATCTTGGTGAGAAAGTGTCGCCAGGTTGGAAGAAAGCAGATATGACACCTGAAATATTGATTGTAAACCTAATAATGCTAAGCCATGCTGCAATGCTGAATAATTTGTTAAATTCAACTCAACCATGATATTGTGATGCATTTTAATTACTCTTGTTTGTGCCTAGGTTTATGGTCTTCTGGATTGCATTATGCCTAATCATTGCACTTCACTCATTAATTCCTCATCTTCTGATGGTGCTGATTGTGCTATCATTATAAAATCGGATGATGCTAATTAATGCCGGTCATGTACTGTATCAAGGCAATGAACTTTCATCAGATGTCCACAATGGCTCTTACAAGCCTTGTCTCATCTTTAATGACTCTGGCAAGCAGGAGTTAAGTCACATTTCACAGAGTATTGTACTGCAGTCATGCTGTGATTGATTTGGTTTGGTTGATTATCAATATTGTGTGGAGCAGTCCAAAGTCATGCGAGGTTAGGTGTCTTATCAATCCCATGCAACTGTAGCAAGGCCCAATCCAACCTGTTAACATTCATCTATTAACAGACTGGGAATGATCCACTTCCTATTCTAATATGAGAGTTGAAAATTTGCAAATGAAATTTGTGCACATTCCTATAATTTACTCTTAGCATTTGAGCCTTTTGCTATTTAATATGCAATACTGCCTACAATGCACTGACATTTTTGATGTGCTGTGTAATTTATTTTGACAGCAGCACTGAGAAGCGAAGGTTGTCAACAAAACCCGCTTGAAAATACCAAAGGTGGAACCAGGAATTGCAGGAATGTTCCCCTTGCTCTTACACAAAGATATAGTAGCAGCAACCCTAGAAAACCGCATCTCTCCCACATATCAATTACGCACTTTCCTCCTAAATTTACATCAATGAAAGATTGTAACCTTCAACCTTCCCCCAGGTTTTTCCCCCTCCACTCTACTGGTTATTTTACCTCCCGCACCAGCCTTCAGATATCACCCACTTTCAATTGAATTCTCTTGTTTCAATGATCTCTCACCAGCCGTCTCTCTATCGATCCCATTCCCAGTCCAGAATTTTCATGCTACTCCTGCATTAACCCTGCGTGGTAAGATCCCTGTTTTTCATCATTCCCCCTGCCAACCCCTTAAAAAGTTAGCCCTAAAACTTCCCTTCTGACTCCCTCAGAATCTCCTCATCAGTTCCCCCTCTTTTCTTAGTCTCTTCAATAATCTTGTCCATTTTCAACAATGCTCTCCCGACTGCTCTACATCTTCTCCCAGTTTGCACCTTTTCCTTCCATGGCATTGGCTTCAAACAATTAAAGCAAGCCTCACCCCCCCCCCCCCTCCCCCCCCCACTGAGCCCTTTCCTGTTTTCCCATGAGCAATGCCACGGAACAAAGCCAAACACAATACCCGTTCCTTTATACCTATTTGACTGAGCTGACAAATTGCTACTTATCTCTTCTTGGATGTTTCTCAGAATACATTGAGAAATAATTGTTCATACCAATAATGAGCGTGAAATGCTGCAGTACTGCAGTATTTTTGTTTACTGATGAAAATTCTTAATATTTAAAGGTTAGCATATGTGATTAATTCCTTGGCAATACTAAATGTAGTTTATTTTTTATATTTGACATTACTTTATTATAAGGTGAGAAACAAAGTATAATTAATGTCCAGTGCATATTGTTAATAAAGTGCTAATGTTCAAGAATGTACAACTTGGGCACAATTTTATTTAAATTGGCTTTAGAAATGGGGAAAGATGTTCAAATATTCTGTTGTTGTTTAATCTGCAATACTATTCTAGCTGATTCATCATATTACAAAAGGAAAGCTTTTGTTATCAAAACCAAGTACTTTTTTTGATATCCAGTTTAGGTACTTGAAAGCTGAGTCATATTAATCAAAAGGTACATGGTAATATTACATAATATTTTATAAATGAATATTAACTGTAAGCCAATTACATGTTCCTGGAAATTCACCAGACCACCTGCAAAATAGTTCAAATTCCATCACAGCCACAAGAAAATTAAACTTGTTTATTTAAAATTAAACCGGCATGGAAATGCATGCAGTACAAGAGATAATGAGGACAGGTATTACAATACGATACGATACGATAGAAGTTTTATTTTATCCCAGGAGGGAAATCCGTCTGCCAACCGTCATAAAACACAACAAGCTTCTGTAGGACCCATGTTTTGGACATGTCCCTCTCTCAACAGCTACTGGGGAAACATTTTTGAGGTATTCTCCCATATCTGCAGACAGACTATAAATCCTGACTTGCACACAGCTATCTTTGGAATACCACCCCCAAACTGTAAGTGTACAAATTTACAAGCAAGTGCTTTGGCATTTGCATCATTGCTTGCTCGCCGGCTTATTTTTTTCAACTGGAAGTCACAATAAGCTCCATCTTTTTAGCAGTGGTTAAAGGAGGTGCTCTCCTTTTTACCCTTGGAAAAGATCCGGTATAAATGGTGCAAGGCCCGCAGAAACTTTGCTCAGACCTGGAATCCTTTTATAGATTTTATTAACGATCCTTTAACTGAAAATATTGTCTACACAGTCATTTATTTATATTTGTCATGTTGCTGTTGTCAACATGTAACATTTAAGCAGAAAGACTGTTATTTATTTATTTATGTATTTATTTTTTTCTTTCACTTTCCCTTCTTGGAGCCTTGGGGAAGGGGTTTATATACGTTTTGTACTGTTCTGTACTGTTTGTTGGTGTTTTGTGTAAATTTGTGTTTATAACTTGAAAACAAAAAAATAATGTTATATACATGACATAAAAAATAAAACACAACAAGATACATGAAACATGAAATTAAGGTGACGAGTGGAAAGTCCAAGATAGGGGATGTGCATAGATTGGAGGTGAGGGGGGGGGGGAGGAGAGTCAGTCTACCCCATGACAGAAGGGTTAGGAGTTGTAGTTTGATGGCCATGAGGAAAAAAGGATCTCCTGTGGTGTTCTGTGTTGCATCTTGATGGAACCAGTCTGTTGCTAAAGATGCTCCTCAGTTTCACCAGTGAAGGGGTCCCAAACTTCCCAGCATTACATGCCAACATTTCCAGCAGATTAAGATTTGGTTTAATCTCATAAGATTTCATTTTCATTTGGTTCGCTTTAACTTTGAAAAAAAGTTCATTCTCAGGGCACTTTTGAGTTTGATTTGTCATGGTCTGATTTAGCTGACACGGTAAATTGGGTGTTTGCTCAAACAACTGGATGTATTGAATTGTTTCTCTTGACTTATTTTCATGACGATATTGGTAAATAGTTGGCGAGGTAGTTTCGAGATAAGCAACAGAGAAAAACAAATGTTGGCATCTGAAGCTCTTAACAAAATACATCCTTTCCAGTTCAACATTGCAATTGTCAGGTCACAATTTATTAAGTTTGGAGTTGAACACTTCTTAGCAACTTGTAGAAAGTTAGATTTGAAAAGGAACAGCAAAATAATATACTACTGAATAATCTGGCATGATTTTACCCCCCATGTGTGCTGGGAACTGACGGGAGGGGTGGGGTGTGGGGAGGGTGGGGCAGTTGTGGTCATCCAGTGGATGGTGAAGCCGGAATTCTCTGGAGTTGAAGTTAGTTACACTCACCCATTATTTCTGAGTTTCTTAACCAAATGAGGACATATGATGATAAGGTGACCAAGGAGATACAAGGAATGGCAGATGCTGGTTTACAAAAAAAAAAACAAAGTCAGGTAGCATCTCTGGAGAACAGAGATAAGTGACGTTTTGGGTCGTTACCCTTCTTCAGCCTGCTAGAACATGCTTTTGAAAACAGCACCATGTTGGAAACATGGTATGACATCATAGGAAGATTGTGGTCTCACAGATGAATCATCATAGATATGTGTATAATCTCTAAACACTGCATATAACATTCACTCATCTGGATTTGAGGTTTGTCTGAGAAAGATATTTCCTGACCTGAAATGTCACCAATCAATGTTCTCCAGAGATGCTACCTGACCAGCTGAGTTGCTACAGCACGTTGTGTCTTTTTTTTAGGTTGTCCCCAAATCCACTACACCTCGACAGCTTAAAGGTGATTTCAGATAGTGTATTCTGAAGTTTGTTGCATGGCATGACCAGAGTAGAAGACGATATCTGACAAAACCAGAGGCTTGTGACTCCAACATGACCATAAGTTAATATT